>MU226780.1:1050761-1069657 GCA_018584345.1 Thuja plicata | reverse complement strand
CATCCCAACCTATTCCCCCCATGCTAATCTAATTCTAATCCTAATTCTATCCTAACCCACCTCCTAATGTTGTCACATTCCATTAAGGAATGATTAACAACTCCACCCACTTGAGAAAGTCAAGGAAACCCAAGATTCCTTCCCTCAAGTCCAGTTTCTCAAGCTACTCTCTTACACCCTTCCCATGCTTCTTTAAGGCTCACATTAATGCCTCATTAATGAAGATTCCTTAAGCCCATGTCTCCACCATGCCTATTGAATGCCTTTGGTATTTATTGCTCTTACACACCATTAATGAGTTCTTCAACTCCATTAATGCACCTTGTCCCCCCTCTCTCTCCTCATTCTTCTATAAATAGAAGGCATTTTTGAGAGAAAATAAGCCGTCATCTCATATTGAAAATGCATTGTTATGCTACTAGGATTCATCTAGATTCATGTTTCATTTAGCTTTTTCATGTTTAGGCATTGTTATTATCTCCATTTTTAGAGCTAGAATGCATTGCTTAATGATTAAATAGCTTGTTTTGATTCAAATCTTTCATGCTAAGTCATATATGTCACTGATAGTAGCATAATCTGAGGGCTATTATGTTATTAATCACACTCTTCTTAGTTAGAAAGAAATAGGTTGATATTAGTAGTTTTATATGCTCATCTAACCCCTTTTTAGCTAATGCAATGATCTATTGAAGTGTTGTGTCTTTCTTAAATAGGTACAAAAATCACACACACAGTATCAATAGTGGTATTTGTCCTGGTATATCTACTTGAACAACATCCTTTGTTGTGTCTTGTTCCTCGGTTTGGTCTGGGGCAACAATGACATCTTCATCTTTGTTTACCTCATCTGTAGGATCTTCTCCGGTAATATCAATGATAGTATTATCGGTGAATGTTTCATCTACAATATCCATATCTTTGTTAGATTATATGTTCAATGCTTCTTCATTAACATCCTCACCATCATTTATAATTTATAAGAATGTGTACTGGGCTTGGTTTAGCATGTTCTTCTTCTTTTTGAGGTTCCTTGATAAGAGTTAATAGTGGCTCAGGGCTTGTGTCCTTTTTAGGTACATCAAGTATTTGTCTCCAAGTATCCTCACTTTTTCTATCAAGCTCAATTAGATTTCCCTATAGCACTTTGTAGGCTCTTAATTTTGGTGAGAACCTTTTGGAATGTAGCTTCATCATTTCTTCAATCTCTTCCATCTTAGATTCGGGTGGAATAACATAAACTAGGGCTCTTTCCCTTATTTGTTTCTCAGAATGTAATGCAAATGTCCACCTTGATGAAAGTCTTTCTAGAAGTTCTTTAGGAATCTTGTCTTCAAACTGTATTGGTACATATTTGAATATACACATTGTTGTGATGATTGCCTCGTCTAACTTATTCGAATCCTCGGGATCCAAAGTTAGCCATTTTCTGATCTTAGGGTCTATTATTGAACCTACCTTGATTATTGATGCATGTAACTCATCAATTGTGGTAGGGAACTAATTCTTAACCAGTTGTTCATCCTTTTTGGTGTCCTCTATGTCTTCCTTAGTCCTAATGAACTTTCTTCTTTTCGATGGTTCTTGTTTCCCGGTTAGAGGATTTCTCTTGTAAGTCCTCACTTGTCCCTTCTTTCCTGGTGAAGCACTTGCATCTTTATTTGTCTGACTTCTAGTCCTTGATGCAGCAGTAGTCCTTGGTTTCTTTGGTGGTGGTGGTGGTGGTGCATCATACTTTGTAGATTTGGAGTCACTCAATTATCCTTCTTCACTGACGGGAGACTGTCTCTCACTGTCGTCCTTTTGTTCAAACTCTTCATCATTTACCAACAACTTTTTCTGCAGTGTATTTACCATTTTCTCTTTCTTTCTATCAATTTTCTTCACAACTAAGCCTATTTTTATTCTTTCCTTGGCTTCCTCATAGTCAAGTGGTGCTAACCATATTGTCCTCATTACAACTAGTTTGATAAAGGTGTTATTAGTGTCCACCATAAATAAAATATCAGTCTTATACTTTTCTACCAGTTGTTGTAGTATCCTCTTTCTTTTCTACATTCTTTCCTTAAATCCAGTAAAGTATTCATCCATAACTGATGCAAATTTGTCACCTAGTGACTTGATGAATTCACTGATTTGAATGGTCATTGGTCGAGTAGTATCGCAGTTGACATTACCTATAGATGGAAAGAAGTTCTGGAAATAGAAAAATGTACACATTAAAAGTGATCCAAACTTACATGAATTGGGCATTGTAGACCTGATTGTCCCCATGTTCTCATCGAACTGCTTCAGTAGAAGCTCAGACAGATCTAATTGTAGACCCTTCTTGACAATCTTTTAAGTCATGTCAACTACTCCACATGCTATGTTGTTTAACCTATTGGATTGGTATATTTTGTATCCTACGACACATGCACCAAACTTTAGTTCTAGATCGGTGATGGTGTTAACCTTCAATCCTCTGTTATCCCATATTGCACCTGTCATCTTCTCTATCTTAGGATGAGAAGGGTGTTTGAGTGCCTTGGCCTTGTCGGTTATAGGATAACCGGTCACAACATGTATCACATCTCTGGTGATCTATTTTGACTCATCCAACCACATTTTTTGGTTGTGCACTCTACTCAACGCTATCTGAATCCATTCGGTTTTAAACTCCCTCGAGAACATTAGGGCACATGTCAGCCCTTTGACCTCAATGTGTTTGTGTTCCTCCTTGAGGGTTCCACTTGTAGAAAGATTCTTGTAATCTTGATCAACCTCAAGATCTCCTATCTTGGCAATCTTGCAATGTATGTAGGAATGGACATCCTCAATTAGTAAAACCCTAGGTGGAATGTTAGAGAATGCACCAACGTCGTTGAGTTGCGAGTCAACCTTTGAATAGATTTTATACTTAGGTTCTTCACAAGTGGATTTCTTGATTAGATTAACCTTCTCTTTAGCATTCTTGATCTTGGTTGCACGGGAAGTGGTTGCCATCATTTTTGTGAATTTAGGTTTTTTTTTGCAAAATAAGCAGTGAGCTTAGTGATTGTAGTTACTTACTTTAACCTTTTGTAGTTGTTGTTGTTCAGAATCTGAATGTCGTGAATCTTTTTGGAGTGATCTACAATCTGATCACTCTATTTTTCTTTGCTTTGCTTCTTAATCACTTTGTGAATAATGAGCTCTTTCATCGCCCTACTTATAGACAATACCCTAAGTGGCACAATTAATGCTCTACCCACTTATTAGGTGTCGAAGATGGAGTTGCTCGGGTTTCACACAAACTTTCAGCTCAGGGTAAGTGATAACTTACTTGACCTTTCATAGGTTTACCGATGGTGCTCAGTAATTGGCAAAGACTTCAATTCATTTTACATTGTTACCGACGAGTCTCACATTACATTGATTAAATTGGTTTTCACATGTACATGAACGATTCTCAGCATGCTTTGACAACTTATCTTTTGTATGTTAACTGATGCTTTTTGATATGTATTGACCGACAAGATTGAATTCACAAAATCATAACAAGTAATACCATAGTGCATCTTTAATCATGCTAGTTTGGCATTTTAACTATGTATAATGGAACTGATGTAAAGTATAACTTAGTATAGTTCAGTTCCATACTTGTTCATTTTAGGTGGGGGTGGTGATGTCACTAGATCCATTGGATAAGGTGTGACCAATTGCATTGCTTGGTCTAGCATCATTAGTGTTTGTAGATTTCCTCCACATTTTTTTTCTCATCTTCCTGATGTCTTCAATGGTATTTCCATTAGGGAAGGTGCTTGTCTCTGTCACTTGGTCTCTGCAGTCCTTGCTTAGATGACCAACTTTATGACAGTATAAACATGCAATTCTGGGATTAGTCCAACTCCTAGATTTTCTCATCCATTTTCTCATGCATTTTGAAGCTATGTGCCTATATCTACCACATGATATGCATTTTATCCATGTACTGTAATCCCAAACATTTGAGTTATTGACTCTTTTTAGTTGATAAGCATTTTCTTGATCTTTAGGCTTCCATGCTTTCTTTTTCTTCTTCCTGCATTCAAGAGATGTGTGCCCATGCATTTTTCAAGTAGGACAATATTTTTCCATGTAGGTTTCCTTCTTTGGTTGTTTCACCTTAGATTTACATTCATATGCTTTATGTCCTTTCTTGTTACATTTATAACAATTTCCTATGAATGAAGGTGTGGATTTAGGAATACCTTTTATTTTGCTCCTGTAAACATTTGATGTGTGGCCTGGTTTTCCACAGTGATTGCATGACTGCCTTCTTAGTCTTGGATTTGTGTAGACATTATTTTTATCAGCTTGGTATGGTGATTCTCCATTCTTGGTATACCCTAGTCCGGTATTGTTGTTGACTCTTCTTTGTCCATCCATAAAATCATCCATTCTTTTTGTGCTTTCTTCAGCTCTCTTGATCATGTCATTGTGTTGTTGTTGAATTCTCACTTCATGCTCCATTCTTTCATTTTCTTCTCTCAGCTCACCAATAGCTTCCACCTTTCCATTTAGTTCTATGTTCATTCAGTTTGCCTCCTGACTCATAAGAATAATTTGATTGGTGATCTCATGATGATGGTCAGTAAGTCTTTGTATTTCTGACTCTCTCTCTTGTAGTTTTTTAGTGATCTTCCTCTTGTCATCAATAGCTAGTGTTATTTCTTGTTCAACTTTTCTAGCATTGTTCATGACATCAATCATCCTTACCATCTGTGTTTCTTGACCAATTTGCAGTGATTTCACTTGTCCAGCCAGGTGTTGATTGATTTCATTCAGACTTGTGATTCTTTCTTCAGATGTGTCTGATGCTTTGCTAGATGTAGATTGTGATGACTCAAATAGATTAGGTATCTCCTCTTCATGATAGTATGTTTCATTACAAAGAGATGCCATTACCTTTTTTTTCATCCAGTAGATGTCTCATCTTGATTCTAGCTTCTTTATATTGCTCATAGAAGATATGTATCTCTAAATTCTGATTCTCAATACTCTTGTCTAGCTTGTATCTTTCCATTGTATAATATTTTCTCTTAAATCTTTAAAATTTTCCAAATAAGAGATCTATCTCTAATACCAATTGTTGGAAATAATGGAATGGTGTGTACTGAGAGGGGAGGGGTGAATTGGTACCCTTAAAAAATTTATCACTTAACCTTAATCCTTTATGTAATCAATTTCTTGTATTACCAACCATATGTGCTTTTCTTATCTTATGCAAGTAATATCAATTCATAAACTCAATTAGCATGTAAACACTCATAGGAAAATTCATGAAATGTATTGACACATGACACAAGATTTAGTAATGCAGAAAACCCCTGTTAGAAGGTAAAAACTGTGGTGGGGATGAAACCCTTCAAAACTTCACTATCTGCAGAATGGAAGGGGTCGGTTAAGGCTTACAATTTTGATCACTTCCAATGAACTACCTTGTTAGGAGTATCATGTAGAGACTGTTTAAGGTCTACTCTGTTAAGAGCTTTAGCAACATTGTTTAGTGTGCACTCGGTTAAGAGATTTACAAAGGATTGTTAAATCCACCTTTCTCAAGGATTTATTGTATTTGCTACACTTGTTACAATGTAGTAAAAAATATTCATTGACCTGAGTATATGCAATCTAGAATTGCCGATTACAAATCCAATAAAGATTATATGTATATTTATCACCTGTAGTAATTGATCAATACCTTTGTCCTGCTTGGTAGCCTTGGATCTTGTTCTTGATAACTAGTTTCATCTTTGGTTGTTCTTCTACATAAAACTTTGTCTTTAATCCATATAAGTGTCTTCAACTACAATCATCATCACATCCTTATGTTCTGATTGATTACACATCTATTTATACAATGAGTTTTACCTAAATGAGTTTCATGCATAACAATTCTAACTCTATGATCAAAGGTTTACAACTTGACCTTGATCTCCTAGTTTGCATGTTTCTAATCAGTTAGACTGATTAAAACAATTACAGTTACATTGATTGTCCCTCAAGAAATGGATTTAAAGCTAATTAAAAAGCTAAATACAAAACATAAGCATTTTATCTCATGTGGAAGTCAGATCCACATTTCTTGGGATTTATAATTGTCTCTCGGTAGACTGGTGCTCGGGTTGCTCTGTAGTCTGTCGGGTTCCTTTGTTATCTGTTCTATCAGGTTATACTATAATTAGCTTGTCAGGTTCCTTTGCTCCGTCGGGTTGCACTACTGAACTGTGTCGTCAGGTTCCCTTGTGAACTTGTCTTTCGGGTTGCACTGAACCTGTCTTTTGGTGTTGGTGTTACCGACGATTTCAAAACTATTTTTCCTTTCATACTAATGGCTCTCTCTCTCTCTCTCTCTCTCTCTCTCTCTCTCTCTCTCTCACAATAGGACTTTTTACTCTCTCTCCTTTCTCTTAACTATTTTTACCCTATCCCCCCTCTCTCCCCTTAAGTATTTATAGTTAAAATTATACAATTCTAAATTGTTCTCTTTTGTTTCATTTTTATGTGCAACCCATGATCAACAAGAAAAATCTCAAGTAAAAGTTGGAGAAGGTTCAACCCAAGTTTAAATAATAGATGTTGGAGAGGGTTAATATCACTTTCTTCTACTGGTATGGATGAGCATATGAATCTAGTTGAATGTATGAAGATAAAAAATAATCATAGAGAGTTAGATAATTTACTTGAAATGGATGTGGAGAAATGTAGACTTTATGTTGAACAACCTACACATACTAAGAGGAGGTTAATGAATAGAAATTAAAAGGAAATAATCTCTCATTTTCAAAATCTTGAAACACTAGAACAAGCCTAATCGTTATCAATTATGTACTTCTTCATAATGAGTTAAAAGACCATTAAAATTGTTGGGCATAGATACGACATTAAAAAAGAGGAATTTTTCTCACCTAGAAAAGATATTGTTGAAAATGTTAATAAAGGTTTGAGTTCCATTGGGAAATTATCTTGATCTATGGATAAGGTCATTTCAAGAGGAGTGATATTGACATCTATTTTAATTAAACATATGCCCAAAAAAGAAAAATCTCTTTAGTTTCATATGAGATTTGTTTTTGTATCAAGACAATATTGCAATATGTGAAAAGGAGAATTAATTTGGATGATAGTACCTTGGAAGGCAATTGGGCAATTATATGTAGAGCTCCTTTTTTTTTATAGGATTGAAGATGGAGTTAGGAAATCGAACACATCATTTTGGAATGAGCATATGCATCCTTCATCAAATATTATAGATTTTATCAAACATAGGATTGGTCCCAATCGATATGATCTACATAAAAAACATTGGTTGGACAATGCAACATGAATTGTATGTGTCAGTTTATAATTCAAATCATGGTAAAAAGATTGGACAAATAATGTTTGAAAGGTTAAATCCATGTTATTTAAAGATAAGCAAAGTTTTTGAAGCTTTTTGAATTTGGATTTGATCTCTACTATTTTAAGATCATAAAATATAGTGATGATTTTTAAAATGCTACTCCTAAATGATCATGTGAGTTCATAACATCAATTTTATGTGATAAGAGATGATAATGCAACTAGTCAAATAATTTTCATAAAAGGACATTGTGAAACATGTGATATTTTAGCTAATTTATCATTGAGAAATGAAGATAATGACATGACGAAGATGATAAATTATAAGAGTTACAAGTACATAAAGTCTAAAATAAAAGTTTGGGAAAAAATTCAGAAGATTAGAATACGTAGAAGGGGAGATACCTATTGGAATATTAATAGAAAATTTTGATAAATTGATTCAACCATACATACATCATGGTTTTTTTTTTCTAAGTGACAAGCATAACAGTTAGAAACACTAAGAGATACTAACCCACTTGGAACTATTATATTAGTTGTTGACTTTGCATAAATTATTATTTTGTTCATCAAAAATAGATTCAATCATAATACCACTTTCCAGAGTAGATCACTATTATGGTGCAGGTGTGTTATTGACATGCACAACTAGATTTGGATGGTGTTGGTAGTACATTTGACACACAAATCATTAAGAAAGAATATCACTTCTATATTAGGGATGATAAAGAGCATGAAACACATTTTGTAGAACATTGTTTTAAGAAGTTTTTTTTATATTTAGAAAAATAGGGCATAAAAATTCAAAAAAAAAATATTTGGTTAGATGGATGTGAAACACACTTCAAATAATCAAGGTCATTTTATGCACTATGTAGATATCATCAAAATCAAAAGATACCACATGTTTAGATGGTCATTTTATGCACTATGTATATATCATCAAAATTAAAAGATACCACATGTTTAGATTTTCTTGAAGTGTTGACATGGAAAGGGTGAACATGATAGTGCATTAGCTTGCATCAAACATGCTCTAGGAAAGTATCAAATGAATTATTAATGTTTTTGTATAAAACATGCACATGATGTTATTGAATTGTGTAAGACACACTTTGTCCTAAACAAGGTTGGTACATCATTAGGAATGAATTAAGTGTTACCATATAGAGCATTATGGGAGATATCAGGTACACACATGTTTGTATGTGATCTTTATTTTATTTTGGTGAATTCAAATTTGAAAAAAAAATGTCTTTTTTTATGTTTTCAAGGTGTGGATAGAAGAACAATACACGGTTGCAAGAGGGTAGAGAAGATAGATATTTTCATTCAATCACGAGTACAAATAATCACATGTGGTCATTGTACACTAGGGATTACTCATATATTTGTTCTTACTCCATTGTTGAAAACTAAGATTAATGCAACAACCAAGAACGTGGATATGTCAATACATGGAATTTGGCATCACTGGTTGTTATTGATGCATATGCAAAAGATGAGGACAAAACCTTCAACAAAATTCATTCAATTTCTATTAATTATGACTATATTTCAAGATTGGTCAAAATTGATATGCATAAATTTACATGTATATAGAAATTAAATAGCTATTTTTAAAAACAAATCTAGATCTCTTAGTAATTTTTTCATAAAAATTTATTGTATGACATGTCTTGCCGTCATAGCAGAGCCTAGAAATGTAGAAGGCATTAGTTATTATTTATTGCATTGCACATAAGGGAGGAAAAAGTTAACAAAACAAGAAGAAAGTGGTGGAGTATTTTTTCTTATAGGTTCAATACTTTATCATGAATTTGTTTGAAAGAATTTTTATTTATTTTAAAAATTCTAACAGGTTTGGAATTTTGTTTCTCTTGTAGGTTAAGTTGTTGTGTAAGGAAAATATTTCAAGAAAATCAAAATAGTTCAACATGGGATTCACTTTATGATTATTAACTTGACAATGAGGTCTATCAATATAGCCACCTAGTAATTGCTAGCGCCCTACATCATCTAGTTGCAGTTGCACGATGTGGACATCATAAGTAGAGACTAGATAGTGAGAATCATGAGAGAATATTACATGTTATCTAAGAGCGAGTTGAACCACTTGACATGGTCTGAATAATGTTTAGGTTTGAAACTTGTGTTTATGTTTCGTTTGAATAATATTTATGTTTTGAAGATTTTGTCTTTAGGGGATGTAATTGAAATGGCTTAAGGGGATAACATTGTACTTGACGAGATTAGGAAATGTGTCTTAAGGGGATGATATTTTTTATTTGACATTGTTTAGTTCTATTAAAATTTTATTGCAATTTCTTATGTGATCTATTTTGAAATTATTACATCTTAATGTTTAACTTGATGTTTAAATGTCTTAAGAGGATGCTATTAGGAAACATGGCTAGAACTTAGGGATTTACAATTGAATGGCTTAAGGAAATGTATCTAAAATGGCTTAAGGGGATGATGTTGTACCTGATGTTTAAATGTCTTAAGGGGATGTAATTAGGACACAAGTAGAACTCGAGGATGTACAATTAAAATTGCTTGAGGGGATGTAACTTAAATGTCTTAAGAGGATGATGTTGTACCTGATGTAATTAGGAAAAATTGCTTAAGGGGATGACATTTCTTATGTAATATTGTTTCATTTTGAGAAAAATTCTTTGCAATTTCTTATGCCATCAATTGGCATTAAAAATAGATTAATTATAATTAAATAGGTAAAATTAATTAATTAATATTGGATAATTTAATGTCAATTAAATTGACTTAAAAATTTGATTAATTCCCCTTAAATCAAGATTAAATTGATTAATTGGCATTGAGTAGATTAAATTGATGTATTTAAAATGGATTAATTTCAACATCAAGTTGATTAATTCCTATTAAATTGATCAAATTAACTTTAAAGTGATTAAATTGACATTAAAATTTTGATTAAATTGTCATTAAATCTAATGTAGATATTTAAACATATAGAATTCATCAAATAAACATCGCATATAAACATGTCTAACCTGGATATAAACGTCTATTTAAAAAACATATATAAACATGTCTAATCTAGATATAAAAATCTATAAACATCATCACATAAACAACATATAAATAAATATCTATTGATGTCAAACATAAACATGTCAAATGTACAAATAATAAAATACGTGCCTAGTATCATCAAATATGGACAGATGTAAACATGTCCAAGAAAGTCTATACAAAGGTAAACATGTACAAATGGACACTCTAAGAGGAAGATTGGTCATCATGTATGCTATGAACGTAGCAATCCTCTGAGAGTGTGTCTTGCTCCAATGGATGTGCTACAATTGATCCCTTCAAATAGTAGAACACCAAGTTAAATATCAATAAATGTGCATATGTGTATGCATACAATCATAATTGTAAAAAACATGTACATGTACACACGTGATATAAACATATTTACCTATAAGAATTTAAAAC
The DNA here is from genome assembly GCA_018584345.1 of Thuja plicata. Taxonomy (NCBI): domain Eukaryota; kingdom Viridiplantae; phylum Streptophyta; class Pinopsida; order Cupressales; family Cupressaceae; genus Thuja; species Thuja plicata. Next base: position 1,058,833 of record MU226780.1, on the reverse strand, counting down.
TCACATGTCCACTAGCAAGTGTAGCATCAACTAAATCTCGCCTACACACATGCTTCAACCCCAAACTAGGAGTAACATGAGCTAATTGTGCCTAAAAAATTACATGTACATTAGGACTAGAAATAATTTCTACAAAAACTAAAATTTAAATAAGTTAATATTTTAAATTAAAATATACCTTGGTATTAGGTGTGGGAGGATCATCTACTACCATCATATCTACCACAAAAACTACTTGCATATCTCTATCCATAACCGTCTCTAGTAATGATGTGTACAGGGGCTATGCATATGAGACTAGAGAAATGCAGAGTCTAACTGTAGTAGCATCTTTACAAACCAGTCTAACTCAATCCCTACAAATGATCCATAAGTGAACCAAGTCCTATGGTGTTATATGAACTCTGTTATCATGCATCTCCTCCTCTGTAGAAATAAAGTGGTATGTCAATGGGTCATGTTATGTTGAGTGATGTGATTGTTGTGAATGTCTCGATGTCTAACTTGGTGTCGCAACTTGTGAATCTCTAAGAACCTCTTTCCTAACCTCATGTAATGGTATATGAAGGTGTCATGAAATCAAAAAGTCTGCATGAAAGAGATCCCAAGAGATTTGATGTTGGTGATCAGCTCCTATGATACCTCCTAATTCATGTGGCATTGGGATGATGATAACTAAATAATCATCATTAGATGTGTTAGATGATGCAACTATGGGTGCTCTTAGTAGGGGTCAAATAATAGTATAGATGCCCAAGAAATTAGATGAAATTGTACTCGCAACTGTTTTAATATCTCTAATCTTATCAATTGTTTCCCTCTAGGAAGCAATGACAACTTAGTCTACTATGGGGACAAGGGATGGTGATATGGACAAATATCTGTGACCAACCAAATGTTTATGTATTTGCACTTATTTATTAGCTCTATAATATTGATCATAGTCTACAGCTCTGCCACACTCGTAACCTACATAATTGGGTAAATCAAGATAGTTGAAATTGATGCCAAAACATACCTCATCATGCAAATGTTGAGAAAATTGAATTAAAATATGGTTTTTATTAGGATAATGATCATGTGAAACAATGAATCATAGGTATATGAGGCAAGATATAGTTGAATTGGTTTACTATGTCACATGGCAGACCCTCCCCTTTGTCTTCCTATCATAGTGGGAAATACCTCTAATTTTATGATATTCTTCAGGACGTGGTGCCAGACCTCATGAAAGGAAACATCACCCAAGATCTCCTCTCTCAACCTTAAAAAAATTTCATCTACAACCTCTGGGATATGTAAAGTGTGGTAACCTAGGTATTCTCCAAGGTAGTCTAGGCTACTCAAAATACTCTAGCATGTGGCCTTATACATGTGAAAAAACTCAAGGTCATATGTAGTAGATTTTAATCTAAGAATCTCATTATCAATGTAATAAAAAATGGAAGCCATATCAAGCATTGTTGCATCTATGTGATGAACCATCTATAGAGATAACATAAAGTCACAAATTATGTAAGTGTACATGTGTAATATCCTGGGTAGGATATTGTTTTCAAACAACTCCAAAATATTTCCAGAATTTACACACTAGTATAACTTGCATCATATACGAAAAATACCAAAAATAACCAGCAATATAATCCAATAAAACCCTCAAAAATTGTTATTGCATTAAACAACAAGAATAAAAAAATAATGGAATTAAAATAAAATCCAATCTGAAATACAATATGCAACAGTGAGATCAGATAACGTGAACCTGGAAGTGCAATGTTGAACTATGCAGTGAATCCACTCTGCTGATGAATTGGGGCTATGTCCAATCCACCTTTAAGCCAAAAGGGTTTCCATCCTCAAGGCTGAATTTGAAAGCTGAAATCTTCCCAGTATCTCCAAGAGACAAATATAATATCAAAACCAAGCATCCTGAAATGAGCTCCTCCTTTTAAACACAACCTGGTGACTCTTCACCTTCCCATTTATGTCTTTTGTCTTCTATCCCTTTTGCCTCTTATTAACTCTCCTTATAATATTAAATTAACTTTTATAATATCCATTTTTAATTCACCTTAAGTCATTTAATTTATTATAAGGTTGGCTAACGAAATCTCTAATGTCCCAAAAAGGGGACATTACAGTCCCCCCTCCTTAAGATTGCTTGTCCACAAGCAATCATGTAGTCATACATGAATACTAGGATCCCATATGAACCTACCACAAGCTTTAATCTCTTTATTGGAACAACTGACATAAAATCTAGACATACTGTAAGGAAGGATGTCAAAGTGCAACTCGTCCAACCGTAAACTCCCTGGGTCCAAACCATCCTGAGAGGCACTGTTGCTTCTGCCTACTGGGTGACTCTGAACCCGTCATCTCTATACCTAAAAAAATAAGTAACCCAACCCAATCCTCACAATTCAAGGTGCTTCATCTATCAACCCCTGGATCCCCAATCACCCCAAGTGCATGATCAGTTGAATCAAATTGCCATGTGCTACTATCATAAACGGGAAGATTCTCAATCCAATTGAGAACCTCACTCCAACTGAAATCACAAGCACCACTAAGGTCAAATGAAGGTGGGAACTCAACATTATGCCAACCAGCTCTTTGAATTATTACTAACCATGAGAATGTTCCTCCTGGGTCCCACAAAAAAAAGGCCATCCACCTTCCCAACTATCTGTAATATCATGTCGATCCATACCCATAATGGGTGGAATGTCCAAAATGTCCAAATGCCATAATACTGCCCCTCTAACATGTATCCTAAATTGGTGACTATACTAAAGAATAAAACTAGCAACACTGTTGTACATGGCTTCCTCCTTCATGAAGAGAAGCGTATCAAACCAATCACCCATCCCACACCTATGCAATAATTGGAAGAGAAAGTCCTTTGTAGGTGGGTTGAATGGGAAACAAAATGTATCCCATAAAATGTGGCCATGATGTGATGCACTAACTAACTCCTCTAGGAACCCTAAATTAGTACTAGGATTCCATAATTGTCTCTCTATACCAACAGTCATATAATGCACATGATTGTGTGAAAAAGTCACACCATCAAGCACAATTAGCATACCAAGCTCAACAATCCCATACTGAATAGACTCTATCCAAATGTCATCATCACGCTCAATGTCTGTGATGGTAGAGTTACCATAGGCATTGGATAAATCATTACGATAATGTGGTTGGGTCCCAACTGTGTGAAGAGGAGAAAAATTCAAGGGATACTCATCGACACTATCTTCTCTCCTTATGTATTCCTTGGCCATGTTGATAGCCCAAGTCCCTATCCAAGGCTGATTTGCAATCAACATTATGTCCATCTGTCAAATGTGACAAGGCAGTTTCCTCTTGGCTGCAATCAAAACTGAATCAAAAGTACTCTCCTCTGAGATCAAGAGTCGGGACTCCTGATCAATTTCAATAGGGGTTCCATCATCCAGCTCAAATAGCATATCCTCAAATATCCAATCAACACTCATATCAAAGAGTAAGTTATCAATCAGCTTAAGTTTTGTATTTTCATTATGCTTCATCCAATCAACATTATGCTAGATCAAATTATTACCTTTATAAGAGTGAATATCCTCATGCCTTTCCTCAGCTACTGCTACATAAATAGTTGATTCAAAAGATGCTTTATCAACCCTATAGTCATCAACCAAAGGGCATGATGTCATAGTGCATGGAGACTCCTTCAAATTACTAGGTAGCTGATCCATGATTGTGTCATTTTCAACCTTGTGGTCCCTATGAATACCAATAGCTTCATCCCCACTAAGTTGTCCATATGACTGAATTTTGTCTTTCTTTGCATGACCCTTTATAGGCTGAAACAAATCTTTCTTCCTTTCTTGCACATAATCCTCAACCATAGATGCACCCACCATATAATTTTTCTCAAAATCAAAAGAACTCATACCTTCACATGGTTGATCAATCACCGTGGTCTTTGAAAATTTCATGACAACATACTCATAATCCTTCTTGTTATCACTGAGGATTGTGTGATTCACATCCATGGATGCATGAAATGATTCTTCTTTTGTATCCTCTTGTAAATCTCCTCTCAAAGATGATGGATCCTCGTGTGGGCCACTCCCCAATGCTATCATTTTGTTCTTGTAAATCGAATCTGCTTGTTTATCAAACTCTCTATGAAGTTTTCTTCATACCTCATTTGTATTTCCTTTTCTCTTAAGTTGCTGCTTTGAATTTGTAGAATCCAAACCATCATCATCCTCTTCTGGAATACCCATAAATTGTGCAAAGGGAAGATGGTCATGTATCTTCTTAGGAAGAATGCAATACTTATGGTGGCTTCTCATAATTGCATCATTTATTTCTATGACATGACTCCTCTTACTTGCACCTGTAGATGGTGATGAAACCTTAGTGGGCCTAAATTTACTTGAAAGTGTGTCACTTAAACGTTGTAATTCATGTTGGAGTTTTTGTTGCATTTGTTCAAGGTCTTTCCATGCTTGTGTATTGCTAAAAAATCCCTCCATCATGACCTATCCTTTTGTTCAAACTAAGAACCAATTCCAACTGTGATAACCCTAGCCAGATCTATTTTATGTTGCCCTGTTTGTATCAAAAAAATTTCCCCTATTCTAAAGTAGTTGTGTCAACGTTATTACTCAAAATTTTGTGTGCTGACAAACAATACTGATTTGTGAGCTGATTGTTATTAAAAATCACTCTAAAATGTGTTGCAACATACCTTTAATAACTACCCATCCTTGTCAAGTATGAAAATCTCTGTAAGAAACCCTGATAGTTCATCTAATATCACTCACTATTGTAGCTTGTTTGTTGCCTTCCAATGACAGTTCTAAGGCTCATAAATGCATGAAGTATGGTATCATTGTGTTCAGAAGTTCCACATGATGAGACTTGAATCAACTCACTCCACCATATAGAGTGCTAGTAATACTCACCAGATAATACAACCAGAAAAAGTATACAAACACTACAAACTATACTACATCTGCCAAAAATGATGGTGGAGTTGCTGGTTCAAACACCTTTTTCTAATATTCTTCCCTTTAGGATGAACACAAAGAGACTCGAAGGACCAAACACCAAGAACTTGTGAATCACATTAAACACTAACTTATCACAATCACAGAGTATCTCTAAGATTAATAGCAAATCCCCTACCTATTCAGACTTAAATTCTCAGCTTTGGATCATGTGCATTTCGACAACAGTTAGTGCGACTGGTCTGATTTGGTATATCTGAATTCTAGCCAAACTAATTATGGTTGTGTTGGGATCAATACTTCAAAAAGCCTTCAATTTCACCAAGGTACATTAAGACAAACACATTGTAGATGATTCCACAAATAAGAATACATATATTTTGCAAGTTGTTTCTAAACTTTGGCTACAAATTCACTAAAAAGGCCTACATTGTCTAGTATATTAACTTCAAACAAAGATTCAAACTCTGAAATATGTGCACAGTGTAGAATTATAAATGCTTACACAATTTGTTGAGTATGATACTTTTGTAAGGACACCCCCTATTCTGGGTGCAATTTTGAACACGATGATTTTGTCTCCGGAAACAACCCAGCTATGTAATTTCCAACATGGTAACTCCTCAACCTTTGGGATTTTGTTCAACACCTTACTAAGAGATCACTATCTCCATTGTGTGCTTCATAAATTCTCACCAATTAATTCACCAGGATGCGTCCCTTTCTTTCTGTCCAAAGTAGTTGTGACAAGGAGAGAAACAAACGACTTGAGATGCCATCTCCAAAAGAAGAAACATTTCATTTTTTTTTTTAACTTTTTTAAAATGAATGGTGTCTCATGTTTCCTTTTGTAAGACTTGATAGCTATCTTCATATCAATTCTATATTAATTAATCAGAAATTTTCCATGCACCCAAGATTCTTTGTTGGTTTCTTTACAACTCTAACAAATATCCTTCAAAATTTTTTTCTCCTCAAACTTAATTCTTTACCATCCAGAATATAGCTCTTCACAACCTGCAATTGAGTGCCAAGGTTTGTTCACGAGAAAATTTTTTGTCGTAAATAAATTGTAACTGCCACTATAGTAGTCTTGGGCCAAGTGTAGGAACATGCGTGCCAAATAAGGATACTTCCATCCAATTATTAAGTTTAGTCGACGCTTGAATATATGAATCCACGGTTCTGTAATTTCACGGGCATTGGGTTGTTTCATAAGAAATGACAAGAAATTCAGAGTCTGACACCTTCGAATAAATTATTCCCTCCACCGTCTAACATTCATTGCAAAAATATTGTTTCTCCCGACTATCAAATATGCTCCCTGATTATAGTCTTCATGAAATTGATGAGGTTGCATAATATAATTGAAGTTCCATTTACAATTGATACTCTTGATAGATACTTTAAATCAAACCAAAATGGTGATTTATTAATCACTATCGCGAATGGCTGAGTATGTAACACCCATGTTTTGATGTCCTTCACACCCAACACGAAGTTGATGACATGTAACTAATTGAATGTTTGAAGATGTTAAGTTGATAGCCGACATGCTGAAGGATGATGCAAGAAATTAAATTAGCTAATGGATTGTATTGTCGTTGATGTCAACTTGATATAATCTAATCGATATTATCAAAGTATCAAAGACTTCAGAGGATCAGAGAGATAAATATTATGCTTTATCTAATGCATAAAAGACAAGCATTCACATTGTGACTTCAAACACCGACGTTCAGTGGAACCCAACAGATAGAGATCATCGACAACCAACTCACAATGATGCCCGAGCAAGAAAACCGACGAGAATTATCGATGAGCAGAATCACAAGCAAACCCGATGGCCGAAAACATAGTGTAAACCAACGGAGAAGCCCGAGGAGAACTGAAGTATTGACCGACGCTATCAAAGAGTTAAACCGAAATTAACTTGAGTTCATAAATGACAAAATATCTAGCTGGCATAGCTAAATAGAGAGTTAACTGGTAGTTATCATTGTTTTCATCGACAAGATAAGCCAGAAACAAGTGATTGATTTAAAGCTAATTTATCCAATTGGAAAAAAGATCTCAGTGAGATTAAATAAGAGTTTTTCTTTAAATCTAATTGGTGAGAATTGTGGATCACGCCAAGATCAAGAAGATCAAGAACCTAACAATGGTGATATCATGTCTATTTAAGAGACAACTCAATTCATTACGATGGGTGAGGGTGAAGGAATGAACAAGAGGATTCTGAAGAGAAACTGATGAAGAGAAACTTCATACAATGTTGATCAACAAGCTCAAGAAAGAGCTAAAGAATTTTGCAGACACCGAGCAACAGAGCACAACATCACTGAGCAGAATCAAAGTGGAGCAAAGGTATATTGATCAGAATAGTTTGTGAGATTACAATAGATCTGAAAATCTACAAGTATAGTTGTATATGTGAATAGATCATACTATTTCAGTTTAACCATTGATTCATAAATTCTCTTAACCAAGCGGGATTTAAAGATCTTTTCTATATTGAGATACATCCAATGGAGTATCAAAAAGTTTGATCATGAAGATAGCATGAGATTCCAGATACCTATTGATAGGCCAAGTGAGTGTTTGATCAAGGATGGTAGCATAGAGATGCCTGATATCAAGTGACAGACTAAACTTTTTAATCCTCTAACAAGGTCACACCTAACAATGTGTTTGTAACCTTTAACAAGGTTGGCTCTTCACCGAGCTCACTTCAGAAGAGTAAAAATTTTGGGCTATCGGTTCCAAGTGGTTTTTCCCTTAACAGGGTTTCCACGTTAAAAATCCATGTGTCAATGTGTTTATGAGTCATTACTTTAGTGTTTTGCATTACACTTAACTTAATTGGATTGATCTATATACTCTAGATAATTTACTGTCTTTCAGTAAATTGACAGACTGCTAATCGATAAATATACAGTAGAAGGTTTTACAAAGCATTCTGAGGAGTAGTAAATTGATATAAGTATTTGGAGGCATTCATCTTATAGGACTAGAGATAACTAGAGGTATAATTTTGTGGTACTAAGTTTTAAGGGTTGATTATTG
>MU226780.1:1008202-1050711 GCA_018584345.1 Thuja plicata | reverse complement strand
CCCCCCCCCCCCCCCCCTCTTAGTTATTACTAACAAAAATCACTATTCACACACAATATCAATGACACCGAACCTGCCAGTAATCTTGGTGGACTCCACGGATAAACACCTGCTAAAGTATGTAATTATTGAGAATCATCAAGCACCAATAGGAGTGATTCAATAATCTAACATTTAGCCCCCAAACTATATCACTGACATACAAAACATAATCTCCCAATATTATTCGATTAATATCTCCATATTATTTTGCAATCCTTTTTTATCGGAACTTAAATATTGAGTCTTTTCCTGTAAATATTATAAGAGAAGATTATATGGCTTGATAAAGATCGGGCCCACGCCTAATTTCTTTCTCCAACATGTAAAATATTTGATGCACGTCTCATTAAAATCTTCTGCTTTCCATATATTTATGACCAATTGTGTATTTTAATATAGTTCTCAGACTATAGTTTGGCGAAAAAATTATTTTTTAATTATTTTAGAGCTCCTTCGCATTTACTCACGCCAATAGAAAAATACTTAAATGCCAATATGCACCCATATCAAATATCACCAATATTAATGGGAAGACTATAACCAAGTGCACCACAATTTTATTTTTTATTTTTATTTTCCCAACTATGACACAGAGTAGTTTTGCCAATGAAGTAAATAGTTTCAGTTTGATAATTTTTTTCCAGGCAACTATAGTCTCTACTATAGTTCGTTTCACAATATATTGTTTTGCATATTATATCCAGTTAAAGTTTCCAGACTCTACAATACTTATTTGTCTCCTCACGACATCATAGGTATTTTAAAAAAAGGCCTGATAATTATTTATTTATTTCTTACAACTTCAAATATATTCCACAAACTCCAACTCACAGCATGGTAATAAACCATGGAATTGTTGACGGGAAAATTATTTTCCAGGCTGCTCAAGAACTAGACCAAGGTTCCAATACATTAATCTTCAACAAATATTCTCGTAGATCTAAATTTGTTTCAATTAGAGATTTCATAATTTTGTCTTCTTTGTTACTCATTGAACTTCACAATCTGGAATTTTTTCTCTGATAAAAACTCTAATAAACCTTTCTAGAAAATTATTTTTGAATAAACTCCACATGCTGACAGGAAAACCAGCTCTGATACCACTGTAATATCCCAGGTGGGATATTGTTTTCAAACAACTCCAAAATATTTCTAGACTTTACACACTGATATAACTTGCATCATATACAAAAAAATATCAGAAATAACTAGGAATATACTCCAATAAAACTCTCAAAAATTGTTATTGCATTATACAACAACAATGGAATTAAAAGAAAATCCAATCTAAAATATAGTATGCAACAGTGAGATCGGATAACATGAACCTGTAAGTGCAATGGTGAACTCTGTTGTGAATCCACTCTGCTGATGAGCTAGGGCTACGTCCAATCCACCTTTAAGCCAAAAGGGTTTTTGTCCTCAAGGCTGAATTCAAAAGCTGAAAGCTTACCAGTATCTCCAAGAGACAAATACAATATCAAAACCAAGCATCCTGAAATGAGCTCCTCCTTCTTTTAAGCACAACCTGGTGACTCTTCACCTTCCCATCTCTGTCTTTCATCTTCTAGCCCTTTTGTCTCTTATTAACTCTCCTTATAATAATAAATTGACTTTTATAATCTCCCCTTTAAGTCCCTTTAAGTCATTTAAATTATTATAAGGTTGGATAATGAAATCTCTAATGTCCCAAAAAAGGGGGACATTACAAAAACTTTCATCTACAACCTCAACCTCTAATGTCCCAAAAAAGGGGACATTACAAAAGATCTCCCCTCTCAACCTTCAAAAACATTCATCTACAACCTCTAGGATATATGAAGTGTGGTAACCTAGGTGTTCTCCAAGGTGGTCTAGGCTACTCAAAATATTCTAGCATGTGGCCTTATACATGCGAACAAACTCAAGGTCATATGTAGTATATTTTAATCTAAGAATCTCACTATCAATGTAATAAAAAATGGAACCCATATCAAGCATTGTTGCATCTGTGTGATGAACCATCTATAGAGATAACATAAAGTCACAAATTATGTAAGTGTACATGTAAAAAAATGTGATTAAGCATGCAATTTACTCTATAAGATCTGAATTTAAAAACTGGGTATTAAGAACATAAATATAGCATATTTACTCATGTATATAACAGTTACACAAATTTAATAATTTACCTAATTATATAGTGGCATGTGCATAATCAACATACCATTAGCAATATTTCCATGCCATTCCAATTCTAAAACAAAGGACATTAATTGGACTCCCATATAAGATTTTACTATTTAAATTGTTATTATTAACAAACTCTATTATATAGGTTAGTATGTTCTTATGTGACTAAATTTATTTAAATAATACATGTAAAGGGATTTATTCTTTAAAATTTTATGATCTTGACATATTAAAAGTATATATTACTTATGATATTCCCTTAGATTTACAAATCTCGTGTATTTTGTAGATCTTTTAATCCTTTGTCTCTTATAGAATTATGGTCGATTTCCAAGTTTTCTTTGTTCAGGTTTCCTATAGGTTTTGACCGAGCTAGGGTTTTATTTATGCTTCTTATCTAGGGTTTCACTTATGCTTCCTATAGGGTTTTCTCATGCTTTCTATAGGGTTTGATCTAGCTAGGGTTTCATTTATATATTTGTTTCTAACATTTTCATTTCATTTCAATTTTTATAGACCCTAAATTAACATTTGTTGGCATTTTCTTATCATACTTATTTCTAATAAATCTATGATTTCTTAATTATCATTAATTATTGATGCAGCCAAGGAAATGAGGAACTTCAAAGAAGTCACTTTGATCCTTGTAAAAAGAGTCACACAATGGAAGAAACACAAAATGATAGAGAGATATGCAATATCTCCTTCTTGTTATCAGCAATAAATCAAGTACAAAGGATTTGCAACATGCAATCTTACATTCCAGGCATACAGACCTACTTTTAAACCTTTCTAGGCTATTTTTTATACTATCTATAACAATCTCATACTATATCTCTAGCTATTGAAGATATACTACTTTTCCATGCTACTAAAGGATCCATTACATGAGTTTATAAAGCCTTCACAAGCATCAATTCAACCTGAGAAAAATTATATTTTCCAAGAACAAGAATACATATTACAATATAGGTCAGGACCTAAAATCATAATAATCTTTGACAAAGTCAATAAACATAATGAGTGAACCCACAAGTAGGTCATCTATGCATATAGATTCATTGATATGTGAGCCACAAAGCTTGGTCGATCAGGAAAATACTTTGCGAGATCAGAAAATACAAACTGGCCATGAAACAGAACATAGATGTCCCCAGAAATCTGAGCTATTTGATACGCGAAGAAGCCAATCAAGTTGTGAAAATAGGTATAGGCAAAACATGATTCTTGGAAAACTCCTTGCGGTGCCCAACAACAACATATTCAACTCAAAGGATCACTGAAAGAAACTTAGTGAAATACACATGAGGAAAACGAAAAACAAAATATTTTTGGTTGATGCAAGATTACCAAGAACCCAAGATGCTCCTGCATTAGACACTCGAGGTTATTTTAAAAGTGAGCCTCTCACTTTCCTGGGGCTAAAGGAAAACCCAGATGCTCAACCTCAACCTGTGAAATCCATGAAGAATCTTCAACTGGTATATCTTTCCATTTCATAAGATATTCCATGTATTACTTGCCTCTTGTACTCATGCCAATTCTTGTAATGTCCCCACCATTAAATAAATAATAATATTTATATTTGGGTTCCGATTGATTTTTCTTTATCTATGGCCCCTTTTATTTTTGGTTTAGGTATAGGTGTTTCCGTGTTGGCTTTATTTGTGCCCCCTCGGGAGTTGTCCTACAGGTATTTATAACCGGCATGTAGGATGTATTTCTCATGTTGAGTTTTGATATTTTATTTGTAATTGTGAATTCCTGTTGAGATTATGTTGTCTGCCATTTCAGAGGTGAAATACCCTCCCTATTTGGTATTTTTGCAGTTTTGGTGGGAGTAACTCCTCATCCTATTTTTCTCTCCTTTATGTTCAAGATTTGTAATCCGAAGTATTATTGTTATTCAATCTACTTATGTCGCTTGTTCTAGCTATTTGGTGCTATCATTGCATTTACATCACTATGTTTCAAAGTTATTTATCTGCAATATCAGTATCCAAATGAATCGCATCTTATGACCTACATAATGTACATAACACATTTTGTATGGCCTACACACCGTACGAACCACATATTGCACATATTGTACGGCCTGACATACCGTACAACCTCCTAAGGCCCCCATACTACACGTGATTTACATTAAGTATGACCTCCTATGGCCTCCATACCGCACGCCAATATAAGAGATCTTCCCCTACCATACAAACCCACCAGTTTACCATACGACCACTGCACTAATGCATACTGTATGACCTATAGTTTGCATACTTCTCTCTCCTACGCCACTCTCAGTCAAATCATTAGAGTGGGAACATTACTGTGGTATCAGAGTTGGTGATCTTTCCATCTTGTTGGGTAGTGAATGCAAAAGGAGTTTTGGGTGTACGCCAGAAGGAGCTACCGCTCTCTCGACAGAATGGGGGAGCCACATGATCTAGCCACTGCAATTATGTAATTATTGAAGGAGTTAACCAGAAGCCAAGCTCAACTCAATGAAACCATGATCAAAGGGAAAGAAAAAGAATGACTTATGGAAGAGACATTGCAGAAATCGACTGAATGAAGGACGAATGGGGAACAAAATGGACATGGCGGCAATAACTCAGTCACAGGGAGAGAAAACTTTCATATACACCCTACACTGTCTATATCGATGTTTCCCTCAAGAAATGAAGTATCTTGAAGGGAACTAGAGCCCACCTTTGAAAAAATGCATGATCAACTAATGTAGGATTGGAGGAATGTGAATCTTGAGGGGAACCTGTCCTTTAGAGAAAATGTTGAACTGTGAATGAGACACTCAAGAGGCAGTGGTTGTGACTATTACAATGATGGTCTTAAACAGAAGATAGGAAAGGTAAATCTATCATCTTTTGAGGGATTTGAGTCAACAATTGTGTTGGCATGGGTATAAATGGCGAACACATACTTTTAGCTTAAGTCAATGCTGGAGCAGGAGGCATTCAAGTTTGCAACGCTCCACCTGGAAGGGATCACACACGAATGGTGGCATTATGGTATGGTGACCCTCGGTCATGATCAAATAACATCATACATCAATTTAACTAAAAGTTTTATAGACCACTTCGACGAGAAAGATCCAGAACTTAATTTCAAGGAGCTCGCTCAGCTGAAGCAGTCCGAGTTAGTTGACCACTACATTGATAAATTCTAGAGGCTATCTGTGCTGGTGACAAATATCTCAGAAAGGAAATTGATTGTGTTGTTCATGGATGGACTGATGGAACCTCTCATAGGTTGGGAAAAAATATTCAACCCCATCATGCTCACAAAATAAATAAAAAGGTACGCGATATGGTGACATCTTCCTCTTCCTATAGGAATTATTCACACCCCAAACCACCACTTTCTCCGAAGGAAAGAGACAACAAACCCCACCGAAGAAGCCATTATTGGATGAGGCTACCAGACAAGATCTTAGGAGAAGGAAAGTCTATTTAAAATGTAAGGAGTCATGGGAGCCAAGGCACCAATGTCTGGGCAAAGAAAAAATCCACTACGTTGAGGTAATGTCCGAAGGAGAAGAAGACCAAGAAGAAACCAAAGTCGAAGGAGATAGACAACAAGATTTTGACTGTGTGGAGAGGATTGCCACACTGGTTCAGAGGGGAGGTATCATTGCGGCACTTTCTGGCACCCTGAGGTGTACTTTTTTCCATGTATGAGGTACGCTCTAGGAACATCGGGTTGTGGTAATGCTCGATAGTGGGGTCACACTCAACTTTATCAACTCATCATTGGGCAACAGAAGAGATCTGCGTACAGAAGCACATCAATGGTTTGTATTCAAGGTGGTAGGAGGAAACCTCTTGTCATGTACCCATTTGGTTCTGCAAATGAGCATCACCATGGGGAACCACACGGTAACAAATGATTTCTTCATGGTAGATTTGGTTGACATGGAGGTTATACTGAGCATTTAGTGGATGGAGACTCTGGATGAATACACATAAAGTTTCAAGAGAATGGAGTTCTCTTTTGAGGTGGATGGAAAGAAGGTGGTACTGAGGGGAATGTCTAACAACAGTTCAAAGGAAATCTCAGCACAATGAATGGAGGCCATTTTTAGACATGATGGTGTTGTGTGGGCTGCACATTGTTTGGTTTCAATCGCCCCTCTCAAGGGCCAACATGTGTACTACCATGATGAAAAGCTCCAGAAGATGTTGGAAAAACATGCTTTGGTCTTTTTTGACATTCCATCTAGCATACCCTTGCCCCATGGTTTTGAGCACGCCATTGAGTTGGAGGAGGGATTCAAGCCCGTCATCACCACTCCATACCGTCATCCTAAAAGGTTTAAGGATGAGATTGAAAAGACAATCCAGGAACTGCTCAAGAAGGGATGGATCAGGCCTAGTTCCATTCCTTTCACATCATCAGTGGTGTTGGTAAAAATGAGAGATGGTATCATTCAAATGTGTGTGGACTACCATGCGTTGAATAAGAAGACCATAAAAAATAGGTACCATATTCCTAGGATTGATGAGCTACTGGATGAGTTGCACAACGTCGTCTATTTTTCCATAATAGACCTTTGCTCAGGATACCACTAGATCCATGTGAGGGAACAAGATGTGGAAAAGAAATTTTTTTGTTATCACTATGGACACTATGAATTCCTAGTCATGTCATTCGGATTGACTAACATGCCCACTACTTTCCAGTCCTGTATGAACCACATCTTTAGAAAATAACTGTGTAAGTTATTATTGGTGTTCTTTGATGACATACTCATATAAACCAAGACATGGGAGGAACATCTCAGGCATTTGGACGAAGTGTTGGAAATCATGAAATTGCAATCCTTGTTTTTCAAGAGTTCCAAATGTGAGTTTGGGATCTGACGAAGGTACTATATTTAGGACACATTGTTAGTGGTCAAGGTGTTCAAGTACATCAAGAAAAGATCTAATCCATATTGGATTGGCCACCTCCTACTACTCACGTAGAGTTGCGCGGGTTCTTTGGATTATGTAGTTACTACAAAAGGTTTGTGAAGGGATTTTCTCAGCTCATCGCACCCTTGACCGAACTAACAAAGAATGGATCTTTCCAATGGAATGAACACACACAAAATACCTTCGACAAGTTGAAGGAAACCATGAGTTCTTATCTGGTTCTCACGTTACCATACTTCACTCGACCCTTCATTGTTGAATGTGACACATCAGGGGAAGGCATCAGGGCCACACTCATGTAGGACCATCACCCGATTGCATTCGAGAGTTGAAAACTCTCAAGAGTGGAGAAGTTGTATTCTGTCTACAAAAAAAGAAATGCTTGCCATCATTCACAGCCGGACAAAGTTTAGACAACACCTCATAGGATCTAAGTTCGTCATTTGTATAGACCACAACAGCCTGAGGTATTTCTTGGAACAGAAGGAGTTGAACAAAAGACAACATAAGTGGGTGAGAAAAATCTAGGTGTTTGAATTCAAAATTGAGCATGTGAAAGGGAAGAATAATATTGTGGTTGACACTTTATCAAGGAAGCCCGCCATATGCTCCTTGTTTCAAATTTTGGAAGATTGGAAGGAAAACCTATTGGTCAAATATTCTAAGAACCATTTTGCGTGTCATTTGATGGATGGAAAAGTGTGTGACAATAGATACAAGGTGTTCGACGATGTCATTTATTATAAGGACATGATTTATTTACTGTCTGAGTCCAGGATGAAAGAGAAAATTTTAAAGGAGATGCATGACTCACCCTTAGTCAGGCATCCAGGGTAACTAAAGACCTATAGATAAATCAGAGAAAGATTCTCCTGCAAGGGTCTCAAGAATGATTTCCTACAATACATTTTTTAATGTGCTACCAATATGTTCGGGAATGTGCTACCTATCAACAGAACAAATCCAAGCACACACTACCAGCTAGTCTACTACTACCATTACCGATACATGAGCAAAAGTAGGATAGCATCTCGATGGGATTCATCTCAGGGCTTCCCAAGGTGAAAGGGAAGGATTATATCTTCATGGTGGTCGATCGAATGACTAAGTATGTGTACACTTATTCAAAATTCCCATAGGATATCAGGCTGCACAAGTAGCGGATCTATTTTTTCGTGAGGTGTTTCACCTGCATGGTCTCCCTTGGAACATTGTCAGCGACAGGGATAGCCACTTCCTCAGCATCTTTTGGACAAAAATATTTCATCTTGCAGGGATAGATTTGTCTTTGAGCACCTATTATCACCCGCAAAATAATGGACAAACCAAGATTGTGAAGTAGTGGTTGGAAGGATACCTCAAGAACTACATTTTAGCACAATAGAAGACATGGGTTAAGTGGTTGTATTTGGGTGAACACTGATACAATACCATGTACCACATGTTGATTGGCATGGCCCCCTTTAAAGAAATGTATGACTATGAGCCACCATCATTCATTGATATGCAACTAAGCAATAGCTATGCATTGAAGGCCAAGGATTGGCTATAGGAAGAGTTGGACACTTTGAAGTCTCTCAAGGAAAACCTTTAGAGGGCACAGAACCAACAAAAGATTTATGATGACAGACACCAAATAGAGAGAATTTTTTAAGTTGGTGATTTGGTGTACCTTCAGCTTCAACCCTACAGACAATATTCCCTTAAGACATGTGGTAAGGAAAAAATGAGGCCACATTTCTACGGACCCTACCAGGTGGTGCAGAGAGTATGTGAAGTTTCCTACAAGTTGGACCTACCAGAAGGTAGTCGAATCGACAAAGTCTTTCATGTTTCTTGCCTGAAGAAATCTATGGGTCAACATATCACGGTCTCAATAGATCTTCCACCCCTCAACAAAGGAGGGAAGCTAGTGTTAGAGCCAGTCGAGATCGTTGACATTTGGGAGAAGAGGCTAAGGACACACATGGTCAAAGAATTTATTGTATGCTGGAAGGATATACTACTAGAAGATGCCACATGGGAAGGAAGGCAAATTTTGGAACACCCCAGTTTGTGATTTCTTGAGGATAAGAAATTTTTGGGACAGGAGGACTATAATGTCCTCGTCATTAAATAAATAATAATATTATTATTTAGGTTCCGATCCATTTTAGTTTATCTCAGGCCCATCTATTATTTTTGGCATAGGTGTAGGTATTGTCGTGTCATCTTTAATTGTGAACCCTCAAGAGTTGTCCAATAGGCATTTATGACCAATGTGTAGGATGTATTTCTCATGTTGAGTTTTGATATTTTATTTGTAATTGTGAATTCTTGTTGTTCGGAGATGAGAGACCCTCCCTATTTGGTATTTTTGTAGTTTTGGTGGGAGTAACTCCTCACCCTATTCTTCTCTTCTTTCTGTTCAAGATTTGTAATATGAAGCATTATCGTTATTCAATCTATTTCTGTCACTTGTTCTGGGTATTTGGTGCTATCATTCTCTTGCATTTACATCACTGTGTTTCAAAGCTATTTATCTACAGTATCAGTATCTAAAGGAATCACATCGTACGCCTTACATATCATACAAACTACATATTGTACAAACTACAAACCGTACGGACCATGTACTGCACATATCGTATGACCTGACATATCGTACGACCTTCTAAAGTCTCCATATCGCATGTGGCCTCCATACTGTACAACCTCCATACCGCATGCCAATATAAGAGATCTTCCATTACCGTACGGACCTGTCACTTTATCGTATGACCACTACACTACTGTATACCATACAACCTATAGTTTTCATACGTATCTCTCTCCTACGCCAATCTTAGTCAAACCATTGGAGTGGGAACATTACAATTCTTCTATCCAAAATTCCTTATATCCCATCCATCTGCTTCTTATGATATTGTTGTTCAAAACCTGATCCATCATATGCATAAAGATGTGATTCATGATACTCATACAAGTCTGCAAAATTGAATATAGGTGATATATCCATGTCCTTTGGCAACTCCACTTCAAAACTGTTCCCTGAATCAAATCTCCTCAAGATTTTACACGGTCCAAACTTCTTCATCTTGATCTTATTATATGTTCCAATTGGAACTATACCCTTCTTCAAATAAACCATCACTTCATCTCCTACAATAAACTCCTTATGTCTCTATTTTATATTTTCTCTCTCATTATACTTCTGGTTCATATTTTTGAAATGCCATTTGACCTTATTGTGTAATCCATTCATGTGTTCTATAAATTCTTCTACTTCTACACTCCTCTTAACTTCATTAATGATATCCCTCACTTTTGATACTCCTTTAGGAGTGTGCCTGTAACTATCTCAAATGGTTTCTTCCATGTAATCCTAATCATTGAATTATTATATGCAACTCTACTTGTGATAGAACTAAATCCCAATTCCCAGTCTTCTCTCCAACCATACATCTCAATAAGTTACCCAAACTCATGTTCACTACCTCTGTTTGTCCATTGGTTTGTTGACAAAATGTAGAACTAAACTTCAATTTAGTCTTCAGATGCCTCCAAAGTGTCCTAAAATAACCAACAAACTTACTATCCAGGTCTGAAACTATACTCTTAGGTAATCCATGCAATCTCACAACTTGTTTGAAAAATAGAATGGCTACATGTACTGCATTTGTTGTCTTCTTACAAGGTACAAAATGAGCCATCTTTGAAAATCCATCCGCTGTCACAAATATAGAATAATTACCTCTTGATGTCTTCATTAATCCAAGTACAAAATCCATGCTAATATCTTCCCATGGTCTAGTAGGCACTATCAAAGGTGTATAAAATCCAGTATTCTAACTACTTCCTTTAGCAACTTGAGAAATTTTACAATCCTAAACAAATTTCCCTACATCCTTATGAATTTGAGGCCAAAAAAAATTCTCACTCACCAAAGCCATTGTCTTATCAATTCCAAAGTGTCTAGCTAATCCTCCAAAATGTTTCTCCTTAATCAGATTATCCCTCATTGAAATTCTAGGTATACACAACTGAATTCCTTTGAATAAAATACCTTCTTGAATGAAATAATCCGGAACCATTTGCTCTGATCTGCTACAATAGGCTCTCTACAATCTTTCCAAGGTTTGGAAAAATCAGGGCCATCTTCATACAAGATCTTCCACTCACCAAATCCTAACACCTCAACCCTCATCTTAGTCAACAAATTTCTTCTTCTACTCAAAGCATCAACAACCTTATTTTTCTTTCTAATCCCATGTTTCAACACAAATATATAACTCTCCAAGAATTCAACTTATCTCATATGTCTCTGAATCAACTTACCTTGACTCTTCAAATATTACAATGCTTGATGATCAGTATACAACACAATTCCTTAGGTAACATGTAATATCTCCACTTATTCAAGGCTTGAACTATGACATAAAATTCTTGATCATAAACTAAATATCTCCTCTTGGAATCATTCAACTTTTTACAAAGTAAGAAAGTGGCCATCCTTCTTGAGTTAACACTGCTCCAATTGCATTTCCACTTGCATCACAGTCCACTTGAAATACCTTATCAAAATCAGGTAAAGACAATACAGGTTGTTCAGTCACCTTTTGTTTCAACAACTCAAAACTTATTTGTGCTCCATATGTCCACTTGAATAATTTCCTATCTCCCCTCATTATCTCAGTCACGGGACTATAAACCAAACTAAAATTTCTTATGAACTTCCAATAAAAACTTGCCAATCCATGAAATTATATGTCTTCCCCAACATTTTCAAGTATAGGACACTCAAAAATTGCTTTAACCTTCTTAGGATCCATCTTTAACCCTTCCATTGAGATCGCAAAACCGATGTATACTATCTCTTCTTTCATGAAGGAACAATTTTTTTATGGTTATCAATAACTTTTATTCCCTTAGTCTCTGCAACACTTGTATCAGATGCAACAAATGATCTTCCTTACTCTTACTATAAATCAGAATGTCACCAAGGTAAACAATTACAAACTTACCCAAGAATTTCTTCAATACATCATTCATCAGTCTCATGAAATTACTCAGTGCATTAGTCAATCCAAAAGGCATTACCAACCACTCATGCAATCCTTCATTTGTCTTGAATGTTGTCTTCCACTCATCACCTTCTCTAATTCTGATATGATAATAACCACTCTTTCAATCAATCTTTGTGAAATACTTCACTCCACTCAAGAAATCCATTATATCATCCATCCTAGGAAAAGGAAACCTATACTTCATTTTAATCTTATTAATTTCTCTTGAATCAGTATGAATTCTCCATTTTCCATTCTTCTTTGGTGCTAACGTTGTTGGTACTGCACAAGGACTCAAAATTTCTCTGATAAAACCTTTCCTCAATAACTCTTGCACTTGTCTATTCAATTCTTCATTTTATGCAGGTGTCATTCAGTGTGTTGCTTTCTTAGGAGAACTAGCTCTAGGAATTAGATCCATGCAATGACTAATACTCCCCACAGGGAGCAATCCATCAGACACAATATCTAAAATTATGTCATCACACTCAGTCAATAATTCCCTTGTTTCTCCAAGATGTTCTTCTACCAATTATAAATCAAATTTATTAGGAATCAAAACATAACACACACTATCACTTTTCAAACCATCCAAGAATTTACTTCCTTCAACCAAACAAATTGTGACACTAGTGCAATTCTCATTCTTATGATTCTCTATCAAAGGCAACAACATTGGTTTCATCCCTTCAACAACAATAGTATACATATTCCTTCTTCCATCATGCAAATCTTTTCTATCATATTGCCATGGTCTACCCAACAAGAGATGACAAAAATCCATAGCCATAATATCACAAAGAAATTCATCTTGATAAGATCCAATCTTCAAATTTACTAGGCATTGTTCACTTACCAGTACCTTATGATCATCCTTAATCCATTCAATATAATAAGGCTTCAGATGTTTCAACCTCTGCAACTGCAACTTACTTACCAGCTCCTCAGAGGCTAAGTTATTTGAACTTCCACTATCACTGATTAATTTTCAACATTTTGCTTCAACTTTGCATCTTGTTTTGAACAAACTTCTCCTCAAAAATAATTCTTGATTTGTCTCTTCATGACATAGGGATCTTTTTACCATTAGGGCTTCACCATCTTCGGGTCAGTTCAATGGTTCACTAGATTCTTCTTCAACAAAAGCATTTCAGCCATTGTTCTCAGTCCTCTTGCTTGAACTCCCTTAAGTACATTTAAAATATTGGTGTCTGTCACCACCACATTTGAAGTAGGTTCCTCTAAACGCTCTCTTCTCATCATTCCTATAGTTACCTGATCCACCTCCTCTCTGAAAATTTTTGTCATCCCTTTGGTATGAGTTCTCTTCTTTAAATTTTTATGTCTTTTCTCTGGTCCAAATAAGATCTTCCTCCTCCAAAGGATCCACTCCTTTTGGATCTTCCACCTCTTCCTCTCTGTCCTTGTTCATGTCTTTTGTTCAATTTATCTTCAGCTTTTAGGGCATATTGATAAGCTTCCTCCACACTTTGTAATTTAACCAAACTTATCTCATCTTGAATTGATGTCCTTAAACCATTTAGGTACCTTGCAACCCTTTCAATGTTATCATCAACATGTCTAAATTTGATATCCAACCTATACAATTCCTCAATATATTCCTTCACACTAAGGTCCCTCTACTTTAGATTTTGCAACTTCCTAAAAAAAACTTACTTGCTAATCAACATGTAAGAATTTAGCTTTCAATTTGTTTACCATCCTATCCCATGATTTGATTTTGTCCTTACCTTTCCTTTTTCTATCAGTTTTCAAATGTTCCCACCATAAGGATACATGTTCCCTTAACTTTATGCAAGCATACTTCACATTCTTGTCTTCATCAGTGTATTCATAATCAAAGTACTTTTCCTTCTCTATGATTCAATTAAGTAATTCATATAAATCCAATTTACCGTCATAGTTTGATGGATTGTAGTGGGGCCTCACATGGTCCTATAGGTTCAAAAAATCATTTGTAAGTGACATGGATTTTGAAAAACAACTTGTCAAAGCTTCACAATTTTTTGCACTTAGGGCACTTAGGGGATAACGTTGCTAGGGTACACCACTAAGCATTTGATTGATTTGGGAGGAAAAAAAGGACCATTCCTAGGATAAACCAACCTAATAAGATTTGTGGGTGCTAACATTTTGCACCCACAAGGAATAGAACATGAATTAGGATACTTTACAACATTTCATTGAATGCCTCTAACAATTTTTACATCAACATAAAAATTATTGTCCTAATAAAACCACTGCATTTTGAAAATCCAAGATAGGTCATTGTAGAGGGCCCTCATGTGGCCCTATAGGTTCAAAATGATCACTTGTTAGTGCCATAAATTTTGATAAATAACACATCAAAGTTTGATAATTTTTTTGCACTTAAGGATAGGGTTGCTAAGGTATGGCGCTAAGAATACACGGGAGTTGGGGGAAAAAACAAGACTATGCCTAGTGTGACCCCACCTATCCATACTTTTTTATGCCCACAATGAAAAGAACAAGAATTAGGTCACTTTGCAACTTTTTATTGAATGCCTCTTACGATTTTTCCATCAACAAAAAAATTGTCGCCCTAAGAAAATTGTTTTTTGTCTTAAAAATTTAAGATATGTTATTGTAGAGGAGCCTCACGTGAACTTGTAGCTTCAAACGAGTCATAAGTGTGATTGATTTCAAGAAACAACTTGTCAAAGTTCAACAATTTTTTGCACATAGGGCACTTATGGGATGTCATCGCTAGGGTATGGTGTTGAGTGTTTGAGCAAGTTGGGAGGAAAATCATGACCATGCCTAAGGTAAACCCACCTAACCATACATGTTGGAGCTAATAATTTTCATGCGTGATGAACAAAATGAGAATTTGTATGCACGATGAACATAATGAGAATTTGTATGCATGTTTTTTGTGTCAATAGAAAAATTGCTTCTCTAAGAGAAGCACTACGAGTCTTGAAATTTTGACATTGTTTATTATAGAGGGGCCTCACATGACCTTGAAGGTTCAAATGGATAATTCACAAGTGCCACGGATTCCAAGAAACAACCCATGAAAGCTTGACAATTTTTTGAGCTTAGGGTACTTGAGAGATTGTGTCACTAAGGTATGGCGTTGAATGTTCATATGAGTTGGAAAGAAAAAAAAAAAAGAGCAGCCCTAGGATAAACTTGTTTAACTAGACATGTTGGTGTTGACTGTTTATGCACACAATGATTTTTGTAGCTTTTCAATGACTTGTCCTTTGTCATTACTTGTCCTCTTTCATTACTAAGCGTAGAGTATGAAATTGTTTCCAATTTTAATTATTTTTCCTCCATCATCAGTATGTTTCCATATACTTAGTAAGTAATATGTTCAATCATAGCATTACTAAGTAGTTTTTAATTATGTAGTAGCATTACATCTAAAAGTTTCATGTGTAATTAACCATACTTCTTACATCCACATAAGCAATGAAAAATTATGGCTCAAATATGTCAAAGTACATGTGAGGTAGAACATTTAATAAAATCTATTTCTTTTTACTTGTAATTCATCATTACTAAGCATCCATGGTCATTAAATTTGGTGAAGTTTTCCAAGGTAACTAAATTTAGCACTTAAGATTTAGACGGGATATCAATTGTCATTCATAAGTTTTATTGAAATCCAATATCATTAAAATAATATAACATGTTATTGTTAATTAATAAACTATTTTAAATTGATTATACATTCAAGATTAAAGTTCCAATGTATGAAGACATGCACATGAGGAACAAATTATTGTTGGAACATCTCTATCATATCCCCTTGGGATTTGTGACATAGTCTACTAGACTCCTATAAGATCCTTAACTAGGATGGTAGTTGTAATTCACCTATTTATCCTAACCTAATTTAGTTAAGCCTAATGATTTTATTTATTTAGAGTAAGTTATAATATTAATTTACACTATTTAAATATATGCTCATCTTGAATAAAGTTAAAATATTGCTATGATAATATGCATCAATTATTTAATAAATAGACACCAGAATAATTAATGTGAATAAATAAATTAACCAATAGAACATCAATAACTACAATATATATCTATATATATCTCAATAAATATTTGTGTAATCTAGAGAAGGCTTCTATCTAGCACATAAAGGATCATTTACAGGGCTTTCCAAGCAAAGAAGCTCTCCAGAAGGACATGGTTCTTACACAAAACCTCACATACCTTCATGGTATGAAATACATGGCTCATAACATAAAAATAACGCAGCCTTGGCCAGGACACTCTTGGGTGTACTTTGTACCCCGAGTTGGACACACGTTTTGTACCCCTTCTCCAATGCCTAATGCCCAACCAAAGACCTTAACTATTCCCTCTTGTGCACTCTTTTTAAAAATTCTCTTCTTTCTCTTTTCTCCGTACTATTATTCTTATTCCCATTCTTCTTTATTTGATTTACGGGTTTTAATAATACCCCAAAAGTGGTTACCAAAGTCACCCTTTCAGACTATAATTATTATTCATTTTTAGGTTCTTTTATTACAATTTCATTTCATAGGAAAAAGTCCCATAACAGTAGCAGTTTCCTAAATAGATGCCTCTTTTGAAAGAAATGGCCAACTCGAATCCCTACAATCATATTGAATCTCATTTTTTATATATCATATTGTCAAATAATTATGTATGTCTATTTACAAAATTGGCATAAACGCCAACTCAACCCAAGTTTTATAAAATGTGGTATATGTCATCTCAAAATCTCTACAAAATATACATGCCAAATAGCTATGTATGAATCCTAAAATATACATAAATGACTACTATATATGTCTCTATCACATCCTAAACTACTGGTAGATCATCAGAATTGAGATTCTTCAAAGAACTCTTTGGCTTTGAAGATTCCTAGACAAACAAAATTCAAACCACAATTGAGATTAGTTATATTATATAATTTACAACTAGCAAATAAACATCAAAATTAATATACATAGAACTATAATTGAATTCTCAATTACCTCAACTCTACGTCTTTTCTTTGAAAAACACTTTTTATATGTCACTCCTCTATGATGTCCATGAGTCATATCATATGCCTATGGCAGAGAGGGGATGTCATTGACAAATCGGAAGCTGGGCTAAATATGTTCACACACATAAAATTTATACAAGTGAGCATAAAATTGTCGATGATAGGAACATATTTACTAAACACAAAATAAAATAAACACATACATGTTCAAGCATCTCTTCTATTGCATCTTCAACTATTGTGGAAGAAGTCAACAAGGATGTGAATACAATAATTGCCTATACATAAAAATGATATTACGTGAAACTATAATTCTATGTAGGCAGGTATAATCATTACAATTTCTTTAAAATCATCAAAATGGTGTTCAATTGTCTTTCCCTTATCAGTCACTGTGCTTGCAAAGTTTGGATATCGTTGTGCCTACATCACACTAGGTGTGTCGTACAAGAGTAAAATGAGATAAACATGTAAGTTAATATTTAATTTAACTAATGACATTTTAAATAACAAGCATGTTAATAATAAAAAAATTATACGACTAAGTGCAAAATTTGTACCATGTAGCCATGAAGCCAAATGAAATGGTCAAGAGTGTGGTGTCCTGGAACTATGGCATGTCCTCCTCAAACATCAACTATTAAATAGACCCTGTCAATAAACATTAGTGCTTATTACTATCTCTTATAAATATTCATTTTAAATAAAATGTGCTATGAAATTACAAGTTAAGTTTTACCAGTATACTATCTATGTAAGATCCATGAACCTCCTCTTCTTTATCATGCGACAACTCCTTGGGATGTGCTCTAGTCCTTGTCATCTCATGTGGTGCACCAACCATATATGGGCCTCGTAATCCGATGTGTCAATGGGAGGTTCAACAACCTGTCCAAGAGGACCTAAGCATATTTTCTTGTACATAATACAAGTATGGGAAAAAGAAATATGTAGATTCGAGGAGGATGTATCAGCACCACCCAATCCATCACCAACATCAAGGAATTCTGGTTGAGCTAGTGATGAGGTATGAGAAGCCAAAAGGCCACTAAAAGAGTGAATAGCCAATATTCTATGAGGATGCCTATGCAACAACATCTAGAAGTTTTATTGGAGGTGGAGGAGCAATACAAGGAGGGGGAACATATGGGCCTTGTATTACTCAAATTTCCCCAGGTCTATCCTGAAGCATACCTCTTCCCACACCTTGGAAATGTCTCATGTCAAATTAGTTGACATGTTTACTTAAGAAAAAATTGGCATAAAATATTTGAAATAAATAAAGGGGCACATCGAGATTGTATTTGGGTGGTTTATAAAAAAATACCCACCAATAGTCACTCAACGATCCCAAAAGTTATTTACTATATCATCATTCATGTGCCCTTTGATGGAAAAAAAATATTTTTTTACATCAACAAGTTGTCTAGGGCGGGGATTAACAAATAGGGCGACTAATTTGAATTTGGTCATTTTGATGTTCTTCACCTTATTATAGGACAATCCATCTGTATAGTGTGCTCTCATGGCCTCTCGCCACAATAGAGAAGAACTGTGTTGCATGGAGAGGGTTTCGACATTAGAATTTATTGACTCTAATGTGGGTGTCAATGAGGATAGATGAAGGATCCAACGATACACCTCTGAATTTGTTCCTCAACTCATTCAAATTTTTGACAATTAAGTCTTGAATTGAAGGGGGTTTGTTGGTGAAGAGTTGGGTGGTTGTGGATTTTTCTTGTCAGCCATGTTATTTGATTGAATCTCAAAATTTATAAATTAATAAAGTTTAAACAAAAGAGAGTATTTCAAAAAATTTAAAAAAACTTGTTTGCAGCCAATGTTTTTGGAAAAAAAAAATACAAATGAATGAAAAAATGAAGAGAAACAACTTTAAATCATATATTATCTTGAAATTTGATAATAATAATAATAAAATATTAGGAAATAGATATCTGTATATTTCCAATATCAATTACTCAAAAATGTTGTACAATAAGAAAAAGATGATCTAGTGGTAGATCCTAATTCCTTATTGCACAATCGAAAGGAAGATGACCCACTAGGCTCAAGAGGACTTAAGAGTTGAATGAGTGCAATGATCCTTCACTATAATGATTGGATAAGTTGATTTAGAAAAATATGATTGGATGATACTAGATACAAGGCAAGAAAGGGAGAAACGACAAGTTCCATAATACACAAACTAACAGAAAAAAGGCAGCTTAGTACAGATACTAGAAACAACAACCAAAAGATGAAACTGGCCTTTAATATCAATTTGGAGGGGATCTGGGGGACTAGGTCGTTTGGGCTAACCTGTTCCCTACAATTATGATTGTTCTAAATTGCAAACTATCTGCAAAGCCATAAACTTTCCAAGTCTGATTTTGTATGAGCACCACCTGTACTTGCACACTAAAAACAAGGAAAATGTTCTGTAGAGGGGTTTGCCTCAATCAAATCTTGGTTTGGAATCAACCTTGAAATGAAACAAATGAAAGTGCGCTACCACGAAGTAGAGACTAGATCTAAAATATGAAGTGTATTATACCTTAGCAATACAAATGCTTCTTTGAATGTGATCAAGTATGTTGATGGAATAGCTCTGACTCCGCACATAAACTCAAAAAAAAATTATGAAAGACAAAACTTTACATAACAGATGTTGTAGTTCGCCAGATTGCTTGATGGAGAGAGAGAAGGATGACTTGAAGAGTTGAAAACGTGAATGCTTGAATGAGTGTGGATGCTTGAATGTATGTAGATGCTTATACTATGATCTTCTTTCTTGATGGTGGATTCCTTTTCCTTGCCTTCAATGAGGGAAATAAGCTTAATCCATGGAGAATATTGACTTGAAAACACCTTAGATGCTTGAGAATGCTTGGATGTGAAATTGTAAGAAATCTCTTGAATTCATATAATGTTATATCAAATTGAGGAGAGATAGGTTACTTTTATAGCTCTTACAACATTTCAAGGCTCAAAACTAAAAGGAAGCCGACAAGAATCTGGAAATCCTGCTTAACCAATGAAATGGGCCCCCGATTTGAATATTGGAGAAAACACCAAGGAATAAGTTGGCCTGGTGTCACCTATTCCCCCAAAATAGTGATGAAATTTGTTTTGGGAGTCCATACATGCTAAAATGGGGCCTAATTGAGCATCTAATTATAGGTACTTACAATTTAGCATGGTAATTTTAGCCCCCACTTTAGTGAGAGTATGAGTCCACCTCATACTCACGATAAAGGAAAAGAGAGAAAGAGAGAGAAATGATCATGGGAAAAAGTGCAAAGAGATAAGACATCACTAAGCTTAAGGATGCAAGCTACCCAACGGAGGATTTTAACTCATACAACCATGTGTAAGGGCACACAAACAAAAACAAAGGGACAAAAGATAAAAGATGCCAAAAAAAAATACAAAATTCTAAATCAACTCATTGAAGAGACCTTTACCAAGAAAACATCCCAACCACTAGCATCATGTTCAGAAAGCTATTACAAAAGAACATATGGTCATGATGAAATGGAAAGAGCACTACCAAATACAAGACAAAACACTATGATCTAACCCAATAGCAAAGCTATGAGAGCATGGAGAAAGAGAGAGACAATGAATCCAACAATCTATAAAGTTGTGTTATGCTAGGTGATCCATGGGAGACAAGAGGAGGAAAGGGTAGAAAGACTAGCAAGTTGTGTTATGCTAGTTCCACTCATCCTAGAAGAGAGCTTAAATGCATGAAGGTGGAATTGATAGCCTAGCAAGTTGTGTTGTCCTATTCAACTCTACCTTGAGAAATGCAAAGGAATTGGTCAAATAGTCTAGCAAGTCGTGTTATGCTAGTTCAACCAAACCCGCAAGATACCCAAGGAAACATCATTTTCAAGGAAAATTGAAAACAATGCACAGGTTAGCCTATCCAAGGAAAGCATTGTTTCCTTGGGGAATCTGCAAAAAGGGAATCAGTCCTACAAAAATCATAATCTCCATAGGGATCCATGAGAGGGATCAATCTTGAGGAAAGCATAGTCTCCTTAGGGATCCATGAGAGGGATCAGTCCTAAGGAAATAATACTCTCCTTATGGATCCATGATGAATAAGGCTACATAATGTACAAGGAGGTTGCATGCATGCCCCCTCCTTATGATGTCGACATATTACTATGGTGGCATAATAAGGAAAAGAGAACAATGATACCTACTTACAACAACAAAGAGATATCCTTAAAACAACAATAAATATCATAATCTTAGAAAAGAGGGAAGACTCTTGTTAACCAAGGAATAGATAAATGTAAAAGAATATCAACAAGTGGGAAGAGACCTTTGAAAGGAAGAGATCTTGGCTACAAGACATCTACCTTCAAGGGGAGTTCTTGAACAAAGGTAAATCTTAAAGATAAATAGGGGGAAGAGGACAAGAATACATCCTTTTAGCCCCCTATTGCTAGGTGAAAAAGAGATTTTTGGTGAAGGATGACACACTTTAAGCCCCCAAGTAAAGGGTATTTGTTTAGGATGAACATAATTTCAAAAATAAGGAAGAGGTTGTGATCAAGGATACACACCTCTTGCATAAGAGATAATCTAAAATCAAAACAAATAATTCCAAATAAGAAAAAAATGTCACCTGATAAACAAACGCCACTCGACCAAGGAAAGTAGATCCTTAGAGAGAGAAAGTAAAGCCATAGCCATAGTGGCAAGAGAAAAGACACATTATGCATACTAAGCTAATGATAATCAATTGTAACAAATAAACACTTCCAAGCAAGGAAAAGATTGTAAAAAATGATATCAATCTCCAAAAAAAAGAGAAATATCCTAGGACAAAACAAGTCCATGTAAGGAAGGACATCACAATAGAATTGATACAAATAACTAAGAGATAATTGATCTTTTGATAAAGAAAGAGGAACACCATATACCCCCTAAGTGAAAGATCATTTACAATAGACATGCCCTTTGAAGCATGAAAAAGATTGTTAACAAAAATGCGAGTTCATGCATAAAACAAAGATTTTCATGCTAGAAAGGATATGCCATTATAAAATATACAAACTCACAAAAGGAAAACAGATCCTATGAAAGGAGGAGAATTTGAAAAGAGAAAGGATGTCACATTATGCACTCTCAGTGAAAAATCAAATACAAGATATGTACACTTCCAAACAAGGAAGAGAGTTTAAACAAGCATATCAATCCCCTAAAGAGAAAGATCCCCAATAAACAAGTCCATGCATGGAAGGAGATTATAGTATAATAAATTCAAACCAAAAAAGAGATAAGGGATTCTTTAGATGGAGCATCAATAAGATAGAGATGCCTTGCCCCCAAGTAGAAGGACAAGGGAAAGGACCTATTATGTTGCTCATAAGAGAAGATTGAAATGTAAAATATGTCATCATGCAAAACAAGGTGCCCCTAATGAAGTAAGCTACTAAGATCACATGATGTGGAGAAACACAAATAGGGGAAAGGGATGCTAAGGCATAACGTTTATAGTACCAGTATCTATAAGCTTTTGGATTTGTATGGTGAAATTATGAGATGAAGGAGGGGAATGTTTCATTTTTTTCTTGATAAGAAATGAGTGATGAAGTTTTGAAAAGGGTTGTGAACAATATTTTCTTGAGTTCTAAATCTAGTGCCTCGTAAAGGAGAGGGGTCTATAGGCACTTGGTCCATCTTTCCAAGATCTTGTCCACTATAGGCTTGTGTAGAAATTGTGTCATGGTTAATCTCATGAGATGTCTTTGGTTTGGAAGGTGGAAGGTTTCATCATGAAGTTGACAACAAGGTGTTGTGTATGAATGTATAGTAGGGTGACTGATCTCTATAGGGAGATGTTTAATACCATCAACATTATTTGTGTCCACATTAGTAGGTTGATTAGAAGTGTTCTCGTCCTGATCTTTATCTTCACTCAATGGTATGTTAGAAGATAGATCATGAATGAAAAGCATAACATCATCTTGTTTCCAAAGAGATGGATGGTTATGTTAAGATGTAGGAGAGGAAGGAAGATCTAGAGGGGTAGCATGCTTAGTCTCTTGCACCAAGGTACCTTTGGGAGGAGAAGGTTTACTACTCTTTAATATGAAATTCATAGGAGGATTAAAGTTTTTTGTTTTTTTTGGAAAAAGATAATTCACGAGGTGAATGTCTGATTCTACAATAATTCATCTATGGGAGATGTGTCGTGGGTGTGGAAAAGGTAGAGTGTCCTTGAGAGAGGTAGTATATTTCTCTTGCTTCAAAAGATCCTTATGAGGAATAGGATCTTTAGGAGACAGACAAAGATAACTAATTAAGGCTTCATCTATAGTAGGAATGCCAAGGAAATGTATAGAAAGTGGGGTATCATTACGAGAAATAACCATGATATCATTCTCTTGCACCAAGTGATCCTCGTAGGGGAGGTACATTTTAGGGAAAAGATTATCATTATTCTTGAAGGCCTTTGTTTTAGGAAGGAGATCCTCAAAAGAAGTGGTGAAAATCTCCTCGCAACAAAATGTCCTTAGGGGTAGGATCAAGTTCGGGAGAGGGTATATTATGCGAATGGATGAAAGGAAGAACTAAGTTATCATCATATGCATGAAAGGGAACATCTTGAAGATCTTGAAGAGAACTTGAAATTGAACTAGCAAATGAAGATAACAAGTCCATTCATACAAATCAAATTGGTATAGATGAAATGTAACAACAATGTATGAAATGAAATATTTTTGTAGTTTTTATTGGTTTTTTATGAAATGAAAGAATGAACTAGATCTATGATATGAGTGTAATTTTTTAAAGAATGTATCTAAATTTGATAAAATCATAATTAAATGCCTAAATTGCAACAATGAAATGCGTACAGATCAAATCTAGACATCTTATTAGAATTGGAAATGTTATGAGTCGAGTTCACCAAGATGTACAATAAGAAAAAGATTATCAATAGGGGTAGATCCTATTTCCTTATTGCACAATCGAAAGGAAGATGGCCCACTAAGCTCAAGAGGACTTAAGCGCTGAATGAGTGAAATGGTCCTTTGTTATAATCATTGGATGAGTTAATTTAGAGGAATATGATTGGATAATGCAAGATAGAATTCAAGCAAGGGAGAAATGATAAGTTGCAAAATACATAGACTAACATAAAATAGACAGCTCAATACAAATACTAGAAATAGCAACCACAAGATGAAACTGGCCTTAAAATCAATTTGGAGGGGATTTGGGGGGACTAGGTCGCTTGAGTTGACTTGTTCCCTTCTCTTCTAATTGTTTTGAATTGCAGATTGTCTGCAAGGTCTTAAACTTTCCATATCTGATTTAGTACAAGCACCACTTTTACTTGCACACAAAGAAATAAGGAAAATATTGTGTAGAGGGATTGTCTCAGTCAAACCTTAGTTTGGAATCAACCTTGAAATTAAATGAAATTGTGCTATCATAGAGTAGAGACTAGATCTAAAACATGAAGTGTATTGTACCTTGGTAATGTAAATGCTTCTTTGAATGTGATCAAGTATGATGATGCAATATCTTTGACTCCACACAAAAGCCCAAAAGGAAATCATGAAAGACAAAACCTTGAATGATAGATGTTGTAGTTTGCCACAATACTTGATGGAGAGAGAGATGACTTAGAAACTTTAAGACTTTAACAAATATGGATGCTTGAATGTATATAGATACTTGTACTATGATCTTCTTCCTTGATGTTGAACTCCTTTGCTTGGCCTTCAATGAGGGAAAGAAGCTTGATCCATGGAGAAGATTGACTTGAAAATGCCTTAGAATGCTTGAGAACTTGTTTGAGAATGCTTGGATGTGAAATTGTAGGAGATCTCTTGAATTGTTACGATGCTATATCCAAACGAGGAGAAATAGGTTGCTTTTATACCTCTCACAACATTTCAAGGCTCAAAACTCAAAGGAAGCCGACAGAAATCTAGAAAACTTGCTTAACTAATGAGACCAGTCCCCGATTTGAATTTTGGGGAAAACAATAGGGAATAGTTCGACCACTGAATCCCCCAAAAAAGTGATGAAATCATTTTTGGGAGTTGAGAATGTGGAGATAAAGTTGAAAATAAAGGGAGTGTGGAGCTGGAGTTCTAGAAATCAATGCGAGAGACCATACATGCTAAAATGGAGCATAATTGAGCATCTAATTATAGGTGCCTACAATTTAGGACAGTTCAAATGCCTAAATGTGTGCTCATTGTGGGTGAAAATGACTCACATAGGGCACTATTCAATTTTTAAATGCACATGTAATGGATATCTGATACCTGATCAAATTTTCAATTCAATATCGAATATTAATCACCAAAAAATAAATTTTATTATAGATTGGTGTTTTCACCGACATATTAACTTTAATACTAATATTAACATTAATATTATATAAAAATAATTTTAATATTAATATTATACTATTAATATAAATGAATATAAAATATCAATATTAATATAAATATATGTATATATAATATTAAATATACTAATATAGCTTGCACGAGTAGATGAGTTGGCTTGGGTTGTGGGTTTGCTCTCCATAGGTCTCAAGTTTGACTCCCTCCCAGATTTAAGAGTGGATTGTTTGCGGGTTGTCCCAAACTAAGCCTGTAAGAAATTAGGTGGTTTACTAACTTCTACAAATAATTGCAAGAACCATCCTACTCTATTGATGGATGGGTATTGCAACAAGTCGCATTATATATATATATATATATATATATATATATATATATATATATATATATATATATATATAAGAATCAATTTATATTTATAATATTTATGTTCATTTTGAACTTGATTTTCACGTTTTATATTATAGTTTTTAAATGTTAATAGAATTAATAATTCCTTTTCTTGTTCACCTTTTGTTTTGATTGGTTTCTCTCCACTTGAGCTCTTTCTTTAATGTATTATGTTCATATGAGCATCAACATGAGACTAATAAAGGCTCTCGCAATCACAACCATGATACTAATAAATCCAACAATCAGAACTTATAAAACCACATATTTAGAAACTAAAAATGTAATACCAAGGATCATAACTTATAACTCTATAAAAGATGTCCCATTAAGATTTAAACTTGGGCTTCCATATTGAAAACCCAATGCTTTAAACAATTTAATAAAACCCAATAGACCTAATTAGACTCTTGATTTCTATTCCTCTCATTTAACAAAAAGCATATATTTTTTCTATTCTTTTAAATGAAAAAACAAAATTGAGCTCAATCTAATTTCTCTCATAAAAAAAAATTATATTTATAACTTTATAGTTATATTAAAAATATATTTCTTTATTTTTGTTAACAAAAATATTAGAATGTTTTGATTACAGTGAAAATAAGATTAGACTTGCTTATTGAGAGAAGTATCTCATGTACATTTAAATAGTAATCAAAATAATTCTATGAAAATAAACTATCATAGTTAAATATACCTCTATAACAAAATTAATTATTACAGCAATAAGCTAAAATTGGGGTAGAATGAGAGATATCGAATGATAAGTTAATAAAGACATCTTTCACAAATTTTTTTACCTAAAATCGATATGCAGATAATATTTTAATGCTAATTTTTTTTATCCATGTCCTCCTAACTCAGGATATACCAATTCTTAGTTTTGTCGGAACTATCCCTATTCAGAGACTGCAAAAAAAAAACATTGAATAAGTTTCAAAAAGCTCTATATATAAAAAGCCTACCTACAGAGGAACCCAGCAACGGAACCAAAAAGTGATAGAAAAGTCATTGTAACTCCATGAATATGTATCAAGGAAACATGTCAATAAATCAATCTGCAATACACTTGAAATTCGTTTTGGTTGTTAACATTTTGCTCTAGGTTTTACCTCCGAGCTACGATGATAGCAGAATGACTAAAATTGTTCATTAACTCAATTAACAGCCCTTACAGGACCATTCAAGTTTTTATGGAACGTAGAAACTTAAGAACACTCAACAAATGGAAGATATAATCTAATACCCTTCAATCGATCTGCGAATTGAGAAATAATGAGCACGATGCTTTTTAATTCAATTAAAAAAACAAAAAACTGCGATATTTAAGTTGGAGATAACTCATGCCATAGCTCCCCTGCGATTTTTTAAGAAATACATGATTTCTCTCAGAAGTCGACCATTGCAAGTTTTTCGCAAATTCGCACCAGGAGGGATCTTATTAATCCCTGCCTGTATAGGCAGAAACTGATGTTTTCTGCCTCGCTGTTTAGCTACTAATCCCTTCTTGGAAAACACGCGAGGTAAGGAAAAATAATTTAATCCTTTGGTCTCTTGTTATTTCCTTATTAAAATGGTATTTCTGTTGATTAAATTGGGTATTTTCTGATTGGTAGCTCATACTTTTGCCATTTTGTTTTTCCAAATAAAAATTGATTTTTCAAAGAATCAGAAACGAGCAGAGGAGATTTTTTCTCAAGTTCGTAATTGAAGTGCAGCCATGTCTTTCTAATGGGCTGCTATGGTAGGCACGTGAAGAAGTATACGTCTTGCTGCTGACATGCTGCATCTGGACGTAGCACTCAAGAAACAGTTGATGTAGCTTGCTTGGGTTTCCACGTCTTCTATGCTTTGTGCAGGTATCTCCTGCAAGGTTCAATTTTATCTGAATCGTCACTACCTTCACCTGTTTTATACCTCTACAATTTAATGTAAGCTTTGATTCTATTTTATTTCAAGAGCATTTTTTGAGGTGGAGGAAATAGCAATCAGATCTTCATATATTGAGCTACAGCCAGTGATATCTATACATTTTCTGATCTGAAACTTCTTTCCGGAATGTCATCCGTGATCATGCAAAGAAATCTTTTCAGTAGACCAGTCCTGTCACATATCCATCATTCATTATACCTTATGCATCTGCTTGCTGTGTTTAAAGTGGTAGAATTAGAACATGCAGGAAGAATACTGGCAGATGTAATTGAATCTAGCTTAAAACCAGTCAGCTGCATTTGTCTGAAAGAGCTTCGGAGACTCTTCAAATTTCCCATTCTATGCATATCCAGCGATCATAGCTTTCCACGAAACCATATTTCTCTCTGCCATTTTATGAAACAACTCTATTGCATCATATCAACATACCCAATCTGTGCATAACCAGCAACCATGGTGATCCAAAAAACGATGTCCTGTTGAAAAATATCCTCAAAGAGCTTTTGAGCCTCTTCCAAGACTCCGTTATGTACATTTCCTCTCCTGAGTGCATTCCATGTGATGAAATTTTTCTGGCATTGTCACACCTTGCATGTATCATCCAAGCACTGAAGATTGTCGAACAGGGTTCTCCAGAGAAAAATCGCAGAACAACTTTGTTAACAGTATATACAATGCTGATTAATTTATTATCCCTAAACTAATTCAAAGCGTACTTTATTTCCCTCAAATAAGTAGTTAGATAAAAATGTTTGCTTCTCCTTAAAGTGCGCTGCTCCCATTATTATAGTCTTGACTTCAAGGCATTAAGCCCACGCTTATTAAATTTACTTTGCGTTGTAGAGGATTAATGGGCTGCGTGTAAATTGGAAAGAAATCCAATTGACTCAAATGTTATCATCTTGTTGAACACAGTTGTTGTTTCAATTGTCTATGTATCGCATGCTACATCCTTCGTCCCTGCAAGGCAGCAATCTCTGCATTCTAGTGTTTGTGAACCTTGCCTATTTGTTGGGCATATAATCTAATCCATTTCATATGATGCTCATTGCTGGGATCGTATTTGTAGTTGCATTTCTATTTGTATTTCCTCTAATATGCAAGGAGGTATCAGTGGCAACATATCCTTCACAGTATAGTACTGTGAAAAAATTCAATGAAGGTTTCAACAATCTTTGGGGTTCTGTTCAGGAAACAAAATCACAAAACCAATCTCAGATAACTATGTGGCTTGACACGCAGTCAGGTAATCGTTTGATTATTTTGAGATCCTTATGCTTGCTTTCAACCCTTTCACATTTTGCAACAGTTGATTAGCCTCTTATTAATGTAAAAACAATAAAAAAAGGATTATATGTAGATCCCTACCTAGAATTTGATTAAGTTGATAATGTATTTGTCCTAAAGCTGCCAAGCAAACCAAGAAACTTGTGGGGGGTACATGCGTTTAGGTTAGATACTTTTAGAAATTAGGAGAAGACCAAGCAATCCTTACCAAAGTTTGGACCATCACATTAGCCCAATACACGTTCCTTGGGTCCATCTCTGCCCTAAGCTGTTCCAATCGAGCAAAATTTTATGATGCCAACAATGAGGCTAATTCAAGTTGCCACCATCAAGATTGTGATTAGAGGAAAAATGGTCTCTACAGCTTCCTCGCGTCCAAGATGTTTTCCACTACAATTACAAGAACCTTAAGAATACCTGAGATACTAGGATGAGTGAGTTGCACTTTCTCAACAAGAAGTTGCATTTGTCACAACAAAACACAATACTCCCTGCTGTTCTCATTCCTATTTCTTCCTCCTATTGATGTCTATTATATCTGCTCCATGCTTGCTTTCGTCTTTGGTATTGATAAACATAAAAATGTACATGAATTCCAGCTTGGTGCTTTAAACAAGCTGGAAACCATGAAAAAAAGATCAATTCCTATACCAATATTTTGCTGATGCAATTGCTGACTCAAATCACGCGCAATTAATGAATTCCTACTCCCAAAGGATTTTCATTTTTTCTGCCTTTCTTGCCCGCTTTCTTCTGTATCAGAAGCTACACCATTCCCAGCCTTCATTTGGCTTATTCATATGAGATGAAACTTTTGCTCCCATATCATTAATGTCCTCAAATTTCTGAGTTCACAGAGCTTTTTCTGACCCCCATTCTGAGTTCACAGAGCTTTTTCTGACCCCCACTGTAGCCATCTTGAATAACGAAGACTTCACCCAACTTTCAACAAAACAATTAAAACTATTGGATGGAAAAGTGCCAGTTGGGTAGTTCTTATGGGCCCATTACACAATGATCCAGCTCCACAGCTTCTGTGACGAGGTTTGTTCAGTTACCAAAATTTGTATTTGATAGATCTTTGCAATTGAGCTGACTCAGCAGATGGATATTGTTGACACCAACTAAAGAGCAGGTCAAAAGAACAAAGGGATGTCTGATATCCCATTCACATCCGGAGGAATTACTAGGCTTAAAAGGAGGTCAAGCTCTCTGCTCAAACTCATGATTGGAGCCAATCAAAGACTGGACCCATGATCCCATGGGTTTCAAGGTGGACCAGATGGCGAAATTGAAATAAAAGGAGCAATTTATTCCTGAAAGTAAGAAATTGAAATAAAAGGAGCAATTTAGTCCTGAAAGTAAGAAATTGAAATAAAAGGAGCAATTTATTCCTGAAAGTCAGAAATTGAAAGCAACATATGCCCCCAGTAAGATTGTTCTGGTATGTTAGTTGAGATTTTTGAACACCCTTTTAATGCCCTCCCACCTTGGGAAAGATTTATTTATATTAAGTTCTGTGGATAAAACAAGTACACAAGAACATAAACAAATGAGCTCCACTGCATACTTTAAGTTCTTTTATGTTTTGCGTTGTAGTAATGATGATCGATTACCAATATCTTCATGATGGTCACATCTAGTGCATATTCCTTTCCTACTTGTGCATCCTCGTCTCATGCTTTTACTCTTCTTGAAAAGCATTACTCATCCCATGACACCCGTAATGCTTCATCTCGATGAGGATGATCATCTCAAATTCTCCTTACATTGAACTTCCTTTCCATATGTTTATTTATTCAAATGAAGATGCATGCCCACTTTAAATCCCTTGCCAAAAAAAGATCTAAATATGGAGATATACTAACTGCAACTATGAGGACGCAGAAATTGTTGACAGCATTTTCAACATAAAAGGCATCTCAAATCTGAAAATTATTTTGCCTTTGTTTTACCAAACTTAATGAAATGTCTTTGCTTACCAAACTTGATGAATTGCCTTTACAGAGGATCTTAAAACTGCTAACTTGCCTCTAACGGCCTGTCTTGTAATATTGAAGTTTATTCCCATGTCAGATTATCTAGAAAGTCGCTAAGACAGAAGGAATTAGGGTAAGTACTTAAGCAAACCTACATCCATAAGATGCAAAATTACACAATCATTAGATAAATGGGAGGGCCTATCATATCAATGCCATATCATTTTGTATATTCTTAAATTTAAAACATTGTAGATTGTGATTATAAACTATATTTAGAGTCTTAATTCAAATCTCATCAATTCTATTTAGGCCAAGTCTATGGTTTAACTACCTACTAACTTAGAAAGGTCAAATATAGACAAAGAACATAGTAGATATTCTTCAAGAGCTGAACCTGAAACAAAATCTAGAATTCATTACTCACCTTGAGTAACAAGCATGAGAAAGCTATACATCCTGTAGAACAAAAGCAGAATTGCATTGTCAATGCATATGACAATACTTACATATATCTGCTATTATTTTTCCATTAGGCAGGGACTCCAGTTGCATCGCAGCTCTTATTATTAGAATTAAATAACTTTCCTCTCCATAGAGAGATGCATATGGTAATAACCAGCGATTGCTTGTCAGCAAATTCAAGGCGTCATGCTTATGTTGGTCTGGACACAAGGACAGTGTCATGCCTTAAAACATTAAGAATAATTACAGAGTAATAAGAGGAATAGACAGATTATAACTTTTTAGCCAAAATAATTAAAAGGTAAGTATCTGTGGCCTGCCATATTCGGTATGAATTTCCAAAAAGTAAAAAATATATCAAAGTCTGTTTTCAAATATTGAAAAACCACTGTATTAATAAGGTTTCTAGATAAAATTTTCATTAGAAT
The DNA here is from genome assembly GCA_018584345.1 of Thuja plicata. Taxonomy (NCBI): domain Eukaryota; kingdom Viridiplantae; phylum Streptophyta; class Pinopsida; order Cupressales; family Cupressaceae; genus Thuja; species Thuja plicata. The sequence goes on along the minus strand of MU226780.1, from coordinate 1,018,630 downwards.
ACCAGTAATTTTACATAGCCCAGCAATACAGGAGTGCTTTACGCTCTATTATGCAGTGGTCCTGTACAGTTCCTTATCTAAGTTTGATAACCAAGTTTTGGCTGCACACAGGAGTACTATATGCTCTATTACAGTGGCCTCCTATGCAGCTTCTCATCTAAGCTTCGTACTTAAATCTTTGCCGCACAGGAGGTTCAACGATGTAAATTTTGAATTAAACCAATAAATAATGTGTAACCTTCACTTGAAAATTTGAAATGGTAGAGGACAAGAGGTTCCATTCTAATTTTGTATTTAGCACAATAAACATTTTGGAACCTTCTCCAATATGGGGCGTTGCTACAGTTTAAGAAATAAAAATAAGTGTAGCAAAATAAAAGGGATTGAAATATATTGATGGTCATACATATTCTTCTTTTATATTTCCCTTCAAATTCTATCTCACTCAAATTTAACAAACTGTAACAAAACAGAAGGTTACAAAACATGCAGCTATTCCCTAATTAAAATTATGTTAATGTTTGCACTGTTTTTTTACCTCATTTTATTCGCAAAATTTATACAGAAAGCTAATGATGGAACCACTAGCTCTAAAAACAACTCCAAAATAAATATACTAAACAATTATACCTTAGTCTTCAAAAAATGTCAAAATAAAATATATAAAACATATAATAGTGTGTATTCACAGGCAACAACAATATGACATTGCAAAAGTCATCATAGGTTGTCCTTTTGCAGAGAGTAAGTTTGCAAACCTCCACATATTAGGGGAGAGGACCTGGTACTTGTGCACCCTAACTTCGCACTTCTCAAAATTTTATATGGAAATTTCAAATCACCCTTAATTTTTTACAGTAGCTTACTTAGCAAGTCCCCTACTTATAACTAGGGTTTCAAGGCCACATCAACATGCTTTCTGTCAGGGGGTGTCCAAAACAGCCCACAAAAAAGTGAGACTAATGGTCATGCAAAAGAGACACTCACACTTGGGCTGCTGATGTGGCATCACATGATTGGTTGCTTTTTAGAATAAAGGATATATTTCACTCAATTATAGGTTGTTGTCATCATCAATAACAACTTTAAAGTCACAACTATTGGTACAATGTTGTGAAAAATATGGGACATTAAATCAACAATTATAAGTATTAAATTAGTGTAGATACTAAATAAACAACTGCTATCACAGCCATAGATACTAAATTAGTGTAGATATTAAATAACCAACTGCTATCACAACCATTAGAACTCATTCAAGTACTGGATCTTCTCCCCTAATATTGATTTTCAGCTAGTTCCTTTTAAACATACTAGATTAGCATATTTTGCACCAGTACAGTATAAACGTGGATTTAATTACACTTACAAAAATTCAATGCCAGAATTTAACATATCGTCGTTATCCACATTGGATAATTGAAATGAACTTCTACACCTCATCTTCATTAAGCAACATGTTTGGAATACTCTTGGTGACTGGAAATCTCCTCCCGGTTTCTGGACAAATAAGGGCCCCTTCTTCTACATCCAACTCAACAAGAGCATGATGAAAACGCCGCAAAAAATCATCATCCTCTAGCATCGTTGGTTCTACTTGTTCCGGGAGATCATTTACATTCATCTTCATTGCTGCGTCATGTAAAGCCTTCCACTCAATCTTGGGGAAAATGTTCTTCAAGAAATCGGGGCTAAATTGAACCTCCTTGATTGCAAATTTTTCGACTTCCAACCCCAAGGGATAGCCCTTGGTCACCCCTCTGATGTTACAGGACAACATGTTGTGTGTCAAAAGCTTCATCCTCGTGAATTATGTGTGATTCGAATAGACTCCAAACCAATTAAAACCTGCAAAATAAGATGAAGGAAAATTACGCCTAATATAGTAATGGTGAATTTAACTGATCAACCTACCGAAAGTTTGCCAAACAGGTTTGTAACTATCTTTTGGGATCAAACTTGTGCAAGCATTTTTCTTAATTATTTTATTTAATGTCGCCACGAATACCGACGGAGCATCATTATAAAATGCTGGTCATATACAACCCGTGGCTGGTTTTCACCTCATTGTCCGAAGGTTATTTGTGTTGGGGCGGCAGCATAAAAGCATCTACCGTTCCGCTGGGTCCTTCGAAACTCCCTTTAAAAATCTCCAAATCCAAATATATAACAAAAAAGATGCAAAAGCGCCATTAAAACCATGATTGCCCACAGACCAACACTAGATCACAGTTTCAGCAGAGAAAAGATGCAACTCAAGCGAAACAAAGAAACCCCTAAATATAAATGAACATACCATAAACATGTACGGCCACAGAGCAATAGGCTGAGCAAATTAAAAATTTCAAGCATTTAAAAGCGTGGCCACAGATTTCACCTTTATATGCGATGGCAAACTTGGAAGAAAGCAAACTAACATCTCACTTTACCCATAGGTCCTTCAAACCCTAATTAAATTTATCATTCAGATGGCACACTCTAGACCACAGACAGGCTAACCATTGAGTGAATGCATACATACATTTTCGTTTATGTTGTGCTGCTCCGATTGTTGATTTGTTTGATGCAGATAATTCGGGCTCCTCCGCCTATCAATCTCGAAAAGCCAGGGTTTCAAATAATGAAAATGAGAAGTCTAAACCCCAATTATAAACCCTAAAGCGGCTCGCTGCTAATTGATTCACAGCATTGATGTAGTATAAAGTTATATGGAATAAGGTCAAAGTGGAGATTTGCCAATAGGAAGCATGAAAAAAATTGTGATTCTCAAAATGAAAAAATAAGAGGAAGTCAATGGGCCCTTGGTCTACTGGTGAAGTTGAATGGCTCACAACGAGCCCACCAGGGATCAAGTCTTGCCGAGTGCAAGGCTCCGACACCATAAGGGATGAGGCTGGGATCGTGCCCCAGGCGAATTTGGCAGCGTGGATGCTCCTCAGTCCTTGGCTCTAAGCCGAAGAGGTTTCAGGCACGAGTGGGCCCGTATCGGGTTCCTAAAACGTCTATGGTGGCCTTCGCTGGTTGGTAGCTCGCAGGCTTTGTGCCTCGCTGGGTTGCCTCGCAGGTCTGAATCCTCCAACAAAAAAAAAAAAAAAAATAAGAGGAAGCATTTTCATTGTAAAGATTTAGTATTAGGTGTATTTATGGGTATGTTCAATGTACACATTTTATATGTTTCTCAGTCACCCACTCTCTCACGCACCTATATAGTAATTTGATCAAATATAAATGTGATATTTCAAGATATAATTAACATTTTACTAAATACAATGAGTAATATTTTTTTAAATTTTTTTTCTAATATTAGTAATAAATAATAGAAAAAAAGATGGGTGGTGGCATATATATCCAATAGCATATGGATATCATTTTTATACATGTCTTCATTCACCTAAAATGAATTTTGATTGTATGATATTCCGCATAGCTTCTTATTTGATAATTGATATATCTACTACATTTTTTATTTAGCAAACAACTACATAAATGAGCAAATATCTACTCGCCAACAAATTAAAATGCATTTTCATTCACATCTATTCCTTACATTTGCATGAAACAAAACCTTAGAAACTAGTAAAAGAGTTGAATAAGAAATCCTTAGTGATTTTGAAGTGAACCACGAGTGTTTCAAAGAGAATCACAAGTTTTTTAAAGTAAATCCATAAGGTGATCATGTTCAAGTTGGGACACATCTCCAATATTTTGAAAAGGAATAAGAATTGAAGATAACTAATTTATTTGCATTTTTCCCTTATTTATATATAATTTAATAATGTCTTCCTTACATTAAGTTTACATGGTGTTTTTGAATCTTAGTGTTTTTAAAAATGTGCTAGTTGCAAAATGTTTTGTGATTTGCATTTTCATTTGATTAACACCAACACGAGGAATAAAATTTTGAATTAAAAAAAATTGTCTAAACAAAATGATTGTTCATTTAGCATTAAAATCCTATTGTGATTAATTTGGATGATGATAAAATTGTTAATGATTCTAATGATATGTATGAGTTTATTAAAATACATCATGAGCTTTCTTCGAGACTTTTATAAGCTTCAATCCTAGCTCCAAGTGACAAATAAAGTGACTCATCATTAGATCATGGTCCTTGTTTAGAACTTGTACTAGTTCCACATATCGTGCTTGCAATTGCTCCTCTTTCATCTTGTCCACCATCCCTAAGTGATGTTAAGAAAGATTGGGAAGAGAATGACCTACTTGACTAGCTTCACTTGTGCACTACTCTAAGATGTTTGTTTGTTTGCATGTAAGAAGTAACGTGTTGCTTGATATGTCTTTGTGTTATGTTAATCTCTCCTTTGATGATCATTGATGCTCTATTGGTGCAAGGTAATAAAGGGACCAAACCCATAGTAACATTCCTTTATTTGTATCTTAATTCTTCTATATGATGTATTGGTGTATACAACTTATGATGCTATATTTAGGCCTCATTTTAATATTTTTGGCCTTCCATGCTTGATCATGTTTTACTCTGCTCACACCACCTCAAATCTGGCAACTTTACCAGTTTCATGGTCATTAGTCCCTTACCTATCCCTGATTGGTTGGTCAAGGGCACCTGGGGCACCCTTGACTTTTTGCAAAAGGTCCAATTTCTAGGACTCTCCAACAGTCAGATTGTAGGAGTGAGAATTTCTCCTCCATGTCGGCCTACTTCAAAAATTTGAATACTTTTCATGAGGAGAGGTATAAAAGAAAGCCCACCCCCTTCATTTGGCATCATATTGTTAGATGCCTAACTAGAGATGGATTGCACATCATATACAGATTCAACAGGATTGCATAATACCAAAGATAAATGAAATACAACAATAGCATGAATAACTAGAATCACATTGTACCATAAATGATAGAATGATATATATTCCATCACATAATAGTTCCAATATTAACCACACCCTTCATTTGTTCTGGACTCCCTACATATAGACGTACATGGTTGGTTAAGTCTCCAACCGTCACCAACTGACGACACAATTGACACCCCTTCAAAACAATGTTTTATTACATTAACTAACACAAAGTCTTATTTAACTATTCCTGGCATAATTATTGCCAACATCATCGCCCCCCCCCCCCCCCCCCCCCCCCGCCCCCCAAAAAAGAAAAAATCATCTTGTAGACGACAAGTATACATCATGTAATATCTAGGAAGACTAATGACAAGAATGTAGACAATGAGTTGTACTGCACAAACTCAAAGTTGTAGTGTAGTTCAAAAATCAAATGGGGGTCAAGGGGCAGTGCCCCTTGCGGGGGTTTTGGGGGAGTGCCCCTCGCAGGGTCTGGGAGTAGCGCCCCAAGACTAAATTAGCACCTTGAAAACCACATGAAACTTCATGGCGCACACCATTTTCTTGATTTTTTTCGACGCCATCTCTCCTCTGTGGACTATCATGGTATTGTCAACTCCACTACCCACGGTGCCCACTAGAGTGTCTACTATGCTATTACCAATCGTACTGACTGTATGAGCAACTTGAGAGTGTCGGTGTCTATTAGTTGTACAGATTGTACTGTCTGAATCCTCTTTGTTTCGTAGGGATTCCACTCTGTGTGTCAATTGTTTTCGCCCCTTCATCCGTATGACTCTTGTTTCGTACGTGGAAATTCCTTGCCACTTCGTCTGTACGACTCCTACTCCGTACGATGCTGAATTTTCTTATTTTGTACGATGTTGAATTTCCCTGCTCTGTACGGCTCCTGCTCTCCTACAAGGATCTCATCCTCCAGGCGTACGCTCCCCACTCCATGCCATACATGGTTTATGGGATTGGCAGATGCCCTCCTCTCTCCCTGTCATATGACCTGTTAGGATTAAGTAATATTGAGAGGGGAGGTGAATCGGTATTACAACACTTTAAACTTATTAAATTCTAACTTAACTAGATAATTGTTGAAATGAAAAGAACATAAATACAAAACAAACAACTCATAACACCATGAATTTGTTCTCGAGGAAATCCTAACCAAGGGAAAACCCCGGTGGGGATGGTACCCACAAATATGCACTAAAGTATAGTGTCCCTATTAGGAGACCTAGCCCTGTTAGGAGCTAAATATTACATTAGTACATTTCCTTGTTAAAGGAATAAAAAACCTTGTTAAAGGTATACACTGCTCAGCTCACTACTCATACAATCATAAATATGCCTATGTTACAATGCTTTATCAAAATGAACATAAACAAGCATTTGCTATGCTTAGGTAGTTCCAGTTGTAGCTCGCATCACCATCTATCTGATTCGGACATCATAATGCATCCATCCATCTGTTAGCATACATACCATTCCATTCATACTTCACTTCTCAAAAGCTCTTCATGTATATACATTATTACTTACCCAATCAGCTTCCAAATACAACACAAAATGGAACCAAGACTTAAATACAAAAAGTAAATACAAAGTCAACGATCGTACACTATCAAAATATAGGTAATACACAATCCAAATCCAACATAGCACATTTGGATTCCACATTACACTCCCTCAATCATCGCAACCATTCAACTACTCTGTCTTGTTGTATCATTGTCTTCACATGTCTTCAAACATCTGTTTCTTTCATCTCTGAACTCCAAAACTCAAGAAACCTTAACTGAAGGTCTATCATACCCCAAAATATCTTCCTCTAAGCTCGCATGTCTTCGTTCAACATATACAACATTTGCTGCCCAAAATTGTACTCATGTACCCTATAAATTGCTTTCTAGACTTAGTCATTTTGCAAGCCTTAACTCCAAAATTGTGTTTCACTCCAAGAGATCATTTATAACTGATGTGTTTCCATAAATGAAAGCCCTAATGTGTTCCTGAACACTCCTAAATGAGCCACTTGCCAATAATCTCTCCCTTTGGCATTGATGGCAACACTTAGTGAAAAATGACTAAGAGTCAATACCAAAAATGCATTATACTTCTTTATCTCCTTTACATGTTTACTATTCAGGTTATCTTCTCTATTTTTCCTCTGTATATTTTTCATATCTTCTCTTCTCCCCCTTTGACATCAATATTGGCAAAGGTATACGAAAATGTAGTATATATAACAAAATTTATCCAACTGCTTACCAAAAATTTAGACCATCTTAAGCACATCTTGGAAAGAACTTTCCAAGATCTTTACTTCTTCTTTCCAAGTGTTTACCAATATCTAACTCACATTAATCAGCCCATTTAGTGTAAAATAAGATTTCTTTGTTTCCTTTAACATAGTAGGCATGTTCCCAATAAAAGATTGTGTTGTCTTCTCCATGTCTGAAAGGTGTATCTCAAGAATTGATAACTTGGGAGTAATCAAACTCTTCAACATCCCAAATATTCCCATAACTATCCATTTCTATGCCTCCAACACACTCAATTTTTCCAATAGTCTAGACACTTCTTTGTCTAACTCCAATACAGTGTGTGAGGAGGTCTCACAACTGTGCATCAACTTGTCTAGAGCCTGTCTGTTCTTTGCTATAATTTCCTCAATATTTTGAAGATGTATGATAGGATTTACACAATAACTATATAAATTCCTTCCATGTGTTACACAACTCTTTGCTTCAGTCATTGTTTTTCCCAGTATGCCCAAGTCTCATGCAATAGACTTCATACTTCTTCTAAATTCTTTGCTAAGTATTTTTGTTCAACTTTTTCTTCTGCGATCTTCTATAAGGACTCATAGTGACTGTCAAAGTCATCCAATGCCTTGTTCAAGTTCTCTATAGTGTCCTTTCCTTGAAAAGTAAGAGGTATAGGTAGGAGTTTGTCAATGGTATCAACTGCTCTTTCCATTACCCTTGACTTTTTCTCAACTTTTTGCTCAGATCTCTCTTTCACTTTGGACAAGGCTATGTAAGATAACTTCATCAGCTCATCCTCATCCATGATCTCAACATCATTGCTTAGAGTTTTATCTCTAGTTGCCAACAATAAAGATGAAGAAATAGATACATGAGTTTCTTGTTTGACTTTGACTTTATTTAGTTTTTCCTTGGCTACCTTAGCTTCACTCTCTTTTTTCTCTTCCTTCTCTGCCACTTTCAGATCAATGCTTCCTCCAATATCTACAACATTGTCATTATTCCTTTCAAAAGGGTCACTAGAATCCTACAAAGTGTCCAAATACATAGGCACACCAGTAACAAATAAATCTGGTTGCTTTACAATAATAACAAATTGGCTATCATCTTCAACTTCTGATGTATCATGTTTTACTTCAGCTACCCTTGATGACTCACCTCTTAGAATAGATTTATTCTTAGTAGCCTTGAGAGGTGAAGAATTCTCAAGCTCAATCCCCATCATAACCTTTTCTACTGCCTTTTGTGTTTCCTCAATTACTTCATCATATTTTATCCTCATTATCTTTACCAGTCTTGATTTAGTTCTCAATAGTGGTTTCATAGCATTTAATATCCTTTCCATCTCTTTAATAGAAACAACAGGTAACATATCTTAAATGGCTCATGTTCTGATTGTTTCATATTCAAATTGTGTTGATTGTTTTCTTATCTCTAATTTGTCATATAGATCCTCAAGTATACTACCTTCAATTTATAACAAGTTCTTCTTAAAAATAAGTAAATGGTTGATGACAATGTCATCAATCAAGATTTGATTAGATGCATCATACCTCTCATATTATCTAGTAGATGAAATAAGCTTTCCCTGCTTAATTATCCTCTTCTCCAATATCTTCATGTCAGGTTTCTAGAGTTGTTTCACCTTTGTGCTCTTCTCTTCTACTTTCTCCTTTACAACTTATGTCCTATGTTTCTTAAGTGAAGAGTCATGTTTAGTAGATCTAGTATTTCTCTTAGGCAATTCCTTGGGTTTCTCTTCTTGTGATGTTCTATTTGGTGGTGTAGGTGTGGTTTTAGGTACATTAGCTACAATAGGAGGTGGACTGATAACCTTCTCTATTTCTAGAGGTGGAAGGGTTGCAAGAGTAGTGCATGCCAACCTAGAAACACCTTCTATCATCTTATTCCTTACCTCTTTCATCTCTTCCTTTGTAATACCAGCCTTGGCTACTAGATTGTCTACCACATTTTCTACTTTCCTCTTCATTTCTGTTCAATTTTGTTCTTCCTTTATCTTCATAGACTTCTCTTCATAAGTGCCTCATCTTTCTTCGGATGGATCAATCTCCGAGGATAATACATGTTCAACTTGCATACTCAAAACTTCAGGACTGACTGCATATCCTAGAGGATAACAACATTTCATTCTAGGTTGTACTACCTCAAATAAAACACAAACAATTTCAACCATGAAACAAATTGTATCTCTATACTTCTCTACCAAAGCCTCAGGTATCCTCATTCTTTCTCTCATCTGTCTCACCAAAATTTTGATCATCCCAAATAGTTCTCCATCAACCCATGTACTATTTTGTCTTCTATAACTTTATGTAATCTGAATTCTAGTGGGTTCGTTGTCCTTCCAAGCTCTAGGGTGCATACCATAAAAATTGTGTATAATGTGGATGTACATGTATATCAATAATGATCCAAAACTGAATGCCTTCAACTTATCCTTCTTTATCTGCTTCATGTTCTCCAAAAATTGATGTGCAAGTATTTCACAAAGATTGTATTTGATGTTTTCCTTTACCATTCTATATGGAACCATGATTACTCATGTGGATACCTATTGGAAATAATGAGAAGTATGTACTGAGAGGGGAGGGGTGAATAAGTACCTCTAAATTTTTTTATCTCTTTACCCTTAATCCATTTAGTAATCCATTGTATTACCAACCATCTGTTCTATACTATCTTTCTGTAAGTTATATTAACTGATAAGCTTAATAAACATGAAAAAATTCATAGAAGCATTAATGAAATGTAATGACACATAACAAAAGATATTGTAACACAAAAAAAAACCCTGTTAGAAGGTAAAAATTGTGGTGGGGATGACACCCACAAAAAATTCACTATTTGCAGATTGGAAGGGGCCGGTGAAGGCTTACAATTATGATCACTTCTGATGATCTACCATGTTAGGAGTATAATATGGAGAATGGTTAAGGTCTAATCTATTGAGAGCTTTAGCAACACTATTTAGTGTGCACTCGGTTAAGAGATTTACACATGATTGTTAAATCCACCTTTCTCAAAAGGATTTCTTCTATTTGCTACACTTGTTAGAATGTAGAAAAAAATACTCATTGACCTGAGTGTATGCAATCTTCAATTGCTGATTATAGGTCCATTAAAATCACATGTACAAAGTATCGCCTAATGTGATTGATTAATACCTCTGTTGCTCAGTATCCTTGATTCTTGGTTCTTGATAACCAAATTCATCTTTTGTTGTTCTTGCTTGAAACTTTCAGTCTGCTCCATAGATGTGATCCTTGGCTATTATCATCCTCACATCCATATTGAAATGAATGATTACA
>MU226780.1:988755-1002930 GCA_018584345.1 Thuja plicata | reverse complement strand
GGATTTACCTTCTAAAGAAGTACATAATCAATATGATGCTCTTATGGTTGTTGTTACTATCAATAAGAGTACCATTCATAGGACCTTGATTGATAATGGATCTGGGCTTAATATTTGTAGCATGGACATGCTCAAAGTGATTAAAGCCGATCTTTCAACTATTCAACCTGATAATGCTCCTATACGTGGCTTTGATAACATTGATAAGAAAAATTTGGGCATCATTACCTTACCTATCAAAGTAGGTCGGGTCATCCTGAATACTCCTTTTCATATTATGCTTGGACCTCTTAATTATAACCTCCTATTGGGTAGACCTTGGTTACATGAGATGCATGTTGTTCCTTCCACCCTTCATCGTAAAGTCAAGTTTATTCACAACAACATGGTGTATACACTTCATGCGGATGATGCGCCAAATCCTTGTTTGAATATTCAAACCCACAATACTCCTATTCCTAAAAGTAATCCTTCTTCCTCTAATGCTCTTCTTGGAGATGGTTGGGGAACCTTTGATTTTAATCCTACCTTTATTGGAGAGTATAAGGTTTCTAATCTTGATTTTATGAAGCAACAAAGAGAGTTTGAACAACGAGCTTTTGCTTCTACTTCTAATGCCCTTCGTAATAACTTTGTCATTGCTTCTACCCACTATGAATATGTCAAACCTACTAATGATGACATAGCGACTACTAAAATTCCACTCACTCCTTCTGATATGGCTTCTTGTTATGGTCATGGTTATTATTTACTAGTTAAACAAGGATTTCATGGTCAAGGATGTGGTAAGCATAAACAGGGAATTCAAATACCCTTACAGAATGGGGGGAATAAGCATTCTTATGGATTGAGATTTAATCCTCAACAAAACATCAATAACAACATCTCAAATAACACTTCAAAACATGATGACCATATGAAGGAATTTGACCAAGAAGTTATTTTGCCTAAACTCCTTCATAAGCTCTTTTGGCATCCTATCTGCCAATTGTATTGGAACATATTTGAATGCACACATCATTATGATAATTGCCTCCTCTATCTTATTCTAGTCCTCGGTGTCTAGAGTTAGCCAGTTTTTAATCTTGCGATCATTTATTGTACCTGATTTGATAATAGAAGCACATACTTCATCAATTGTAGAAGGTAGCGTGTTCTTGATGACTTGCACAGATTGTTCATCTTTTTTGCTGTCCTCAGTGTCTTCCCTAGTTATGAGGAAATTTATTCCTTTTGTTGGCCCCTTTTTCCCTGTTTGAGGCTTTCTTTTATAGGTCCTTACTTGACCTTTCTTGATCAGTGAAGGACTTGCATCCTTTGTTGTCTGACTCCTGGTCCTAGATGCAACAGTAGTCCTAGGTTTCTGTGCTGGTGGTGGAGGTGGTGTATCAGACTCTGTGGATTCAGAGTCACTCTCCTTCTCAGTTTCACTGACAGGTGATTGTCCCTTAGTTTCTTATGTCTGTTATGTTTCCTCTTCATTCACCAACAACTTTTGCTTGAAGGTCTTAACCATTTTATCTTTCTTCTTGTCAATCTTTTCACAACTAAGCCAGTTTTTATTCTTTCGTTTGCTTCCTCATAAGTTCCAAACTCAGGTTGTGAGTTATCCAATGGCTCATTTATCAATGCCTCAATAGCATTTGATGCTTGATCTATGTTAACCTCATAGTCAAGTGGTGCCAGCCGTGCTGTCCTCGGTACAACTGGCTTGATGTAGGTGTAGTCAGTGTCCACCATAAAAAAAAATGCCATTCTTGAACTTTTCTACTAACTCCTCTGGAATCCCCATTCTCTTCTGCATTCTTTCTTTGAATCCAGCAAAGTATTCATCCATGACTGATTCAAAATTATCTCCTAGTGATTTGATGAACTCACTAGTCTGTGTGGTCACTGGTCTAGTAGTTTCCCATTTGACATTGCCTATAAATGGGAAGGATTCTTGAAAATAGAAAAATATGCACATGAGGAGTGAACCAAACTTATATGAGTTGGAATTTGCAGTCCTTATTGTCTTCATGTTCTCATCTAATTGCCTTAGCAGAAGTTCTGACAGATCCAACTGCAGTCCCTTCTTGACAATTTTGTATGTTGTATCCACTTCTCCAGATGCAATATTGTTCATCCTGCTAGCCTGAAACAACTTGTATCCTAAGACACATGCTCCAAATTTCCTTTCATCGTCTTTGATGGTGGGTACCTTTAATCCTCTTCCATCCCATGTTGCTCCTATTTTCTTTTCAATGTCAGCTTTAGGAGGGTGCTTTAGAGCCTTTACTTTATCGATTATGGGATAACTGGTAACAGTGTGTATAACATCCCTGGTTATCAGTTTTGGCTCATCGAGCCATATCTTTCGGTCATGTATCCTGCTTAATACTAATCGAATCCATTCGGTCTTGAATCCCTTCAGGAATAGTAGGGCATGTGTGAGCCCTTTCACTTCAATGTGCTTATGTTCTTCTTTTATAGCTCCATCATCATTTCAAAGCTTTGTGAAAGCTTTCTCAACTTCCAGGTCTCATATTTCTATAATCTTGCAGTGTATATAAGCTCACACGTCTTCAACAAGTAAAACCCTAGCTGGTATTCTGGAGAATGCACTAGCGTTGTCGGGTTGTGAAAGAACCTTGCAACATATCATGTAATGAGGTTCTTCATAGGTAGTATTATTGATTAGATTCACCTTTGCACTATTTGCATTCTTGATCTTGGAGGTTCTTGAAGTTGATGCCATCTTTTTGGAAATTAGGGCTTTTTCCCGTAAATGAAAATAGAGTTCTCGGTCATTGTTGTTACTTATATCAACCTACTGTGACTTCTGGGAATCTTTCTGAGTGTTGTAAATAGGGTTGGAGTCTCTCTGCAATCTAGTCGCTTCGTGCTCTGGTTTCTCTATGCTTCCTCGCTCAAGTCGCTGTGTGAATAATGAAACCCTTCTGTTGTTTATTTATAGAATTTTCCCTAAGTTGTGTCATAAATGCTCAACCACTTCTTGGTTTGTGAAGACGGAGTCATCGGGTGATACATAAATAACATTCTCGGCGAGAACATGATGCTTCAGGGTAGCTGTCAACTTGTTACATTCACCAACGGATTTTGGTGTATGGCGAAGACAACATGTCAAATTTCATGATTACTGATGGATCTCGGTTTACACTAGCAACTTAGCTTTTATATGTTAACCGATGATGCTTGGTAAGTATAGACAACTTAGCTTTGTATTCACATTGATGATGTTTGGTAAGCATTAACTGATGAGATTGAATTCACAGAATTGTAACAAGTAATACCATAGTGCATCTTTAATCATGCTGATTTGGCAATTCATCAATGTATAATGGAACTGATGCAAAATATAACTTGGTATAATGTAGTTCCATACTTACTCATTCTGCTTAGGTGGGGTGGTGATGTCACTAGATCCATTGGATAAGGTGTCACCATTTGTATTGCTCAGTCCAGCTTCATCAGTGTTTGTAGCTTTCCTCCACATTTTGTTTCTCATCTTCCTGATGTCTTCAATGGTGTTTCCATTAGCAAAGGTGCTTGTCTCTATCATTCGGTCTCTGTAGTCTTTCTTCAGATGACCAACTTTATGATAGTGTAGACATGCCATTATGGGGTTAGTCCAACTCCTAGACTTTCTCATCCATTGTCTTCTGTAGTTTGCAGCAATGTGTCCAAATCTTCCACATGTTGTGCAGTTTTCCCATGTGTTGTAATCCCAAACATATGAGTTACCGACTCTTTTTGGTTGATAAGTATTTTCTTGATTTTTAGGCTTCCATGCTTGCATTTTATTCTTCCAACATTCAAGAGATGTGTGCTCATTCATTTTGCAAGTAGGAGAGTATTTGTCCATGTAGGTTTCCTTCTTTGGTTGTTTCACCTCAGATTTACATTCATATGCTTTATGTCCTTTCTTGTTACATTTATAACAAATTTCTATGAATGAAGGTGTGGATTTAGGAATACCTTTCATTTTTCTCCTACAAGCATTTGATGTGTGGCCAGGCCTTCCATGGTGATTGCATGACTATTTTCTTGTTCTTGGATTTGTATAGACATTCTTTGGATCAACTTGGTATGGTGATACTCCATTCTCGGTATAGCCTAGTCTAGTATTGTTGTTGACTCTTCTTTGTCCATCCATAAAATCGTCCATCCAGAAAATCATCCATCCTTTTGGTGTTTTTTTCAGCTCTCTTATTCATGTTATTATGTTGTTGCTGAATTCTAACTTCATGTTTCAGCTTTTCATTTTTTTCTCTTAGCTCACCGATAGCTTCTATTATTTCAATGAGTTATGTATTCATTATGTTTGCCTCTTGACTCATAAGAATAATATGATTTGTGATCTCATGATGATGTTTTGTAAGTCTTTGTATTTCTGACTCTTTCTCTTGCAGCTTTTCAGTAATATTTCTCCTGTTATCGATAGCTAGTGTTCTTTCTTACTCAACTTGTCTAGCATTGTTCATGACATCAATCATTCTTACCATCTGTGTCTCTTGACTGATTTGCAGAGATTTCACTTGTCCAACCAGACATTGATTAATTTCATTTAAGCTTGTGATGCTTTCTTCAGATGTGTCTGGTGCTTTGTTTGTTGTAGATCCTGAAGACTCAAATAGATTAGGTATCTCTTCCTCTTGGTAGTCTGTTTCATTACAGCGAGATGCCATAATTTGTCTTTCATCTAGAAACTGTCTCATTTTTATTCTAGCTTCTTTATACTGCTCATACAAGATCTAAATTTCTAGCTTCTGATTCTCAATACTCTTGTCTAGTTTGTACTTCTCCATTCTATGATCTTTTCTCTTGAGTCTTTAAACTTTTCCAATTAAGAGATCTAGGTTTGATACCAATTGTTGGAAATAATGGGAAGTATGTACTGAGAGGGGAGGGGTGAATCAATACCTCTAAAAACTTTGATCTCTTTAACCTTAATCCATTTAGTAATCCATTGTATTACCAACCATTTGTTCTATACTATCTTTGTGTAAGTTATATCAACTCATAAGCTTAATAAACATGGAAACATTCATAGAAGCATTCATGAAATGTAATGACACATAACACAAGATATGGTAACGCAGAAAACCCTTATTAGAAGGTAAAATTGCAGTGGGGATGGCACCCACAAAAACTTCACTATCTACATATTGGAAGGGGTCGGTTAAGGCTTACAATTTTGATCACTTCTGATGATCTACCCTGTTAGGAGTATTATGTGGAGACTGGTTAAGGTCTACTCTATTAAGAGATTTAGCAACACTGTTTAGTGTGCACTCGGTTAAGAGATTTACAATGGATTGTTAAATCCACCTTTCTTGAAAGGATTTCTTCTATTTGCTACACTTGTTAGAATGTAGACAAAAATACTCATTGACCTGAGTGTATGTAATCTTCAATTGTTGATTACAGATCCATTAAAATCACATGTACAAAGTATCACCTAATGTGATTTATTAATACCTCTATTTCTCGGTAGCCTTGATTCTTGGTTCTTGATAACCAAATTCATCTTTTGTTGTTCTTGCTTGAAATTTTCAGTCTGATCCATATATGTTCTCCTTGGGTACTATCATCCTCACATCCATATTGAAATGAATGATTACACATCTATTTATACAATAGATTGACCTGATTAAGTTTCACGTATTACAAAGATAACTCTATGATCGAAGGTTTACAACTTGACCTTGATCTCCTAGTCTGCATGTTTTTAATCAGTTAGACTGATTAAAACAATTACAATTATCTTTATTTTCCCTCAATAAATGGTAAATCAAATCAAAAATATAAATATAAAACATAACTGTTTTATCTGACGTGGAAGTTAGATCCACTTTTCTCGGGATATAACTGACTTTCGGTGTCTGATGCTCGGGTTGCTCTGAAAGTCTTTCGGTGTTCCTTTTGTGAACTGTCTATCGGGTTCCCTTGCTCAGTTGGGTTCCTCTCTTTCCTTCTCTGTTGGTTTATAGTTTAATCTGCTTGTCGGGTTTCTCTGTATCATTTTCGGGTTGCACTTTCAGTTTACACTGTAAAAATTGTGTCGTCGGGTTTCTCTTGAAATTAACACTTTCAGTCTAAACTGAAACCTGTCTTTTGGTGTAGTGTTACCAACGGTTCAAACAAATGTTTCTCTTTTCTTACTAATGGAAAAAGTTATGTCATCAATACCGAGTTAGGACAACTGCTATAGTGTAGTTTATATCCGAGAAACATGGAAACTAATCTAACATCTTACAGAAAGATGTCAGCTATGGTCATCACCCTCTTATCCCATCTTGAATGAGTTAGGGTTTCCACTTGTTTCTTTTGTGTTCTTCTTCGTGATAGGGATAATACCAGAGTTATCCAAACCTGTTATACCATGAATCAAATCACTGCATATCTTCATTGGAAGATCTCCAATCCAAATGAATTGGTTGTGTACTCTGCTCAGAATGATTTTGATCCATTCCTCTTCGTCAAATTCATAGAGTTTTGTCATTTGCATAATACTAAGATTCTCAATATGTGTGAACTCATCTTTCCATTTTTCATCTACTCCAATCATTTCCTTCATCTCCTTATAGATCTCAAAGTCTCCCAGAGACTCATACTTATAGTGAATGTAAGCCCTAATGTCTTCGACATGTAGAACATTGTAGGGTGTTTGCAAAAATGCACCTTTGGGATCATCTTTGATGGATTTAAATGGATGTATCTTAAATTTGTACCTAGGCCTTTTGACGACATCGAAAATCAATGTAGTATTCATAACCAAAGTTTGCAAATAATCGAAAATACCTCTTCTTTGACAATTCTGTGAATTTATGCTTCGTCCAATCGCACAATGCACTTGCTTCTTTGTTCTTCTTTCTCAAATATTTGTTCTTCTTTAGTTCTACTTCTTCAAATGATGATTAGATAACTTCCTTCAATTATCCTTATACTTTGTTGTGTAAATAAATGACATAGTTACTCATAAACTCATCTTTGCATGTGATCTAGTTAACTAACAATCTGGCGATCATAGGATATAGCTTGCAAATCTATGCGATCATAAATATATGTTCCATAACATCTCTACATACTCTCCCTAAGCTCATAAGAGCTTAATCTCCATAATCAGGGGCTAGATAGATTTCTAGTATTTCATTCCAATACTCCCCCTAAGGTCATGTTTGGCCATCTAGGTTGATGTAGCAATGTTAGCATCAAGTGAAGACTCAGTAGCATCTACTAACTCTCCCTGAACCTTTTTCCTCACTTGGTTCCTTTGCCTTCTATACCTTATCACTATTCATATCTATTGCTTTATTGAAATGACTGTTAAACTCATTTGCAATACTCTTAGCATCACTAATATTATTCTTTACATCAATTGGTGGGGGTCCACTTCTATTCTCAGTTCTATTATACTTGCAAAACTTTGCTATGTGTCCTAGATAATGACATTTGTAGCATGTAGAAGGTGGTCTATTTTGATTAATCTGCAAATAATAATACTTTGTGATGTGCCCAAAGTTATTGCATTTGTAACATGTGATCTTAGTTGTTGTTCCTTCTATATTGTGATCTTGCTTGGTTCTAGATTGATCAGGCTTCCTACATTCTTCCTTTTTGTGTCCATATGCATGCCAATTGAAACAATATCCAAAAATGGATTTGTAAGGAATTTTACCTCTGCAGTCTCTCTTCATGTGTCAAATCTTATTGCATCCAAAGCATCTACATTTGAAAGGTCTGATATGTTCTTTAGGTTCTTCTAGAGTAGGTCTTTCTCCATCAGTCTTTGCTTCATATTTTTCTTCCCGAGTCTTTGAACATTCAGCTTCATTTAAGCCAACTCCAGTCATGTCTCCTTTAGGTTTCTATCTATCTCTCTACTCATCAATCTTCTCACTACTCATATGAAGTTTTTCAATATGTTTCTTAGCCTCAACAAGTTATCCCTTTATAATCTGATTATATTTCTCTAACTCTAGATATATTTTCTTATAGTCATCCAATTCAATATGCATTTGTCCCATATGAATATTAGCACCTTTTAAGGTTTCTTCAATTTTGCTTCTATCATTCTTCACCCGTTGAATCTCTTTCTAACCATTTGAAAAGTAGTAATTTCATGATCAAGCTTCAAAGTATCTTTCTCTTGTTCAAGCTATTTTATTTGATCTGAAGTATCATTGTTTGAATCCTCTTTTATCTTATCCATAAGATCTTGTCTCTGAGTCCTAGATAGTTCAAGTTGCTCCTTCAGTTTCTTGATGAAACCCTCTACTCTTCTCAATTTTAATTTCAAGTCACCATTTTCTGCTTTAGCCTTAACAAGGTCTTCAAGTGTTGCTTCAAAGTTTTCTTCCAAACTTTTAGAATCCATCTTGATCTCCCTTATCCTATTGGACTTTCTCTCTAAGGGTGAATAGCTCTAATACCAATTGTTAGGATTAAGTAATACTGAGAGGGGGGTGAATCAGTATTACAACACTTTAAACTTAAACTTATTAAATTACTACTTAACCAGATAATTGTTGTAATGAAAAGAACATAAATACAAAACACACAACTCATAGCACCATGAATTTGTTCTAGAGGAAACCCTGGCCAAGGGAAAACCCCAGTGAGGATGGTACCCACAAATATGCACTAAAAGTATAGTGTCCATGTTAGGAGACCTAGCCCTGTTAGGAGCTGAATATTACATTAGTACATTTCCTTGTTGAAGGAATACAAAACCCTGTTAAAGGTATACACTGAGCTCATTGCTGATATAATTAGAAATATGTCTCTGTTACAATGCTTTATCAAAATTGACATAAATAGGTATCTTCTATGCTTAGGTATTTCCAATTGTAGATTGCATCACCATCTGTCTAATTCTAACATCATAATGCATCCATTCATATGTTCACATACATACCATTCCATTCATACTTTGATTCTCAAAATCTCTTCATATATATGTACATTATTACATACCCAGTCAAATTCCAAATACAATACAAAATGGAACCAACACTTATACAAAAAGTAAATACAAAGTCGACGATCATACACTATCAAAATATAGGTAATACACAATCCAAATCCAACAAAGCATGTTTGGATTCCACATTACACTCCCTCCATCATCACGACCATTCAACTGCTTTGTCTCGCTATATCACTACCTTCGTATGTCTTCAAACATCTATATATTTCATATCTAAACTCCAAAACTCAAGTGACATTAAATATACCTTAAATTAAGGTCTATCATACCCCAAAATAACTTCCTCTAAGATCACATATCTTCATTCAACATATACAGTGTTCTCTGCCCAAAACTATACTCCTGTACCCTATAAACTGCTTTATGGACTTAGTCATTTTGCAAGCCTTAACTCCAAAAATGTGTTCCACTCCAAGTGATTATTTGTAACCAATGTGTTGCCATAAATGATAACCCTAATATGTTTTTGAACACTTCTGAATGAGCCACTTCCCAACAAGGCCAATTTGTCTTCCTATCGTCGTATGTGTTGTACGAATTGTGTTCTACGTGGCTTCCATACATTTTATATGACCTAGAATTCCCTTCTTTGATTTTCTTTCATGTCTTCAAATGCTTTGACATCTCATTTTTTCCTTCCTTTCTCCCCACTCCACTTAGCCCGTACATCATACAACCCCTTATATCTTCGTACAAGTCATACAATCTTTGCTTCTTCCTTTGTTCGTACAGAGATCTATCAACCTGCCTTCTCTTGTCCGCATGGTATGTTGGTGTTTGTTTGTATAGACCCTTTCCTTCCCGATGTGCGTACGATATGCTCCCAACTATTTTTTCTTCCAAATACTTTGGTCCTGAGTCAAAGGTTTCCTACAAGTTACATTTTTTTCCAAATGCTTTGGTTCCCAGTCGATGGTTTCCTCCAGAAACTCTAACTCATTTCATCTTCCGAACAATCCTCAAGTCTCAGAACTCTGTCATCATCTGGTTCGATCCCTCTTCCTTCACCCAACTCTCCTCCTTCGGACTCAGAGTCCGATGCCAGTTTTTGGCTTACCACCTGATTCTATAGGTCAATGACATATTTCTTTCCATCACTCTTGATGGAAAGGGTGTTCTTCTGAAATTGTTGTTGGCCTTCACTGTGATAAGATATCCCCTCCCGAGGAGGGTGTCATACCCCTTCCTTTCGAGGGCGATGACAACAAAATCTAGAAAGAACTATTGGGTTCCAATAACAAGCTTCTATTCCATGAGTGTCTCGATTGATTTATACCATGTTGGTCAATGCCTACCAAGTGGAAGGTTGGCGGCTAGAGCATAGGTTTACCCAGGCCTTCCACGTTTCTTCTGGTTGTACATTTACACTAGATCCTCCATCTACAATAGTGTTTGTCAATGTGCATCCCATGATTTCCATTTTGACCACTATGGGTGTCCATCTGACACCCATTGCTAACAACATAGGATCTGTGGCACCATTCAAGGCATCAAGGTCATCATCTTTTTTTCATGTATTATTCACCCCATGTTTGCTAATATCTTGGTTGTCGTTAGTGTCACTTATGTTAGTGATTGCCACCTTTAGTTGTGGTAGCATCTCCAATAGGTCTGCCACTCATACCAGGACCATCGCATGTAACATATGTTGTATGATGTTGCCTTCTGACAATGACCATATGGGAGTACAGTGTGTTTGTCTTCATTCTTCCTCTATTGACAGTTTGGTTTCCATTCTAGCTTCCTTCAACCTTTCTTTCTTCGTACATGGATCGAGGTACATGGCTTTTTTTGTCTAGAACCTTGTGATTGTCAGGACCTCCTCCTTAGATCCTATGATGTTTATCATATTTACCTCCTTCCCCTTAGGGAAATCAACATCCTTGTGGCTACCAGGACCACACCATTTACATAGCATGCTTCCTCCACCTTGACCACTACTGCTTTGACAGTTTCACGCAAAGTGGCCCCACTCATTACATCAACAACATTGTATCATGGGTCACCCCTTCGCATCATATTATATGTGGCTTCTTGGTGTGTTATTGTTGCTATTGTTATTACTTCCTCGTTGCTTGCTTCAGTAATATCCTGACGAGGCATTTGTGTTTCTTGGAGGTGTGATAGGTGGATTTGATTGTTCCCCTTGGGTAAACAGCACTTGAGCACTCTTTGCCTTCACGTTGTATGTGCACTCCTTGATAAAGTACCCTAGTACCTGCCAGATGTCACAAAATGCCTTCTTTAGATAGTTAGTTCTGGCATGGCCTTCCAACTTGCAGTCTGTGCACCAAAGTTCCTTACCATCTTTTGTCTCCTACTTTCCAACCCTCACTTCCTTCATCATTCTCATCACGTCTTTTTGTAGTGCATGTATAGTTTTGGATTCTCCCTCACTCTCCCCATTCATGTTATCACCATAACTCATCTTCTTCTTACCTTTGGATGTCTTTTTTTCACTTTCAATATCCATCGCACGGTTGTAGGCGTCGGTGTACAAGGATGGTGACACCACTTTCATCTTCCTCCTTAGGGATGGAGTTAGTCCCTCAATGAACCATCATTTTTCCAAACCATCCACTGGCTGATTTTCAAGTTTACCAATGAGTTCCTTTAGCCTACGATGGTAAGCTCATATCATTTCATTTTTTCCCTGTCGTGTATTATAAATTTATGCCACTACTTCATCATCATCACAGAGCAATCTGAACTCCTTGTGGAATGTTTTTTTTAGGTCATCCCAAGTCGCCTTGCCCCCTGCTAGCAGGTCCGTGTACCAATCAATTGCAATCCCTCGTAGGGTGGCAGTAAAAGCCTTCAACTAGTAGTCATGGTCATCTTGGCCATTTTCTTCCCATATCATTACACATGTTTTACAGTGGCGGGTGGGATCCTTCAATCTGTGCCCACTAAACTTGGGTAGTTTCTATTTCTCTGGGGGGTTTTCCATTTTCCACGTATGATAGGCACCGTGCATGTTATTAGATGTCATTGGGTTGGTTCCTCCTCTGCATCCCTATGTGTCTTCCAAACCTTTGGCTATGCATGAGTCTTCTACCCCTCTACCTCTATCATTCACATCTTGGTTGACTCCTTCGTGGTGGTACTGACACTCTCTGGTTCTGTTCTCCCTACTCTTGATCCCTTTGAGGTAACGAAATTGTCAATGCCCTGCAAGGTACTCTCAAATAAATCCACTACCTCCCCTTCAAGATTTCCCTCTTGGCTATTGCCCTCTTTAGAATGTACGAATGGTTCATTTGGTACCAAGTCACCACCTTCCCAACTATTGATGTTAGATCCTTCATGTGCCCAGGAATCGCTCGGGAGTGGTTGTTGTAGTCGTTGGCATCTCTTAGCTTGCTCTTGGATATGCAGAGACCTCCATATGGTAGTTTCAATTTCCTTATTTCCTTCTTTCTATGCCTTTGTGCATTGCATCATGTCCTTGTTTGGTAGGTTGGGCATTAATTGTCGGAGCTAACAATCTCGGTAGACTACCCAGAAGATAATACAGAGGACCGCTCACTGTGAGTTTGAAGCATATCATACTAGTCGAGATCACTCTCTCATGAGCCTCCCATTGTACATACTCGTCAACCAACACATCTCATGTGTGAACCAAATTAAGTGTTAACTGGTCTTCTCTGGCTCCAGTATTGTCTTCTCTATCACTATTAGTTACTAGGACTTGTTGGTCGAAGGTATGACCCATTATGACACCATCCTGCCAATCCTACTTCCCTTGACCACCAAGTTTGACCCTTGACAATGACAGAAAATTGTTAGATGCCTAACTGGAGATGGATTGTAGAACATATATAGATTCAACATGAGTGCATAATACCAGAGATAAATGAAATACAACAATAACATGAATAACATAGAATCACATTGTACCATAAATGATAGAATGATATATATTTCATAGCATAATAGTTCCAACATTAACCACACCCTTCACTTGTTTTGGAATCCCTACAGATAGATGTAGATGGTTGGTTAAGTTTCCAACCATCACCAACTGATGACACAACTGACACCCCTTCGGGACAATGTTTTATTACATTAACTAACATAAAATCTTATTTAACCATTCCTAGCATAATTATCGCCAACACATATCTCATCACACAAGCACACATCCTATCTCCTATGCAATTCAATTGAGAAAGCAACCAAGCATCATTAAGGCATCGAAGAAAAGAAGTAAAGTTCATATTTCAAGCATTAAAGATCTCATCCATGATTAACCTCTTATAAAGTAAACTCTACAAGTCAACATCAAAATTTTCATGAAGACTTCAACAAAAAGGAGACTAATGAAGGTATAATACTTCATTTGAGAATTTCAATTTAGAAGTAGTCTCTACTCTATTACAATGTGCTTTTTTGATGAGAATTTCAATTTAGAAATAGTATCTACTCTATTACAATGTGCTTTTTTGATGAATAGAGGCCTTTACTATTAATAATATAACAAAGTACAGTATTCACAAAAAAATCTCGGGGGATAAAAAATCACCCCGCAAAGAGTCACTCGGCTTCACGCCAGAATTAAACAACTATTCATAAAAAAAAAACATATAAGAAGCCCTTAGGATGTGAGAGCAGTAGCAGAAGAGGGCGGAGGATCTTTATCATTTGGATTGCCCCAAACATTGGGCCCAGGGGTCTGGTCGAGAAGCAACCACCCATCATCAATTTCTTCTTTTTCCATTTCTCCTTCCTCTCGCATGGGAGAAATTGCCAGAGCTAGGTAGGGGATCTTATCGGAAGGGGCGGGAGGCCACACAGGAACAGTGGCTGATGACCGAGCAGTAGTAGAGGCAAGCACCGGAGGCCAGCCAGCAACCGAGGCCCTCCTATCAAGGGGAGAGGCAGAGTGGCGGCGCCAAGAGTGTGGTGTTCTGGATTGCCTCGCTGAGGCACTCCTGCTATGATGTTGGCCTTGGGGTGGCGTGCGGTCAGTGGAGAGAGAATCCAATGGCACTTGAGCAATAGAACATGGGGCATTACCCCAATGTTGCAGTAGCTCCTGCAAGTGGGTGACCTCTGTGTGCTAAAATGTTGACACACTTCTATGAATCATTCCATCCAAGGTTGCTCAAGAATGAGGCCTCAAATATCGATCCATAACTCTCTAGTCATGGAGTGCAAAGGTGTGAAATAGAGGCCCTCAT
>MU226780.1:919483-935671 GCA_018584345.1 Thuja plicata | reverse complement strand
ATATATATAAGACAAAAAAAAATACATAAGGATATGTATATATACTTACACTTACCGACATATACACAGGGAGAGTCATTCAAATGACTAAGGAAGAAGTATACACATGTGTACATACTAATACATTCAGTTTCTTGCACATATCATGTTTTTGATACTAATGTCAAAGGGGGAGATTGATGACATTATTTTTCCATTAGTATACTTAGTGAAAAACATTGACAGAGATCACCGACAGACTAAAGCATTACCCCCAGACTACAAGCATCACTGACAAATTACAAGCATTACCATCAAACAACAAGCATACTCGACATAATACAAAGGTCACAAGAAAAATGCTAAGTATAGAATCGACAAGCATCACCGGTGACCACAAGCTTCACCGGCGACACAGTTTTGAGATCTAACCCGACAGGAACAGAAAAGGCATACCCGATGATAAGTTCAAGAAAGGAACACCGACAACCAAGAAAACTGACCGTCAGAACAGACAGTTAGTTAAAGAACCCACAAATTGTGGATCTAATTTTTACATGACGGATAAAGCAATGTAATTCTATTTATAGAGTTTTTATTTGTTTTAAATCATAACTTGAGGGTCAAGCAAGCTTTATGTAAATGTTTTAATGCATCATAACAGATGTAAAATATATCTAACTAAAGATCAAGGTCAAGTTATAAACCTTGGATCTAGAGTTAACTTGTGATGCATGAATCAAGAACTAAGTCTAATTTATTATAAATAGATGTTCAAACTCAATTGTGAGTACATGAATTCATTATTGTAGATAGCCGCCAAAAGCATCTAAGGAGCAGAAGCTAGAATTCATGGAAAGGTCAGAAACATAATACATCAGTTATCAAGAACACACAGAGGCTACCGATAAGCAGATAAAGGTATTATTCAATCATGGAAGGATGATTACTAATATGTATGAAGATTTATAGGATCTATTATCAGCAATTAAAGATTGCATTCATCATCAGATCAAAGACTTATGTAGTTGCATTCTAACAAGTGCATCACATCTAAAATCCTTTTGTAGAAGGTGGACTTAACCGTTCTTTCCAAATTTCTTAACATAGTGCACACTTAACAGTGTTGCTAAAGCTTCAAATGAAGTAGATCATAACAGGTCTCCACTGTAATACTCCTAACAGGGTAGGTCATCAGAAGTGACCAATTATAAGCCTTAACTGGCCCCTTCTTATCTGCAGATAGTGAAGTCTTATGGGTAACAATCCCCACTACAGTTTTTACTTCCTAACATGAGTTTTTTGTGATATCATATCTTGTGTTATGTGTTATCTATTTTCATGAATGTTTCTGTTATGATTATATACTAAAGAATTTATGATATGATTACATATGCATAAAGAAAGATGAACAGGTAGATAAGATAATTTACAAACTGATGATTAAGGGTTAATGGGCTAACCAAGAAAAGTTTTAGAGGTACTGATTCACCCCTCCCCTCTCAGTACATCATCTCAATATAATTCCAACACTATTCCCACATGTTTGAGAGATATGGTGGGTAGTTTAACAACTGTTAACATAAGTTTATGGATTACACAAGTAGGATCTAAGGATAGATCAGGTGACCTCACATCAACTGAATTAAATCATGACAAGTATGAGAAGTATTCCTCAATTATTAGGGTGATGAAGTAATTATTATCAAGATATTTGATTGATATTAAAGGAAGGAGCTTATCTTTAAGAATTACTTGCTCTTAAAAACTTCTTAATGTATTTTTTTGGGTGGGTTGGTGATTGTAGTATTGGCAATAATGGACACGCCAATAAGGCTTCTTGGTTAAAGAAGATAGATGACACTATTGGAAGAGTGATCAAATAATAGGTTAAGGCGCATTTATAAGATGAGCCATTGCTTAATTCTACATGCCATCAAGATGGTCATGGGGACAAATTTTCTTTGCGCTGACCATTAATTCAGAGTAAAATTGGATGTGGCAGCTATATTTTTGTTAGAGTAAAAAGGTATTTTCACTTATTAATTAAATCATTATTGATTTAATTATTCAGTCACCTCTTTATCTCTAGTTCACTTAAGCTAAACTTTAGGCATATCATGCAACCTAGGTTTCTCTGGCTTCTAGGTTTTCAATCTCCGTTATAAGGATCGATCTTTATAATTATGAATTTTTTTTTAATTCCATCTATTCTCTCTCTGAATGAATATTTCATCTTTTAGATCATTATGAGTTGTGTCTTTATTCTTTGCTTTTCTGACCGGTATTTTGCATACAGTGGATCTTGGTGATTGAATTCTTTGAATTCTAATATGGTATCAGAGCCTTGCTTTTGCAACCTGTTCTTGAGTTTTTTGAGGATTTTTTGGAGCGCTGAGGGTTTCAAGTTTTTAGAGTTTTTTGTATGGATTTGGGGGGAACTATTCTCAGAGAACTTTGGGCACAAACCAACCTCACGGTTGCTTCTGGAAGGCCCAAAAGCCCCTATTTTCATATAAGGCTCATCCAATTTGGACATAGTTGAAATTTGGGCCCTCATTTTTTCATGCACAACCTTGGCACACTTTTTGAGGCAAAAAACACCTCGGCTTTCATGTCGCCTTGGTTTTGTGCCACCTCAAATTCACGCCACCGAACTAGCGGTAAAAAGACATTTTATTTTTTTTTTCTACTTGGTACCTCTGCCAAATTTGGCCAAAATTTTGGTAATTTTTTGAGATTTAGCGACATCGCTAGATTTAGTGACATCGCTAGATTTAGTGGAGCTCTGCCAGATTTAGTAGAGGTTTCTTGGAGTTCTTGTTTTGGAGCCCTCTTCAATTTTTTTCTTGTATCTTGAGAAAACAGAGGCATTTTTTACCAAACAAGATATCATCAAAAAGCTGGTTCCGAGCCCAATCTGATTTTTGAGGTTTGGTTTTCTAATTTTGTCATCTTGCAGGGTTTTTTTCCAGTCAAAGTCAGGGTTCCTTTTTGCACTTTGGTCACCATATCTTGCTCCTCTAGACTCCATTTTTTTGACTTCTGCATGTCGTTGGAAAGATGGTTTCGTTCTCCTTCTTGTATGGGCCTCACTACTAGAATTTGCTCTAGGTACATTTTATTCAATTTTTTGCATTTTAGCATTTTGGTGGATATCTTGGATGTTTCAGGTCCTGGGTCATTTTCATTGCATGGGGTATGACTCCTTTTTATCTGTTACATATGTTCTTACAATTTTATTTTATTCCTGAGTATTGTAGACATCTTTCGGTAGCATTTCTTTTTTGCAAATGCACTGAGATAAAGTGTCATCATTGCATGTTTGGGATCTTGCATTTTTTGTGCATGTTTGTACTTGCACTACATAATAAAGTGTCATGGGGGGTTTGATATATCTTTGTCAAGTGAGTGTTCCTTCCATGACATTAGCCTCATTATGTGTGTCCAAAGATTGATCATCCTCGATACCATCCTTTATATGTGCTTGTACTTTCTTTGACATGCAGTTATTCTTGGCAGCCTCTTCTAGTGTACCTGTCATACCTCCCCATGCTCACCAATATGGGGGTATTTCCTATTATTTCTAATTATTCCTTGGTTCGATGGAGTGAGCTATACATTTGACAGAAGGAGTAACCAACAGTATGACAAAAGGAGTAACCGAGATTACAAAGACAAAGGCAAGAAGGCATGCTACATTGCTGAAGATAAAGATAAAGACACTGACACCGACACTGATGAAGACATTGAGACTATATTTATAGCTTTGAAAGAATATTCATAAGAAGATGAAGGGTATGTTGAAACAACACTTATTTCTAAATTTATCAAGAATGAAATTTGGGTTATTGATAATGGCTGCACACATCATATGACTGAAGATAAAGAAAATTTTGAATTTCTTGAGCATTATAATGGTGGATCTATTAGAATGGGAAATGATACACCTTGTCAGGTGAAAGGAAAATATACTATATTGCTGAACAATAAGATCAAATGTGAGAATGAATATTGGGTGAAAGGACTTAATTACAATCTGTTGAGTGTTTCACAGTTGAATAACATAGGTCACCAAGTTGCATTTGAAAATAGAAAAGCTAGAATCTATAATGAAACAGGAACGTTGATCGGCATTGGAGAATAATCAAAAGGTAATCTATTCTATCTTGACACTGCTGAAACTACTTGTTTAATGGCTAGGAATGAAGATGTGTGGTTGTGGCATAAAAGGTTATGTCATGTAATTTTTGACAACATGGTTAAGATCAATAAGAAAAGAAAAGTAAGCGGCTTACCGAGCTTTTCTAAACCTGACCATGTTATGTGCAACAATTGTCAATGGAAAATGTCAAAATATAGTTTTAAGAGAAAAAATTTCTCTTCTAATGATATTTCAGAGTTAGTTCATACAGACCTATGTGGACTAATGAGAACACAAAGCTATTATGGTGACAGATACTTTATTTTATTTGTTGATGACTAGTCTAGAATGATGACTGTTATGTTCTTAAAAGAAAAATATGAAGCATTTAAGATGTTCAAATGGTACAAAGCTAAAGTGGAAAAAGAAAGTGGCAAAGAACTGAAATGTTTAAGATCTGACAGAGGAGGAGAATTTACTTCTAATGATTTCACTAACTTTTGTAATGAGTATGGAATCAAGAGACAAGTTTCTGCACCAAGAACACCACAACAAAATGGGATTGTTGAAAGGAGAAATAGATCAATTGTGGATTGTTCCAGAACATTGATGATTGAAAATAATATTGCACAAGTATACTGGAGGGAAGATGTTAGTATTGTTGTATACACATTGAACTGAGTACAATTGAAGAAAGATACAAACAAGACACCTTATGAATTATAATATGGTTATACACCTAATGTGAGTTACTTTAGAATATTTGGAAGTCGATGCTATATTCTGAAAGATGATAGAAATGGGAAATTTGACTCAAAGGTGATGAAGGAATATTTCTAGGATATTCTACTAAGAGCAAAGCTTATAAATGTTTGAACAAGTCTTCTAAAAAGATCATTGAAAGTGCAAATGAAAGAGTTGATAAATTTTCTTAGAAGAATGATGATGAAGGTAAAAGAGAACAAAAAGACTACAATAGATTTGTTTACATTGAAGAACCTGCCACTTTCCCTGAGCAAGTACCTAACATTACCGAGCAACAGGGTAATGTTATCGAGCATCAAGATGTACCAATCGAGAATTAGGAAGATGTTGCAACTGGAGATCACGATCATATACGATCTGGAGAACAAAATGAAGAACAAAGAACTGAACCTATACTTGAAAAATATGTAAGAAGACATCATCCACAGAATCATATTAATGGAGATAAAAGAGATGGCATGATGACACGAATTAAGTTGAATAACAACACATGTTTGATTTCTGAATTTGAACCTAAAACTGTTAGAGATGCACTTGAAAATGAAGAATGGATTAATGTAATGAATGAAGAAATTGAGCAGATACAAAAAACAAAATATGGACATTAGTACCAAGACCAAGCGATAAGAATGTCATTGGCACCAAATGGATATTCAGAAACAAATTGAAGGAGAATGGAGATGTAACCAGAAACAAGGCAAGACTAGTATGCAAAGGGTATGCACAAGAAGAAGGTATTGAATATGGAGAAACTTTTGCACCTGTTGCTAGAATTGAAGGAGTTAGAATATTACTTGCTTATGCTACATACAAAGGATTCAAATTATATCAAATGGACATTAAATCTACATTTCTGAATGGAATACTGGAAGAAGAGGTATGTAAGTTTTGTTGACCCTTCTTAGGAAAGCATGGTATTTAAGTTACACAAA
This sequence comes from Thuja plicata, assembly GCA_018584345.1. NCBI lineage: Eukaryota > Viridiplantae > Streptophyta > Pinopsida > Cupressales > Cupressaceae > Thuja > Thuja plicata. The sequence goes on along the minus strand of MU226780.1, from coordinate 929,851 downwards.
GCATTATATGGACTGAAACAAGAATCGAGAGCATGGTATGAAAGACTACACTCTTATCTTATCAGTATTGAATTTTTTATAACAAGTGATAATAAAAAAATTGTATTTAAAAGGAGGAAATGATGATAAGAATCTTATTGCTAAAATTTTTGTTGATGATATTATATTTGGAGGAAATGATAACTTATGCAAATCATTCGCTGATGAAATGAGTAAAGAATTTGAAATGCCAATGTTTTGAGAGATCAAATTTTTTCTTGGCTTGCAAATTTTACAATAGGATGAAGGCATCTACATTACTCGATCCAAATACATCATGGAAGTATTGAAGACATTCAGAATGGAAGAATCAAAACCAGTCGGAACACCTATGGTGACAGGATGCAAATTGATAAAAGAAGATAAGACAACTGAGGTAAATCAAACATTGTACAAATCTATGATTGGAAAATTGATTTATGTTGTACACACAAGACCAGATATTTTACACGCAGTTGGAATTGTAGCAAGATTTTATGCTAATCCTAAAGAATCACATATGACTACTGTAAAGATAATTTTTAGATACTTGAAGAACATTGAAGATTATGGATTGTGGTACAAGAGAGAAGGAAAAATTGAACTAAAATTTTACACAGATGCTAATTGGGATGGGAAAATTGATCATAGAAAGAGCACTACTGGTGGAGCATTCTTTGTGGGCAATAAATTAGTTACTTGGATAAGTAAAAAGCAAGGATGCATATCTCAGTTAACTGCAGAAGCAAAGTATGTTGTTGCTGTTGTGAATTGTTCAAATATTGCATGGATAAAACAAAATTTTGAAAGGAATGAATGAAGAGATCACTGACCTAGTGGTAATTTATTGTGATAATACTAGTGTAATAAATATTTCAAAGAATCTGGTGATGCATGCAAAAACAAAGAATATATCTATAAAATATCATTACTTGAGGGAACAGGTATAAGAAAAACAAGTTACATTGGAATATGTACAATCAAAAGAACAACTACCTGACATATTCACTAAACCCTTACCAAAGGATATATTTGAGTACTTGAGAAGTAGACTAGGGGTTTGTCCCTTGTCTATCGGTCACTAAGCTGACTAGGAGGTTGCATCAACCTGCATGTAATCAGAATATCAATCATATTGATGCAAAGATGAACTGGAGTAACAATGGAATATCAGTACACTGCAAGGTACTTACACTACTACACCAAAAATCAGAGATATTTTTTAGCTAATGAAGAGCTGTATATTTCTTTTTGGCATTGTTGTCAAAGGGAGAGAGATGATTCAATGAAATATCTATCCACTGAAAGGGAGAAAAGGTGAGAAGAGAAAGGGGGAGAAATGAAATATCTATCCATTAAAGAGAGAGAAGATTCAAGAACAGAAAAGTCAAATCTGCAGGAAGAGTCTGCATGGTGAGTTTTTTAAAATGCTGAAACATATTATATATACAAGCTAGGGAGAGCTACAACATTTTGCATATAGTTGTAGAACAGAAGTTTGGTATTCTATGCCATTTTAATATTGCTTATTTCATATTGTGTTTCCATCAATTCCAAAGGGAGAGATTGATGAACTACAACTGATTGTATGTTTGAAGTCATTTTGTTGACGATTAACCGAGTTACAGATGTGATGATAGACATTAATCGGTTAATGTATTGTCATTGATGTCAACTTATTTGATTATCATTGTGGTGAAAAACATCTATTATGGGTTAAAGATATGGAACAAACAAAGTTTATGTGGTCGGTAATTGAAGATTTATGTGTACACCAACTAAATATAGTGTATACTGATCACAATGTTAATTGAGTTAGGGATCACCGACACATCACGGTATTGACCGAGCAATAAAAAGAAACTAAAGATGACTAAAATGATGATCTGGAAAATTGATGATTATGAGGTAATTGATAAGATTTTTTATGATGATCAAACGACTATGAAAATTCAAGGATGATCAGATGAAGAAGATTGAAACGTGTTTTTGACACAACTGCCAAGGAAGGTTTAAGCGACAAAATCAACGAGGGAGATTAAGCGGAAAAATCTAAAGGATTATTTAATTAAATGTGTTATGATGTCTATATAAGAGAGAAGAGATTCATTATGAATCATACATGATGCAATGATGATATGATGCACAGACATTCAAAATTCATGCATGACTAATCAAACTGGTTTAAGACAGAACCAAGCAATTCTGTAGACAACACTAAGCGACAGAGAAAAGATCATTTACCGAGTAGAATAGAGTATGAAGAATCAAAGGAACTGAAGTGAATAAATTAATCAGAGGTATTATGTACTTAGCATAGATCTGAAAATCTACAAATAGAGTTGTATTTGAATAAGATCATTATTGTATCAGTTTAACCATTGTTACAGATAAATGTCTTAACCGAGTAGGACTTGAAAGTCTTTATTATGAAATTCAAATGAATGTTGAGTGTTTCTTGTTGACCCCATAGTGAATGATTGGTCAAGGGAGAACTGTTAGTGATAAATCCTCTAACATGGTCACATTTAACAGTGTGCATTGTAACCTTTAACAGGGTTGGCTCTTAACCGAGATCACTTCAGAAGAGTGAAATATTTTGGGTTACCGGTCCCAGGTGGTTTTTCCCTTAGGAGGGTTTCCACGTTAAAAATATTTGTGTTAATGTGTATGATTGTTTTGGATTGTTATTTTAATTTACAGATTAATTTATCTGCATTGATCAGTAATCACAGTAATTGTTTTATTGCTACTCAGTATATAACTTGATAGTTGAGTTTGAAGAAAGTTTGAGATCATAGTTTATAAATCACCAAGTTGATTTATATGTTTGAAATTGTTTTTATATACATCTGGGAGAATTTGGGATTGTAGGATAACTGGAGCTAACTAATTCACCCCCCTCTCAGTTATCTGATAGGAGGAACATTCCTTTGGATAGTCCTACATAAGTGTATCCTTACAAGAGATTGGATTTACAAAATTAGTTTCCAAGGGCCATTAAATGTCCACTATGCTTAAAGGATGGAAAATAGACAACTGTTTACTATTAAATATCCCTTATGTATCCCATTATTGAGATTGTCTTCAACAATAATTTGGATGGAGCAACCCTCAACAAGAAGATATTACAAAACTAATAACAAGTTGGACAAATATCAAAATTAAATCTCTTTGGTTTGATCTTTGGATCATTGCACAATCAATTTTGGTATGACAAATGTGGAAATAAATGAATCGTAGGATCTTCAAGGAAAAAGAAAAGGATGTTGGTGAACTAATTTGAATTGTCAAAGAAACCATTATTGAATTTGGAAATGCCAAATACAATTTTTGATCAAATACAAACTTTGGAACATGGGATGAAGAAATACAAAAGTTAGGGTTAAGCTATTAGGGTTGTTTGTGGGAGTGGCTCCCAATAAGGGCCCAAGCACATATAATCACTTGGTTAACTCATTGGAGGTATGTACAAAACAAGTGAAAATGAGATAAAATATGAGAAATAAATTAATGTAAGTATTAGATGCTCCCTCTCAAGCCTAGGGTTCTTGAATAATCTTGGAATGAGTTTGGTCAACACATGAATGTCCTTGGGACATTGATTTAGTATGAGAAATTATCCTTATCTCCTTGTGAGGATCACTCAATACCATGTGAGTCATACCTTCATGCTTCATGACCATACTCCCCTTCCATGAATCTAATAATTAACCCTATCTATAGCTTGTGTAGCACTCATGAGATGTAGTATTCCTCTCCATATTAGTGTTTACTCCTTGATTATTGTATGATGTGTATACTTTGTGTATGGTGTGTGTATAAACCTTTACACCATGTATATTCTTGTTTGTTGTGTTTAGGTCATATTTTTATCTCCATAGAACATTGGGGTGGTCCTAAAAGTACTACATGGTTGTGTGGTGTTGCAAAAAAACCATTGGGGACTATAGAGTCTATATTAGATTCGACATCGAGGCCATCTCACTTCTCTCTCTTCACTCTTTCTCTCATGTATCCTTTATCATGCTATTTTAGTTTTGTATAATTGAGGACTCAAGTCTTATACCTTGTAATCATATAATTATGTATATTTGACCCTCACTATAAAGGGAATCATGCTATGAATCAATGAGATGCTTAGTAGAATTTCACGTGTATCATTGTTAGTATCATACACACTTGTTATGTTTCTCTTTCCTTTTAGCTCTTGTATTTTTTGATGGTTATCATATATACCCACTTTGATTGGTGTTCTAAAATGAACATAGTGGTTCTTGTGTAGGCTTGGAGGATGATTAAGTCATTCCCGATATGGTGTTGGATACATGTTTTATCTATATATTAGAGTTGACATGGATTTTAGCTTAATTTTCTTAATGTTCAGGAGGAGCTTCCGAATTGGTGCATGTGATTGCACTCCAACATCTGCACTAATCAGTGCCTCCACTTGTAGAGTGGCACCTCCATGTCATTGGTATGAGGCTATTTGGTTTTTAAAATGAAGTTAATTATTGACCAATGATTGTATCTGTGGACCAACACCTTGGTTTATTGATGTTTGCAGAGCAACGCCTCTGCCTCTCTGGACTAAGACAAGATGAAACATGTAGGCTTAATCTATGGATCAATGTATACACTACTAGATCACCGCTTGAGTTGATAAATGTCGTTGGCTATCCATTGGCGCCTCTACCCTATTGAGTCTATTGAGCCTGGTTTTGAAAGGACAAGTGGTTTGTGTGAGATTTATGTTAGTCCTTATTATTTGTGTATCATTGTAACTTGGGTTAATGAACTTGTATGTTCAACCATTATAGGAATATTTATTTGGTGCTTAAAAATGAATCTCTTTCTAGATAGTTTCAAAGGATTGACCTAGTGTCCTCTATGGGTGGCCATGTTTCTTGGATTGGCTTGGTTTTGTATGTGTCATGAACTCTTGGGAGTGTTTAATAATCTTTTTCTAGTGCTTGGTTAAAAAGTGACTGATTGGTTTAATTTTTGTTGAGTTTAAATTTATCATTGGATAAGAACATTTGATGTTGTTGTTAAAAAAATAAAATTTATATGCATGTTTTACCCTTGGTTTTGAGGGATCCTTGTTTGGGCACTACATATGGTACCATAGCCCATTTTGTAGCACTTGGATCTGTAGTTGAAATATTGTTTCCCTTGGTCTTATTGTAGCATGCATGTTGCAGTGAGTTAGTCTTGGGACTTATTTTCTATGTGCCTTAGCATGGTGATAGATGATTGAGGTTACCAACCCGTGTTTTCATTTTGAGGATGAGATTTTCTCTTAGGCCTTGGGTTTAATCTATCTAGAATTAGAGTGTAGACGATATTCAAGAGTCTCCTAAGGTTGGGTATGTTTTTCCTCCTTGTGTTCTTGATTGTAGCTAGGCATGTGTGGGCCTTAGTGTGCATGTGGGAAGGTCATGAAGGCCTTGGAGATAACCTAGATGTGCCTATTTTGTGCATTCTCTTCTTGTATTAATGATGGCTGATTTGACTTCATGTTTATTTCCTTCTTGTGCCATGCCTTGTTTTTGCAAGCAATTATTGATTTGATATCACATGACCTTGAGTTATTTGTAATTCTTAGTTCTTGATAAAGGCAAGAAATATATTAGATAGATGATTGATCATGGCAATTGTTTAAGAATGATTTTTGTGTGTCTATTTTTATAAATATTTCCATGTATGTAGAATATTACATATTGGGAAGTAATCATGTCTTTGTGCTCACTAGGTTGAAATGATAAATGCTTCCTTATTATGGTTAGTAAAGTGAAATTATTTCTCAAAGGAGTGTATGAATCTTGCCTCAAGTGTGAATTGTGAAGTTTGAATAGGGTATGTGCACCAAGTTGTGAGTCAAAAAAGTGGACACATCTTTAAAAAAAATTTAAATATCATATAACCCGATCAGGTTATTGAAAATTCAAAATTATTCTACTCTTGGTAACCAAGCCTAGAAAATATTTAAAAAAAACTCAATATGTCTTAGAACCCGATCAGGTTTCTAAATTTCAAATAACCTGATCAGGTTTTGAAAAGGAAAAGGTACTTTTTCAACTCCTACATAACCCGATCAGGTTATGGAGAATAAAATGCACAATTTTCACTTCTTCAAAACCTGATTGGGTTTTGAAGAAGTAAAAATTATGCATTTTATTCTCTGTAACCCTATTTTATACCACACTTGATTCAAATAGATGGCAGAAAAAATGTTGATGACTAAAGATGATCATAGGTTAATCATGTGTTAGATCGTCTCAAGATCTTTCCTACACTTTTTGAACGGAGTCAATCAGACCTCGCATGTGGAAGTTATGGCTTCCAGAGCAAAGCCTATTTTAATTTCTTCATAACCCGATCAGGTTATGAAGAATAAAATGCATAATTTTTACTTCTTCAAAACTTGATCGGGTTTTGAAGTGAAAATTGTGCATTTTAAATTCTCTAGAACCCAATCGGGTTATTTAGGAGTTGAAAAGGTACTTTTTTCTTTTCAGAACTCGATTGGGTTATTTGAAATTTAGAAACCCGACCGGGTTATGGCTTGGGAAGAGGCTTAGAAAATGACCCAAAGACTTGGAGGCTCATTTTCCCTCCATTTTTGTTCTTTTAGACATTTTTTCATCTTGTAAGATGAATTCTCGACTTTATCTTCATTAGGTTTGTAATTTGTCAAGAGGGTAGCTCTATAATTTTCACCATAATCTCATACATATTCTTAGCTTTCTAACCATATAATTTTTTTCTATTTTTGGACAACATTAGCATTGTAAACATTAATTTTCTTTACCAGTGTCTTGACAGTCCTCACAGACATATGTCTACCAGTTTTTTAATAACTTTTGATATACTTAACCAAACTACAAATAAATTACATATTATTGTTCTACACTTGATTCTATACACTTTTTTTTAAAAAAGTTTTCATTTTTGATTATTTTGATGCAAGTTATGCCCAGCGCACGAACAAGTACCAAATTTTCAAGATGCGGTCACTTTAAAAAATCATAGAAAAAAATACTCATCAGAAAATTACAAAAAACACACAACTTCTATATTTCACTCTGACCTATCATCATACCAAAGGGATTTGAAAAATACTGAATATAACTATATCTTTTGTACAACACACAGAAATAACTATGTTATGTTTTTCAGAAAAAATCAAGAACAGGTTTTCGTGCGCGCGAGGTTTGACCCTCTTAATCTTATCGATTTTTAAAAAAAATTAGTGTTTTAGAAACTAGATTTAGATTACTACAATTTTTATTTTTTCACATATCTTCTTATTTTGAGTGCATGATCCTCAAACATCTGTTCCAAGTTTAGGTTTACCCAATTTCAGAAAAAATGTGTCCACTTATACCCCCCTTTTTGGTTCACAACTTGGTGCACATACCCAATAATGAGCGTTGCTTAGTAATGGTTACTTGAATTGAGAATCAAACTATCTCTTATCCATCTCATATTGCTTGATATATGATTAAAAAACATGATACTTAGCGATGCAAACATTAGAAGTATGGTAATAGTTGATGTATTGTATGTTAAGACTTAAGAGTAATACAAAGTTAGGGTAATTCTTTCATGTTCTTGTTGAGTGAAAATTTAAATACTCTTAATTTGATAAATTTTTCTTATGATGTTAGAGGAAATATGATTTTATTGAGTGGTTAAGTAGATGTGTGAAGCAAAAGTTATTATCTTCCCTTGATTAGAAAATGGAAATATGTGCTCATTCAAAGAGTTTTGACATGATGTGCTATTATTAATGGGCCTTTTTATATGTTATTGGAATCATCTTTTCGATAATATTATTTCCTTATGATTTGGAAGAGATAAGTGTTGACATGTATACTTCGTAAGATGAAATATCATCATGTGGAAGTGGAAGTGATATGGAATTGGTAATCAATTTTGTGTTGTGTGGAAACAAAATGAATTGTAAAAAATTGGAATGAGAAAATATGGATGATGGGTAATGTTTCCTTGGTAAGAGAACTATCATGGATGTTAGGGAGTACTTGTATTTGAAATGTGATTCTTATGTTGCATAGTTTATGACAAGCAGTAAAATTTATGCTATAGTTATGTCTTCATAATTGGAAAAGTCCTCCCTGTGAATTTGAACATCCAGTACCGGTGCTTATGTTGAGCGTTGTGAATAACCAATACTTGCATTATGTTCCCATGTGATGGTGAAGTTATGTACCCATCCATGGAGGTTATGTTTTGTGTATGGCTATGGGAGAACCATACCACTTTTGTGATTATTTTCTCAATTGTCACCCTATTAAGTGCTAGCCCATGAGTTGTTGATAAGTCAGGTGTGAAGGGGTAGTAGCAACTACAAATTTCCTCGGTAAGGATTGCATGACATACACATATTGGTGGTAGGAAATGACCTTAGCTTTCACTAACCTGAGGAAAGTACTCACTACTTCTCCTTATGATGGACCCAAGTACATGGTTCATATGTGATTAACCTAATCCCCATAGTTCTTGAGTATGGTATCAATACTTAATGCAAGATTCTATGGCCAAATTTATAATTATTGATCATTCATGTATACATACGTGTAGCAGCCCAACATATAGAGATTGAGATGACCCACACTGTGATAGAAACCGTATCCTCCATTTTGTAACATGATGCTATAGATATGATGCCACACCCCACTAATGTTTTGACACAGTTTTAGGTGATGATGCCATGTTGCTGAGGGTAGCAAGTTGAGCTCAAGGGCACGATGCTATGTACACAGATACATGAATCCATGCTATATGTTATGTATTCCTATTTGATATAGAGAGATAGAGAGATTCTTGCATGCTTGTAGAGGGGCACCCATGGAAGCTTGAGTGCTCATGTTGCAGTAGGTATATGGGTGGCACTAGCCATGTATACCTATGGCTACAATAATAGCCTATGTGTGCTCTCTCCATGAGGTATCACTATACGAGGTGTATCTTTGTGATATTTTTTTGCGAGGAATACTACCATGCAACATATGACCAATGCGTGCCTTCCTCATGTGGTAAAATGTCATTCCATGTGATGACATTTTACAAGGTATTACTAAGGTGTATACTCCACACCATGTGAGTAGCGTTCCTCTAGCACACCACATGATGAGCTATTGAGATAGCCACATGATTGTTCCCTCATTCCTCATTGGGTGACTAACTAGGCTATAGTCACATAGTGATGTAATGTGCAATTTATGATGATTTTTATCTTTATTTGTATGAACTGACAATTTGTTTATCTTGTCTATGATGACTTAGCCGCAAATTGTGAGATTTATTGCACTTAACTCTTGTGGTTACATTTGATTTATTGTTGTAAATTCTATGGATTTTTCTTACCTTATATTGAAATTGATGAGCTATTTTATCTTATTTATTAACTTTAGTGGCTAAACTAGTTATCCTTATTGTTTTTGAATGCTTGTCTTATGTTGTAATATGGTTCCTCTCTAAGGACATATGAGACAAACTTGGCTGAGTGTATATGATGAAGTAGATAAAGGGATCCCTTGAGGATGAGGGTATGTGAGGCTGTTAAGCAATAGGGCCCACTACCTGCCTATGTGTAGTGCCTATTCTTAGGAGGGTAAATACCTTACATAAATAAGGGATAGAGCACATGTTCTTGTATGGAAGGCCTCACGGTATGTGTGTGTGGTCCAAGCACCATCAAACCATTGAGTGAGGTATGGATTATGGATTATAGACTATGGATTCAAATTATATTAGTATATGGTACTCTGGAGCATTGGAAAATGTCCAGAGAGATGTGATCACTCCCGAGCCTTGTGATGTGTAATCTTGGTGATGTGGACTAGCATGTTTATGCAAAATGCATATCTAGTTATGTTTATTGTTGCATATTAGATATAGAAATAGATCATAAACTTGGTTAAGTGCAAATATCAACATGTTTTATGAGTTGACTGCTAATTATGTTATAATAGCTACATTTAGGAATTTGAGATTGTATCATGGAAGAATGTCTCTTGAAAATGATGACAATTCTTGAAGTTAAGTGGTTTGACTTGTTTACCTTGCCTGAAATTGATAAAATGTTGGTATTTTTGAGTGATATTGTGTGAATTGGTGTATTTTCTATATGTGAAATAGTGGAAAATAATGTATTTTGTTGTTTATTTTAAGCAATATATAAATTTTGAATAGAAAGTGAGTGGAAAAATTCAAGTATGTTACTATGTTTGAGGCTAAAAATGCAAGTTAATGGTAAATTTATTCAAAATGGAATTGAATTTTAGTGCGTTGATGGCTAACCTCTTCATGAGACACACACAC
>MU226780.1:903749-919383 GCA_018584345.1 Thuja plicata | reverse complement strand
ATCATATATACCCACTTTGATTGGTGTTCTAAAATGAACATAGTGGTTCTTGTGTAGGCTTGGAGGATGATTAAGTCATTCCCGATATGGTGTTGGATACATGTTTTATCTATATATTAGAGTTGACGTGGATTTTAGCTTAATTTTCTTAGTGTTCAAGAGGAGCTTCTGAATTGGTGTATGTGATTGGACTCCAACATCTGCACTAATTAGTGCCTCCACTTGTAGAGTGGCACCTCCATGTCATTGGTATGAGGCTATTTGGTTTATAAAATGAAGTTAATTATTGACCAACGACTGTATCTGTGGACCAACACCTTGGTTTATTGATGTTTGCAGAGAAACACCTTTGCCTCTATGGACTAAGACAAGATGAAACATGTATGATTAATCTATTGATCGATGTCTGCACTACTAGATCACCACTTGAGTTGATAATGTCTTTGGCTATCCATTGGTGCCTCTACCCTATTGAGTTTGTTGAGCCTGGTTTTTAAAGGACAAGTGGTTTGTGTGAGATTTATGTTAGTACTTATTATTTGTGTATCATTATAACTTGGGTTAATGAACTTGTATGTTCAACCATCATAGGAATATTTATTTGGCGCTTAAAAATGAATCTCTTTCTAGACAGTTTCAAAGGATTTACCTAGTGTCCTCTATCGGTAGCCATGTTTCTTGGATTGGCTTGGTTTTGTATGTGTCATGAACTCTTGGGAGTGTTTAATAATATTTTTCTAGTGCTTGGTTAAAAAGTGACTGATTGGTTTACTTTTTATTGAGTTTAAATTTCTCATTGGATAAGAACATTTAATGTTGTTAAAAAAATAAAATTTATATGCATGTTTTACCCTTGGTTTTGAGGGATCCTTGTTTGGGCACTACATATGGTACCATAGCCCATTTTGTAGCACTTGGATCCGTAGTTGAAATATTGTTTCCCTTGGTCTTAGCATGCATGTTGCAGTGAGTTAGCCTTGAGACTTATTTTCTATGTGCCTTAGCATGGTGATAGATGATTGAGGTTACCAACCCGTGTTTTCATTTTGAGGATGAGATTTTCTCTTAGGCCTTGGGTTTAATCTATCTAGAATTAGAGTGTAGGCGATATTCAAGAGTCTCCTAAGGTTGGGTATGTTTTTCCTCCCTGTGTTCTTGATTGTAGCTAGGAATGTGTGGGCCTTAGTGTGCATGTAGGAAGGTCATGAAGGCCTTGGAGATAACCTAGATGTGCCTATTTTGTGCATTCTCTTCTTGGATTAATGATGGATGATTTGACTTCGTGTTTATTTCCTTCTTGTTCTATGCCTTGTTTTTGCAAGCAATTACTGATTTGATATCACGTGACCCTGAGTTATTTGTAATTCTTAGTTCTTGATAAAGGAAAGAGATATATTAGATAGATGATTGATCATGGTAATTGTTTAAGAATGATTTTTGTGTGTCTAATTTTATAAATATTTCCATGTATGTACAATATTACGTATTGGGAAGTAATCATGTTTTTGTGCTCACTAGGTTGAAATGATAAATGCTTCCTTATTATGGTTATTAAAGTGAAATTCTTTCTGAAAGGAGTGTATGAATCTTGCCTCAAGTGTGAATTGTGAAGTTTTAATAGGGTATGTGCACCAAGTTGTGAGTCAAAAAAGTGGACACATCTTTAAAAAAAATTCAAATATCATATAACCCGATCAGGTTATTGAAAATTCAAAATTATTCTACTCTTGGTCACCAAGCCTAGAAAATATTTAAAAAAAACTCAATATGTCTCAAAACTCGATCAGGTTTCTAAATTTCAAATAACCCAATCGGGTTTTGAAAAGGAAAAGGTACTTTTTCAACTCCTACATAACCCGATCGGGTTCTGGAGAATAAAATGCACAATTTTCACTTCTTCAAAACCCGATCGGGTTTTGAAGAAGTAAAAATTATGCATTTTATTATCCGTAACCAAATTTTATACCACACTTGATTCAAATGGATGGAAGAAAAACTGTTGATGACTAAAGATGATCATATGTTAATCATGTGTTAGATCGTCTCAAGATCTTTCCTACACTTTTTGAAAGAAGTCAATCGAACCTTGCATGTGGAAGTTATGGCTTCCAGAGCAAAGCCTATTTTAATTTTTTCATACCCCGATCAGGTTATGAAGAATAAAATGCATAATTTTTACTTCTTCAAAACCCGATCAGGTTTTGAAGTGAAAATTGTGCATTTTAAATTCTCTAGAACCCGATTGGGTTATGTAGGAGTTGAAAATGTACTTTTTTCTTTTTAGAACCCGATCGGGTTATTTTAAATGTAGAAACCCGATCGAGTTATGGCTTGGGAAGAGGCTTAGAAAATGACCCAAAGGCTTGGAGGCTCATTTTCCCTCCATTTTTGTTCTTTTAGACATTTTTTCATCTTGTAAGATGAATTCTCGACTTTATCTTCATCAGGTTTGTAATTTGTCAAGAGGGTAGCTTTATAATTTTCACCATAATCTCATACATCTTCTTAGCTTTCTAACCATATAATTTTTTCTATTTATGGACAATATTAGCATCGTAAACATTAATTTTCTTTACCAGTGTCTTGACAGTCCTCATAGACATATGTCTACCAGTTTTTTAATAACTTTTGATATACTTAACCAAACTACAAATAAATTACATATTATTGTTCTACACTTGATTCTATACACTTTTTTTTAAAAAAAATTTCATTTTTTATTATTTTGATGCAAGTTATGCCCAGCGCACAAACAAGTACCAAATTTTCAAGATGTGGTCACTTCAAAAAATCATAGAAAAAAAATACTCATAAGAAAATTACAAAAAATACACAACTTCTAGATCTCACTCTGACCTATCATCATACCAAAGGGATTTGAAAAATACTGAATATAACTATATCTTTTGTACAACACACGAAAATAACTATGTTATGTTTTTCAGAAAAAATCAAAAACAGGTTTTCGTGCGTGCGGGGTTTGACCCTCTTAATCTTATTGATTTTTAAAAAAATTTAGTGTTTTAGAAACTAGATTTAGATTACTACAATTTTTATTTTTTCATATATCTTCTTATTTTGAGTGCATGACCCTCAAACGTCTGTTCCAAGTTTAGGTTTACCCAATTTTAGAAAAAATATGTCCACTTATACCCCCCTTTTTGGTTCACAACTTGGTGCACATACCCAATAATGAGCATTGTTTAGTAATGGTTACTTGAATTGAGAATCAAACTATCTCTTCTCCATCTCCTATTGCTTGATATATGATTAAAAAACATGATACTTAGTGATATAAACATTAGAAGTATGGTAATAGTTGATGTATTGTATGTTAAGACTTAAGAGTAATACAAAATTAGGGTAATTCTTTCATGTTCTTGTTGAGTAAAAATTTAAATACTCTTAATTTGATAAATTTTTCTTATGATGTTAGAGGAAATATGATTGTCTTGAGTGGTTAAGTAGATGTTGGAAGCAAAATTTATTATCTTCCCTTGATTAGAAAATGGAAATGTGTGCTCATTCAAAGAGTTTTGACATGATGTGCTATTATTAATGGGCCTTTTTATATGTTATTGGAATCATCTTTTCGATAATCTTCTTTCCTTATGCTTTGGAAGAGATAAGTGTTGACACGTATACTTTGTAAGATGAAATATCATCATGTGGAAGTGGAAGTGATATGGAATTGGTAATCAATTTTGTGTTGTGTGGAAACAAAACGAACTGTAAAAAGTTGGAATGAGAAAATATGGATGATGGGTAATGTTTCCTTGGTAAGAGAATTATCATGGATGTTAGGGAGTACTTTTATTTCAAATGTGATGCTTATGTTTCATAGTTTATGACAAGTATTAAAATTTATGCTATAGTTATGTCTTCATAATTGGAAAATTCCTCCCTGTGAATGTGAACATCCAATACCAGTACTTATGTTGAGCGTTGTGAATAACCAATACTTGCATTATGTTCCCATGCGATGGTGAAGTTATGTACCCATCCATGGAGGTTATTTTTTGTGTATGAGTATGGGAGAACCATACCACTTTTGTGATTATTTTCTCAATTGTCACCCTATTAAGTGCTAGCCCATGAGTTGTTGACAAGTCAGGTGTGAAGGGGTAGTAGCAACTACAAATTTCCTTGGTAAAGATTGCATGACATACACATATTGGTGGTAGGAAATGACCTTAGCTTTCACTAACTTGAGGAAAGTACTCACTACTTCTCCTTATGATGGAGCCAAGTACATGGTTCACATGTGATTAACCTAATCCCCATAGTTCTTGAGTATAGTATCAATACTTAATACAAGATTCTATGGCCAAATTTATAATTATTGATCATTCATGTATACATATGTGTAGTAGCCCAACATATAGAGATTGAGATGACCCACACTGTGATAGAAACCGTATCCTCCATTTAGTAACATGATACTATAGATATGATGCCACACCCCACTAATGTTTTGACACAGTTTTAGGTGATGATGCCATGTTACTGAGGGTAGAAAGTTGAGCTTGAGGGCACGATGCTATGTACACAGATACATGAATCCATGCTATATGTTATGTAATTTCCTATTTGATATAGAGAGATAGAGACATGCTTGCATGCTTATAGAGGGGCACCCATGGAAGCTTGAGTGCTCATGTTGTGGTAGGTATATGGGTGGCACTAGCCATGTATACCTATGGCTACAATAATAGCCTATGTGTGCTCTCTCCATGAGGTATCACTATACGAGGTGAATCTTTGCGATATTTTTTTCGAGGAATACTACCATGAAACATATGACCAATGCGTGCCTTTCTCATGTGGTAAAATGTCATTCCATGTGATGACATGTTACAAGGTATTACTAAGGTGTATACTCTACACCATGTGAGTAGCGTTCCTCTAGCACACCACATGATGAGCTATTGAGATAGCCACATGATTGTTCCCTCATTCCTCATTGGGTGACTAACTAGCTATAGTCACATAGTGATGTAATGTGCAATTTATGATGATTTTTATCTTTATTTGTATGAACTGACAATTTGTTTATCTTGTCTATGATGGCTTAGCCACAAATTGTGAGATTTATTTCACTTAACTCTTGTGGTTACATTTGATTTATTGTTGTAAATTCAATGGATTTCTCTTACCTTATATTGAAATTGATGAGTTATTTTATCTTATTTATTAACTTTAGTGGCTAAACTAGTTATCCTTATTGTTTTTGAATGCTTGTCTTATGTTGTAATATGGTTCCTCTCTAAGGACATATGAGACAAACTTGGCTAAGTGTATATGATGAAGTAGATAAAGGGATCCCTTGAGGATGAGGGTATGTGAGGTTGTTAAGCAATAGAGCCCACTACCTGCCTATGTGTGGTGCCTATTCTTAGGAGGGTAAATACCTTACATAAATAAGAGATAGAGCACATATTCTTGTATGGAAGGCCTCACGGTATGTGTGTGTGGTCCAAGCACCATCAAACCATTGAGTGAGGTATGGATTATGGATTATAGACTATGGATTCAAATTAGATTAGTATATGGTACTCTGGAGCATTGGAAAATGTCCAGAGAGATGTGATCACTCCCAAGCCTTGTGATGTGTAATCTCAGTGATGTGATCGCTCCCAAGCCTTGTGATGTGTAATCTTAGTGATGTGATCGCTCCCAAGCCTTGTGATGTCTAATCTCAGTGATGCATATCTAGTTATGTTTATTGTTGCATATTACATATAGAAATATATCATAAACTTTGTTAAGTGCAAATATCAACATGTTTTATGAGTTGACTCCTAATTATGTTATAATAGCTGCATTTAGGAATTTGAGATTGTATCATGGAAGAATGTCTCTTGAAAATGATGACAATTCTTGAAATTAAGTGGTTTCACTTGTTTACCTTGCTTGAAATTGATAAAATGTTGGTATTTTTGAGTGATGTTGTGTGAATTGGTATATTTTCTATATGTGAAATAGTGGAAAATAATGTATTTTGTTGTTTAATTTAAGAAATATATAAATTTTGAATGGAAAGTGAGCGGAAAAATTCAAGTATGTTACTATGTTTGAGGCTAAAAATGCAAGTTAATCGTAAATTTATTCAAAATGGAATTGAATTTTAGTGCGTTGATGGCTAACCTCTTCATGAGAAATACACACACACACACACACACACACACACACACACACAAGTCTCCATTTGTGCTATTGTTGGATCAAGTTTGAAATTATGATAGTTGGTAAGAATATGAATTGGTGTGGATAGATGCATGTATTATGTCTAACCATTTTTATGATGATTAATCTATATCATTGCATGGATCTAAGAAAAAGTATATCATTGATATTGGTTAAAAGGTGTTTCAAGATTAATGTGTGATGTGTTTCCATCTTATCCCTTGTGACTTCTAGGAGTAAGTCAAGTATTAGGGGGAGGATGTAATGCCACTCCAATCTCGTCATAAAGAAAAGGAAATATGGATCTATAACTTGGCTTGAAAGTGAAAAAAAGTAAGTGTACTTGATATTAATGCTAGTTAATGTAGCTAGAAGCATTCATTAACATTAAGTGGAGAATTGTGATGCTAATTGATGATGTGATGTTAATTTATTACTATTGAGAAATTTGTGTTGCTCGTAATTGTGATTATATAGTACTTAATGTTAGCTTAGATGGATCATAATATGTTATTAATGGAAAATTCACCCTTGACTTCTTTTAGTCTCAAACACCTCAACCATTATAACCTTGTCAAGCTCTTAAGGTTTCTTACCAAAAATCTAAATATGAAATGATTTCAAAATTAATCAAACCTAAGAATATTCCGCCTCGTCATCCTAGACTTTGAATCCTTCCTACACCTTCCATTCCTCCTATATATGCCTCAATTTTTCCTACTATATCCTACAAATGCCCAACCTCTTCCATATATCTTGACCTAGCAATGTTCCTTTTGTTCCTCTTACAAAGGATGAAAAGGAGATGATGTTGATTGATCCTAAAACTTCTCAAATTTTAATCCTCACCAAAAGAAACCACATCGCCAAATATTGACACTGAAGACATTGTGCTAAGGCCCGTGAACTTGCTTCCAAAAACATTTCCTTTCCTAAGAAACCTAAATATGTTTTGATCCCATTTGACCAACCTTTGACTAGCCCAAGGGAGGAAGAATATATTAAGAAAATAAATCTTTCTAGACATGAATATTTTTCTTTTTGGATTAAAGATCCTATTGTGATTAATTTGGTTGATGATATTGATGATAATGCTAACAATAATAATTCTAATAATGTTTATCCTAATGATTATGATGATATATACGAGGTTATTGAAATCAATCATGAGCTTTCTTCAAGGTTTTTTAAAGCATTAACCCTAGATCCTAGTGACAAGCAAAGTGACTCATCATTATAACATGATCCTTGTTTGGAAATCACATTAGCTCCATCTACTATGCTTTATGTTGCTCCTGTCACATCTTGTATACTTTCCCTAAGTACTATTAAGAAAGACAAGGAGGTGGATGATATACTTGAATAAATCCTCTTGTTTAGTGGATTCTTTTGTGTGTTTTCTTGTTTGTAATGTGCTTCCCGCATGATGTGCTACTTGATATTGTCTTTGTGTTATGTTAAGCTCACTTCAAGGATGGCCCTTATTTCTCTATTGTCACAAGGTAATAAAGGGACCAAACCTGTTGTAACATTATTCTTTTTGTATATCAAAATTTTTATATGCCATATACATGTTATGTCATACATGAGCAATTGTTGTAAATGTGCCTTTGTGTTGTCTACTTGGGACAATGCAAAACATTGCGATTCATTTCTTTTTTGGTCTCCACTACGTAGACCCAAAATATCCTTTTTGTTCATCTTATGTGCTCTTATTCCATTGTGCTTGTAGTTCCCCTACCTTTGGGGGATGCTCCAAGGTGAATTCATTACAACTATACTTAATATATATGAGTTATCAAATACACATACTGACCCAAGCTGAGTTAGTGGATCCCTTATGTGCTCTCTTTTTGTCATGTGATGTATTTCCCTTAATTTTGTCCTTGATTGGGGCTTATCATAGTGGAAATGTACTTTCCTTTTGGATGCATGTATGTTACCTTAAAGCTATTGCTCCTTGTAAGGCATACATGATTGCTTTAACGTGGGGGTATGCACTCTGCTCTTTGTTACATTTTATGTACACACCAGAATCAAATTTTCATAGTCAATTTTTTTATAGGTTACTTAAAAACTATTCTATTTTATATGTGATCTTCTAATTGATGGATTTACTTGGATCCAATGCTTTTCTTGGTTAGCCTTTTCATTATTTTCTGGTGAATTTTTAAGCAAACAATGTTAAATGCTTGATTACCCTTCGGGGTGAGTTGACTAACATAACACAACTTGCTATAATATTAATATCTTTACATGGATCATAGTAAATTTAACCTTACTATGCCAATACAACCATGCCTTTTCTCTCTTTCATATGTTGCTCCTTTTGTCTTGTCATTAGATTGATAAGGTATTAAATCAATTGGGGGCTTGGTGTTTCCTTGTATCTTTTAACTTGACAAAACATATCTATGCTATGATCTAATTTACCGTGAGTATGAATGTAGGTTCATACTTTTGCTAAAGTGGGCACTCTTGCTAAAGCGGGGGCTAAATTTAGTATCATAAATTAGATTCCTATGCAATTTATCACTTACTTAGGTCTCATTTTTATTATTTCTAGCTCCTCGTGCCCCATATGTTTGATCCAACTAAATTATGGATTTAATTTTGACATCCTCCTTTTGTTCTGGACCTAAGGTCCCAAGTTGAGCCCACATTACGTGGAGCAAGTCGCTTCAAGTGACCCTCTCCCGCTAAT
The DNA here is from genome assembly GCA_018584345.1 of Thuja plicata. Taxonomy (NCBI): domain Eukaryota; kingdom Viridiplantae; phylum Streptophyta; class Pinopsida; order Cupressales; family Cupressaceae; genus Thuja; species Thuja plicata. The sequence goes on along the minus strand of MU226780.1, from coordinate 910,493 downwards.
AGGGCCCAAATTTGAACTACTTAATGATTAGCTTACAAAAGTGAGAATTTTAAACATGTGTTGGCTTGCTCTAAAATCAACACCCCAAAAAAATTGGTGAGGTATAAAATAAAGCTATTCTCCCTCATTTTGAGAATCCATCAACTTAATTATCAACTCATTTTTTCCTTCAATAATTCAAGTCCTTGTGAGCAAGAGATCAAACATCAAGGTATTGAAGACAAGGAGTAATTTTTAGATTAATGCATTCATGATGGCATACATGATCTTCCTTTCCTAAAAGACAACTCTAACTAATCAACATTAGCATCTTCATGATCATTTTGACATAAAGAAGGCCTATAAAGGTATAAATATTTTATTTTTAGATCTAGCCAAACTACTACATGTCAGTCAGCTTTTATATCCATTTCAAATTACATTTCAATTTTAAGGTTGATTTCTAAGCTGGGGGTTGACTTAGGCAAACCCCTTTCTACCCAATATTTTCCTTTTTTTTGTGTTTGAGAACATGTGGATGAAGCATGTAAATGTTATAGATCAAGCATTTAGAGATCTGCAATATGTAGGTTGTTTTACCAGAAAGTGCTGGGAGCAGGTTGCCCTAACTAAGTCGATCCCGAGAGTAGACTGCCTCGACTAACTCAACCATATTTTCTCCTTATTTTGACCTAGATTCTTTATTCATAGATTCCATAATTGCTTAGTCGTCTTCCACTCCCCATGAAGGATTATTGAATTCACCTTGTGCCCAAGAATCCTTGAGCCAAGTGGATCATTCTATTTCTAATGTAATGCCAAATATGGAGATAGACTAAAGAATTCTAGCTAGCATTCATAAAATATTTTCTCCCTATTTTCCATTCATTAGAAGATTGAAGAAACTATTTCAATGATGATACTTCATGCAGTATTCCCAAATCAGTAATAAGAGGATCATAATCAAGCTAGAAAATGAATTTGAAAAACATACCGTAAACTAGTAATTAGGGTCTCTGAGGAAAGTAGCAGTAGTTAATTAGAGGAACCTAACAATTAAACATGACACGCCGAGTTAGTAAAGAGAAGAAGGAATATGTCTATAGGCAAATTCAAATAGAGAAAGAATACATCATTATTTGTATAAAAGGAAAGCATAAATAGGTGGAGTGCTTCCACATAAACATAATCAATAAGAGAAGACTATAGAGAGCGTACAAGTTGATTGCAATAATGACATTTAAAGTCGGTACAAACTACAACTATGGAGAAGAGATTCTTGAAGATCAATGTAAAAGACTCTTCAAATGTTAGGATAATAAGGTATGACAAGCCATTTTGATGGTTTAAGAAGGTATTTTGCCTCTAGCCCACATGTTCATGATGGTTGGGTGTAAAGATATTTTTTCACACCACTTGTATAAACAGTTGGTTTGTAGGAATAAGCAAGAGAGATTGGGAGTAGGCTAGTTGTAGACTGCAAATTTTGGCCTACAGTGTCTAATGCTCTATATGAAATTCAAATGAGAGTTATTTGTAGATTCCCTGGTGCAATTTTTGATCTAAACAGAAAGGGTAAGGAAGGGAAGATGAAGAATGCTTGGTCCATTTTCAAGCATTGTTTAAAGCATGATGATTTTGCCCCCATTAATGTGTTCCATGTATCTCATCCAAACATATTTACTAATGATGAGATGCAACACATCTGGGATTTGGGTGTAGGAATTTTCTTCTTCCTACACAACTACAACTGATGTAATACTTTTTCTAATTAGTAAAAGGGAGCTACCCCCACTGGTAACATTTATCTATAAAAATAATAATTTTATATTATTTATAAATTAATAAAAATAAATTACAATATATGATTAATTTAATAATCTTATTTATACAATAAAGATATATATTAAATATTCATCATAGTTGTAGACCTAGATGCCCCACTTGGGAGCAGTCTTCTGTGAAAGGATGCTTCAACAATTGTTAATGTATGAGATGGGTGTTTGGTATTTTGTTAGTATATATAGTGTTGTATAGGTCAAGTTTTCTGTAAATGGAAGTGTTAGTTGGGGAATCGACTGCATTTTTGAATTCTTTGTAGGCTTCTATGCCCTTGGGATGTCATGGTATTATGGGTCTCAACATTCTTTTGCCTTGTGTATTGGTGCAGGTAGGAAACAACATTTTTGGTACTAAGATGAAATTGTGAAGAGGTGATCCTAGTTGAACCCCTTTATTTTTCTCTAAACACTAAACACTAATGTAATGTTTTTTATCGATTAATATAATCAAAGTTGGCTCTACGAGCTATTAATCTACTAACAAAATATTAATTATTATTAATTTTCCAAATATCTAGATAATTTTAAATAAAGAAAAAACCTTCATAATTAAATAATCCTTTGATATAAAGTAAAATGACTTACGCAATAATATTTTTTCAAGGGATTAATAAAATAGATAAAAATGAATAGAATGACCCTCCATACATGATGCACTATTCGCTACACTTTGTGTAGGGGCTAGATTAAACATACATGATGCATGTCTCTTCATACTACAAGCATAAATAATTCATGGAGTATGGAAGACGACACAGTAAAAATGGCAAAAAGCGTCTTGAACCGTTTAAAAAAAAACATGTCATTTATTTCATATAAGAATGACTTTGAGTAAATATTAATTTAATTTTAAAAGAAAGCTTTTGGAAAAATAAAAAATTAATATTTTATAAAGTTCAAAATTATTTAAAAATAAAAATCAAATAAAACAGTAAAGACAATAATGTAATTTTTTAAAGAAATTTAAAAAAAAAAATAATAAAAAGTTCAAATTATAAAGTAAAAATCTTAAAGATGTTTTATTTTAAAAATATATTCATTTTTAAATAAATTAAAATTTTATTTTTCTTTATTTAAATTAGTTATATTAATTTTTATTATTATTTTAGAGCACTCTTTATTATATGATCAAATGGTCACTTAAGACAACTACAAATAAATTTTGTAAAAAGCTTGTATTATTTGTTTTAAAGCTTTTGTAAAGAATTTTGACAATAAATAATAATTTAAAAATATCAAATTTAACAGTTTTAATTTTTATTTTCAACTTTTATTATTACCTTTAAAATTTTAAATTAATTTATAAATTTATTAAATATTTTAAAATTTGATATTTTTCTGAATAGTTTACTTAGATTTAAAAGAAACATAAATAGACTAATTATATACAAATAAGCTATATATAAATTAATATATTATATATATCATGATACTTAACAAACGTTAAACTTCACGACGCATGAAGAGCTAATCGCTATGAGGAAACGGTGCATGGCAATAATTTCTAATACCGCCAACAATATATATTGTAAATTCAATGTCAAACAGTAAATTCAGTTTCAATACCGCCTACAACATACACTGTAAATTCACTCAATATCGCCACAACATACAGTAAATTTATTCTCAATACCGCAAACAACATTGCTGTAAATTTACCGACAAAAAAAAAAAACATTGCTGTAAATTCGTTTTCAATAACGCTAACTATCTATACAGTAAATTCATTTTCAATACCGCCGACAATATATATTGTAAATTCATTTTGAATACCGCCAACAATCTATATATAAATTCAATTTCAATACCACCAATAATATATACAGTAAATTCGTTTTCAATACTGCCAATAATTTCATTTTGACTGCATAGAAATGGAAATGGAGGATGAAATAGGAGTTATTGATGATAACTTACAGAATATTGATAATACAGACGGTGCTGACGAAGCCCTATTTTCAGCGCAAGAGATTGTTGACGAAGCGCTTGATTTAGCGCAAAAGTTTGTTGACGAAGCGCTTGTTTCAGCTCAAGAGATCGTTAACGAAGCACTTGATTCAGCACAAGAGATTGTCCATTCGACATCCACACACGAAGCTTTTGCATTACCTCCAATGGCGGCCTCGGATCTGGAAATGAACAAGAAAACGCTAGTTTTAGACATAGACGACACACTGATACACGCGACTTCTCATCCCGACAAACGATTCGACTTCTCCTTCGAATTTATCTGGGGAAAAGCCAGGAAATTCTACATCCTAAAGAGGCCCGGGGTCGAAAATTTGGTACAGGAATTATCAGAACTTTACGAAATAGTAATCTTTACGGCGGCCGAAGAGAGGTATGCAAATGCCGTACTGGAAAACCTCGATCCGCAGGGCAAAATAAAGCACTGTCTGAGCAGAAAGAATTGCACAAAACTGCGAAGCCGGATTTTTCTGAAAGATCTGAACCAGCTCGGAAGAGATCTTAAAAATGTCATATTTGTGGACGACAAGCCGTTCCAGTGCTTGCAATCCGAAAATGCGTATCCGATCTCGCCCTTCAATGATGACGTCAGCGACACGGCCTTGTTCACCCTCGTGGACTTCTGCAAACGGGTCGCGGGATCCACGTCGGACGTCAGAGACGAGCTCCGTGAGGTCAACTACACCACGTCGGCGTCACGAACGGGTCTGCTGCCCCACGTGGACAACCCAGAAAATAAAAAAACGCTGGTTCTAGGACTGGAAGGAGTGCTCGTGCATTCCACGTCGGACTGCCAACCGTTTTATGATTTCACGGTGGACGTTTATTGCTCTCCGTTCTGTAAAAAGGGGACACGTTACGTTCTGAAACGGCCCGGTGTGGACACGCTGGTTGCCGAGCTGGCGGAGCTTTTCGAAATCGTGGTGGTTTCTTCTGATGACGAGGATTACGTGAATGATGTGCTGGACATGTTGGATCCTAGTCGGACGGTGTTTCCTCCCTCGCACCGCCTGTTTAGGCGAGATTGTATGACGTGGCGGGATGATTGGAGCTGTAGAGATCTTTCCAAGCTTGGGAGAGACCTAAGGAATGTAATATTTGTTGACGTGGCATCGATGGATTGTTGTCCAAACCCTAATGTTTACCCCGTTTCTGAGTTCGAAGGTGACATGAGGGACAAAACGCTGTTTCAAATCATTAGTTTTTGTAAACGTGTTGCTTGTGCCACGTCGGACGTAAGGGCGAAGATTTTGTTTCGGCCGCCGCCGCCAAAGTCTCCGAAGTGGGTTGAATGTACGAGTCGAAGTGGGCGTAAAAAGACGTATTATTTCAACATGGTGATTGGGCTTTCCACGTGGCGAAAGCCATGTAGATGGATTTCTCAAGAGACTTATAATGCGCTGTGGCGGCGTTGCACTGACAAGGACGGTCGTAAATATTTGTGGAATAAAATTACAAAGCAAAAGCACTGGATAAATTATTTAAATGGTGACTCAGCTTCATCTTCCACGTCGGATAAATTGACAGATTTCCCCTAATACTTGGTTGAACTAGATGCCTATTATCCATTGCTTATAAATTTAATTCATCAATCCCTTTCATCGCCATATGAAACTTTAAAAAATCGGCAGGGAAATTTATATAAATTGGGGAAAGTTAGATAAAATTGATTTATTGTTAGTATAAATTTATATGTGGATGGAAATTTTGAGATTGCTCACTTAAATTGGATTTGTATTATCTATTGCTTCTAAGTTTAATTAGGCGATAGGCTTTCCTTCTGGGGTTGCTTGCAACCGGAAGTTGACTCACGCCGGAAATAAAAGGCTGGAAAATGGTTTCAGATTGTTACATACCGGTTTCGTGCTCATGGTTTTCCAGACAGGGACTTGAACCAAGATGCTTTAAAGAAGGCGTACCAATGCATGTGTTCATGGCTTTCCAGTGCATTAAAGCAGGGGTACCAATGCATATATAATTATTTTAGTTAGCCGACAGGGTATTATTAGTTGAAAATCGTTGGTTTTCATCATGTCGGATGCCTGATAATTTGCTTATTTCATCCATGTTTATGTTGTGTTGTGTAGGTAAGATATTTATTTTGAATGGTGCAATGTTGACAGGTGAGAAATTTGTTTTAGAATAGTATAGCGGTATTGATGCCCCGTCTTTACAAATATCATCTACGGATCAGCAAGAGAGAACTACACTGAGCAGACGCTATCTTCAAACGTATGCAGCGCATGGAAACTCATGCCTTCCCCCTTTGCAGTGTTGGGTGCTTCCCTAAGTGGAGTCGCCCTTATTGTTTTTCTTTGTTTGTTTACTCAAAACTAGAGGTGGCTAGACTGTGCATTTATCCAACCTCTAAATTTGCACTTATTATTTTATTTTTATTTTTATTTTGTTTTCGGTTTCCTTCCGGTTAGCATAGAGTGCACGGACACCTTCTAAGAAATTTTCCTTTTGCCTCAACTGCTTTCACTGCAATTGCCTCAATAGACATGCGCGTGAACCAGGGAAGACGAGACTTTTGGACTGTTTCACTGAATGTTGCAACAAAGACCCCATCTCATGGAGGGTGATGAATGCACGATTTGGACGATATACATTAGTGAATAAGCCTTTAGAAGCTTGTAGAAGTTGCAGCCTCCTTAGGAATACAAGGCACTTGAATCTCCTCAATCACATTTTGGTTGTCAGATTTGTAAGCCCATTATGGAAAATTTGTAGTATTAATTTTTGTTGTGTCCAATATCCATATCCATATCCATCGCCAAGATTTGCAAATCCGTTCTATCGAATTTATAATTTTGTCAAGATTTGTAAACCCGTTTAAGTGAAATGAAAATTTTGTTGTTTTAAGTTTTGGGTATGTGGCAGTCCTCCTGATTTCAAGGTAAATGATGATCTTGATTTGACTATTTGAGGAATGCATAAATTTGTGTGCTAAATT
>MU226780.1:883680-894001 GCA_018584345.1 Thuja plicata | reverse complement strand
AGGGCCTTCATTTTACATTTTTACACATCCATGACTAGAGAGCTATGGATCGATATTTGAGGCCTCATTCTTGAGCAACCTTGAATGAAATGATTCATAGAAGTGTGACAACATTTATGCACACACCATGAATTTATCCTAATGCCCATTAATGTACCCTAGGACCACTTAGCACCCATAAATGGGTATGTGCAAGATCATGAGGGGCCAAACTATGCCCTTAAGTGACAATGAAAAATCAGCAAATTAGGGTTAGTCAACTTGATGTGAAAATTTCAACTAGCTATCATCCTAATATCAAAAAGTTGTAAGAATAGAATCTGTAGAAAATTGAATTTAGTTTCTAAACTACTAGGTGTTTTTTGAAAAAAAGTTAATATGATTGGTGAAAAGTATAGATTTTAATGCAGCAGTACACAAATTTATAGAAAAAAATAAGAAGCAGGTGTATGTCTGATCAACTTAATCATAATCAAATGATAATATTTTATTATAAGATTTTATATATAAGTAGTAGAATCCTACCCGGATGTGACACATATTTTTTTGTAATTTTATTCCAAAAAAATAATTAATTATGAATTTTATGCTACAACATTTTCAGAATAAAAAAACTCCCGTGTCTGACCACCTTAACTCATTGAAAACTTTACAAAATTCAAAAAAAAAATTCCCTTATAGTAGGCAAAGCATAAAATGTGACGCATTTTAAGGATTTCAAAAATGTTATACTGTTTGAAAGTTATAGTTATTTTTTAATCAGTATATAAATCAACACTTTAGAGGTAACTCAATTAGAAAATAACTAATAATTACTTACCGAATTCAAAATTTGACAACAATTATATCGATAGAAAGTTGATAATCTCCTTAAGATACCTTTTTCATTTCATCAAAATTGGGTGAAAAAAAAGTCATCAGAAACAGGGGGAAAACACGATTTTGTGACATTTGTAGAGTTGACCATGTAGGTTTTGTGCAAAAAGCAATACCGAGCCTAATCGGGTACTCGATATTTTCAGGTACCCGAAAAGAGCGACAGAGTTTTGATTTTTAAATTTTCCCTCCCCTTTCTCCTTAATTATTTTCCAACCCTTTTCTCCCTCCCATTTCTCCATCCTTCACATGATATATTATATATTAAAAATTATATATTAGATTATATAAATTATATATATTAAATATTGTATAATATCTATTAAATATTAAATATTATATAATATACATTTTACATTAAATATTATACAATATATATTAATATTAAATGTTACATTTGTTGGAAGTACAATATTGGGAAAGCAAGATACTAAGAAGGGGGGGGGGTGAATCAAATCTTAAAACTTAATCACTTAAAACAAATTGATCCACTTTCATGCATATATGAATTTAACCTAACATCAGATAGCATCCACAACATGAAATGTATAACCCATAACATAGAATTTTGGTAACCCAGAAACCAAAATAGGTAAAACTGGGGTGGGGATGACACCCACAAAATCTTCACTGCTACAGCAATAAAGTGTGCCTGTTAGGGTTACAAGAGTTTGATTACAAAATGCAATCTACCTGGTTAAAGGTCTGTTCGGTTAAGAACTAAAGATCATTACAATCTACCTTGTGAAAGGATTTCAACTTACAATAAAGTAAGTACTCGGCTAAGAGATTTAAAGTAGGTCTGTTAGAACCACTCTGTTACTGAGATTTCACCTGATAGACCTGTTAGAATGTTTCAAGTAGTGATCCTTCATTGTGCACTCAGATGCTGATGACATATCTTCTCTTTCCAATACCTTCTGTGATCTCACAATCTGATATGTCTTTTCTCTGCTATTCACTGCTCTGTCACTCTGCTTGATCTAGGCTTCTTCTCAAAATAACTCACTGTTCATCTCTCATGAACACACAACCCTTCTCTTTGTGTATCTTTTTTTTAATTTTAAATAATAGGGTTACAAGCAATCTTATATGTCTTTACGGATCTGTTGGCGATATCTAGATCAACGATCAAGATCTAATATTTATGCCTCCAAGGCATTCTGATTTTTTGATTGGCTCCATGCCATGCATAGGATAAAATAATTAAATGTGTAAATAACTCTGTAGACAAATATTAAATGCGTACATATGTCAACCCAAAGCTCATACAAGTCAGCCTGAACATTAACTCAAAGTTTGAATCAATCCTGACATGTATGCAAAAACTGTTCTGCTCGACCCTTAACATCTCTATCGCTCAACACTTAAGTATTCTACTCGGCTCAGCATGATGTAACTCGGAAACCTGTATTCCTACTCGAAAATGTTTCTCGGCCTTGAATAGTTTTAGATCGGCCACAATGAAAACCAACTAAAACTGCTTAGGTAAATGACTAAGTGTTGGTCACTAATCATCAACAAAACTTAGGGATTAACAATCTCCCCCTTTGATATTAGTGGAAAAAACACACTTATCATTTCGATTCGTTCCATCCAAAATGTTTCCTAAGTACACAATGTACTCCCCCTGGGAATATACTCCATACTACATACAAAAATTTACATAGTATACATGCCTTCAAAAAGTATTTACAATTATACCTGTACTGTTCCTCTTACATTGTATCCTTGTCATATTGCCCCTTGTTTTTGTCACTGATTGCAGGTGGGGTTAGTTTTTACTTATCCAAAAACTATTTATGTAGTTGTAAGGTGGAAGCAAATGTAGTGTCCCAACTATCCTTAACAAACTTCATAACCTCTAATTTGACTTCTAGCTCGGCAACTAGAATCACTAAAATTTCTGTAGTAGAGAGATCTGCATTTCTCTTAACCAATTCTTGTGCAGCTGAAAGTCATTTCTGAATTACCTCCAGATGAGGTATCAGGTTGGTCTAAATAGTAATCAATTTTTCCCTTATCCGACCATCTTTAGCCATGAGCTCGACTATTCTCCTTTGTGCATTAGTCAATCTGTTAAAATGTAAGGAGCTAGTGCTAGCATCCATACTCAGTGAACTCCCAGTTGACTTCAAGTCTAATTGCAATTTCTCTATAGCCTGTAGATTTTCCTTTGTGAAGAATTCGACATCACATAACTTCTTATAAAAAGAATAAACATTAGTTGTAACTTCCTCCAAAACTTGTACAAGAGAAGAAAGTTCAACATGTTTTCTCGCAATCTCTCCAGAGATTTTCGCCAGTGCTTTGTTCTCAAATTTCCTCTCAGACTATTGCAATAATTTCTCATTTGATTCAATATTGTCATCATTTACCTTCTGCACAATATGAACTAACTGTTCAAGAATATGAGCTTGGGGATTCTCATCCTCCATGTCAAAAGCTCTTACAAATATATCGTTGATTTCATGTAACACCTGCTTTCGCTTCTGCTCTCTTTTCATTTCTTCCTGCCTTTTCTTCCTCTTGAGTAATTCTTAAAGAGTCTCAATCTATTCATAAGATAAAACATTGGGATCCCATGGTGGAATCACAATCAATTCATCTAATGTAACATCAAGAGTGGGAGACTTCTTCTTCATAACTTTTCTCCTCTTAAATTCAGGTGAGCTACTGCTCGGCTTCGTTTCCTTAATACCTTTTCCCGTTTCAGTAGTAGTCACTAATGCATCTTTTAATTTAGTCAAAATTACCCGTTGATCATGCATACCTCCTATTTTAGGTCCAGTGGGAGTGGATGATGCAGAGTGTGGTAAATCAACCAACACTTCCACTGCCTCTTGTTCCTTAGGCTCATCATCAGTATCCCTCATCTCTTCTCCACTATCTAAAACTATTTTCACAACCTTTAAAATAGGTGAATTTTGTATATTTACCTCTTGTTCATCTGTCTTCTCCTTCTCTACTTCCTTTTGTTCAACTTTATCTGTAGGTTTCTCTATACTCTTCTCTCCTTCAGCCTCAGTAGCCTTAATAGGCATTTCAATATTTGTATCTCTCGGTTCATCCTGACCCTCGGTATCCAAATTACTAGAGTCATCAATTATGATATCAATTGGACTGTCTGCTGTCAGATCAACAGTGTTTGCTGTATCTGTTTGTTCTTTTGGTTCTGCTCCAGTCTTGTTAGGCTCAGTAGCAATTTGTTCTTTTGTTTTCTGTGGTGCAGGGGTGATTTCTACTTCTTTATCCTTCTTCTCAGATGTTCCTTCATCAGTTTTCCCCTTTTGTGGAGCTATCAATCCAAATATTTCCTTCCACATCCTTGTACTCTGCTATACTACACTTTCAATATCATTTTTCAAAACAACATATCCTCTGAGTTAGGTTGAAATTTATGCTTGTATTCCTCAGTAAATTTAGCTCTCTATTTCTTAGTTAGCTTAGGGATAACCTTTGCTAATGTACCTTCTCTAATCTGTCTCTCAGTAGTAAGTGCAAATTCCCATTTGCTAGATAGAAACTCATATAGTTCAGTTGACACATTGTTTCCTATCTGTATAGGAGTTAACTTGAAATTGCTCATCATATCTAGTAGAGCTTCCTGAATTTTATGCTTATCCTCTACCTTCAATTTCTCATACTTGATAAACTTAAAGCCAGATAACCCTACATAATTTCTCAAATTCTCACATACCTCATTAATATCAGTGGGTATTTTGAATGACTCTTTTGGTATGTTGCTGGGTTCATTAGTTTTAGTCTTTTCTTCATCACTTTCTCGATCCAAATGCAGTTTCCTTCTTGGTCTCTTTACTTGTAGGCTTAGCACAACCTTTGTTGCAAGTTTAGTCTTTGATCCAAAACTACTCTCTCCAACCTTCTTTGCATATAATTTTGTTTTCACTACTGGAGATGTAGTAGCAGATGCCCTTGTCCTTGGACGACTGGTAATGGGAGGGATAACTTTAGGTTTTGCTTGGCTAGGCTTAGTTACCTTAGCTACTACTGGTTTCTTTCCTTTTGCCTTAACCAAAATCTCTTCCTTAGATTCACTTACTCTTTCTTCTTCTTCTTTAGATATATCTTCTCCTTGTCTAGTAGATACGCCTAGAGGTGCATCCTCTAGCTCCTCATCACTCGACAAGCCAACCATTTTCTTCAGATTCTTCACAATTTTTTCCTCTTTCTCTCCATGGTTCCTTCCTTAAGATTCATAGATATCTTTGCCTTAGCTTCATCATAATTTCCAAATCTTTTCACTTTTGTATCAATCTCCTCTGCTAGGAGTGCTGTGATAGCTGCTAATGTTTCATCAATGTTAACTTCATAGGGAAATGGCTCTAGCCATGATACCCTAGGTGTCACAGCCTAAATGTATGTGTAATTTGTGCTGACTAGAAAACATATCTCCTCATAGTGCTTTTCCACAAGTGAACTAGGAATTCTAGATCTCAACCTCATTCTCTTTTTGAATTCCACAAAGTAGTTTCCCATAATACTATTGAAATTATTTCCTAATTGCTGAACACATTCACTAATCTGCACAGTAATAGGTCTATCCTTCTTCCAAACAATATTTCCTAGTGTAGGAAATGACTTCTGTACATAGAAGAATATGCAAACTAGTAAAGAACCAAACTTACATGATGAGCTCTTAGCTTTTCTAATCGATAGTAGGTTCTCATCTAGTTATGTCAACTGCAGCTCAGCAAGGTCATAGGTGTGATTCTTCTTAACTATCTTCCATGCTTGGTCCACAGCTGTGCAGGGAATACTATCCAGTCAGCTCGACTGATAGAACTTGTGTGCAATCACTTTCACTCCAAAGTAAAGTTCTAAATCTTCAATTATAGAGATAGTCATACCTCTGTTATTCCAGACTGCTCCTGTGTTAGCTGCTATTTCTTCTTTACTTTGATCTCTCATCATTCCTTTTCTGCTGACAATAGGATAACCAGTTACTCGATGAATAATGTCTCTAGTGATCCTAACTGGTCCATTGTCCAACTACATATGCATATCATGAACTTGGCTTAGAACAACCTTAATCCATTCATTTTTGAAATCTGGTGGAAAATCTAGGGCACGAGTTAACCCTTTGTCAACTAAATGCTTGAATTTGTCCTTCATAACTCCATTTTTGCACAAATTGTTGTAGGATTACCTAAATTCATTATCACCTACTTCACCAATCTTAACCATGTAACAAGATCTAACATCATGGATCATAAGTACCTTTGGTGGAATAGATGAGAGGGCTCCATTCAGATCACCTAAAATTGCACTTTCAGGAACGGCTCGAATGTTAGGAGGTGCACACGCATCACTACTCACTAGCTTAACTTGCTTCACCTTCTCCTCCATACCTTTGAATGGTGCGGAAGAAATTGAATCCACAATCTCTGAAATTAGGGTTCAAAGATGAAGAACAGGGTACCTTGGCAAGTAGCACTTCACACTGTTCACCTTAGGGTTGCCGACGGTATGCTGGAAAGATTTTTGATACAAACTTTGCTAAAATCAATTCTGCAACTTCTTCAATCGCTCTGTGAATACTAAAAATCACAAGGTAAAATGAAGAATAAATGGTTCATCCGTATATAGACTCAAAAGTTCAAGGTAGGTAAGCAATAAATGCTCTCCTTGTTGGATTAGTGTGAACCAACTATCATTGGCCAACTAACGCAACTTGCATACCACTCAGCTTACCATACTCGACCATCACAAAACTTACTCGACCAACCAACTTGGCACCTATAGTGCAGTTAACTCTTCTCGGCATTTGGCACAAACATACCTTGGTGCATCTCAACATATGCAAATATGGACTTTGGTACATTTACATATTAGGAACTGATGTAAGATTTGAAATTTAAATGTAGTTCCTTACATACCTCTATTGCTCAGTTAGAGATGGTGTGATCACCTGATCCATTGGATTGGGTGACCTCGGCTTCATTAGTTTCACTGCTGCTTGACTCTATTTTCCTTACCCATGTCTAGTTCATCTGTGCTCTTATTTCCTTAATAGTGGGAGCAGGTACTCTTGTCCTACACTCTCTCTTAGTGTGACCACTCTTCAAAAAACTAAAGCAAACTAGGCTTCCATTCATCCAACTCTTAGATTTTCCTCTGAAATGTGTCTTTAAGCAATCTTCAGGTGCATGTCCATATTCTTCACAGTAATGATAACTCTGCCTTGTGTTATAATCCCAATTGTAAGTGTTGCCTTTCCTAGGTGCTTTTGTTTGTGTCTTAGATGTCCATTGTTGTTTAGCGTTGGATCTACAATCTTATGCTTTATGACCATATTTATGACACTTGTAACAATAACCATTAAATCTTGGTTGTGGAGGTGCACCATTTTCTTTAGCCCAACATTCATGTGCTTTATGTCCAAAATTATTGCAATTAAAATAGTAACCATTGAACTTAGGTTTAGGATTGGACTTACCTTTCTTGCTTCAAAAAATGTTTGTTGTATGACCTAGTTTTCCATAGTGGTGGCAAATAGGTTTGTTGTTCTTTGTCTTTGCATTCCTCCTTTCACCATTCTTTGATGATTCTCCTTTCTCAGTAGATGTCTTTGGTTCAGTGTGACCTAATCTAGAAGAATCTTTTGGTCTCCTTGATGCTTCCATCAGATTCTCAAAATGAATCAAAGCTTCATTAGGTTTATTCAACCTTTCATTCAGTTCTTTCTTAGATCTCAAAGCGTCTTTCATTTGATTGTTCTCAGATCTCAGATTCATCATTTCCATATCTTTCTTACTAATCTCCTAATTTGAAAGTAGCAGTTGATTTTCCATGTCAACCTAATTGATTTTCATCATTTGCACATCATGTGTCCTTTCATCAAGTCTGATAGTTATCACTCTTTTATCTTCTTCTGCCATAGCTTTGTCATCTTCAGCTTTCTTCTTTTGTTCCACTACTTCACATAGTCTTACTGTCTGTATTTTTTGTTCTCTTTTCAAGTTCCTGACTTCTTCACACAGTACATTGTTCTTTTCCAGTAGATCTTCAATTGCTGCATCACTCTTAGTAGAATCTCCATTCTAAAATAGATTTGCAGTGTCATCTTCTTGATAATGAGTATCATTCATTTGTTTGGCCACATCTCTCCTAAATGTCAATGATTTCTTCAATTCCTATCTTGCTATCTCAAGCTGATGTAATGCTAGCTAAATCTAAATCTTCTGATTCTCAATGACTTTACCCAGCTTGTAAACCTTCATCTCAAGATCTGATACTCACAAGCTAATTAAAAGATTTTATATGAGAACTGTGCTCTGATACCAATTGTTGGAAGTACAATATTGGGAAAGCAAGATACTTAGAGGGGGGGGGGGGGGGGGGGAANGGGGTGAATCAGATCTTAAAACTTAATCACTTAAAACAAATTGATCCACTTTCATACATATATGAATTTAACCTAACATCAGATAGCATCCACAACATGAAATGTATAACCCATAACACAAAATTTTGGTAACCCAAAAACCCAAATAGGTAAAACTGGGGTGGGGATAACACCCACAAAATCTTCACTAATGCAACAATAAAGTGTGCCTATTAGGGCTACAAGAGTTTGATTACAAAATGCAGTATACCTGGTTAAAGGTCTGTTCGGTTAAGAACTAAAGATCATTACAATCTATGTTGTGAAAGGATTTCAACTTACAATAAAGTAAACACTCGGCTAAGAGATTTAAAGTAGGTATGTTAGAACCACTCTGCTAAGAGATTTCACCTGATACACCTATTAGAATGTTTCAAGTAGTGATCCTTCATTGTGCACTCAGATGCTGATGACAAATCTTCTCTTTCCAATACCTTCTATGATGTCACAATTTGATATGTCTTTTCTCTGCTATTCACTGCTCTGTCACTCTGCTTGATCTAGGCTTCTCAAAATAACTCACTGTTCATCTCTCATGAACACACAACCCTTCTCTTTGTGTATCTTTTTTTTTTTTTTTTTAAATAATAGGGTTAGAAGCAATCTTATATGTATTTACATATTTGTTGGTGATATCTAGATCAACGATCAAGATCTAATATTTATGCCTCCAAGGCATTTTGATTTTCTGATTGGCTCCATGCCATGCATAGGATAAAACAATTAAATGCATAAATAACTCCATAGATAAATATTAAATGCATACATATGTCGGCCCAAATCTCATACAAGTCGGCCTGAACATTTTACCTCAAAGTTTGAATCAATCCTGACATGTATGCAAAAACTGTTATGCTCAGCACTTAACATCTCTGTGGCTCGACATTTAAGCATTCTACTAGGCTCAACATGATGTAACTCAACAACCTATATTCCTACTCGGCAATGTTGCTCGGCCTTGAATAGTTTTAGCTCGGCCATAGTGATAACCAACTAAAACTGCCTAAATAAATGACTAAGTGTTGGTCACTAATCATCAACAAAACTTAGGGATTAACAAATATATCATATATTATTTTATATGTATTATATATTAATATGTATTTTACAATATATCACATAATATCTTCATATTTAAATGGTGTATATATATATATATATATGATACGATATAATATATATAGTAGAAAATATATGTTTAATATGATATGTATTATATATTATATATAAAATATTGTTTTATATATAATAAAATCAAGTATAGTATATATATAATATATATTGTATAGGACATACTAATATATAGGTTAATTACACTAGTATAAGGCATCCAAAAGGTTTCCAAAGGGGTCATAGAGGGTTCCTAGGGGTCCTAACACTTGAGAAAGTGTACTAGGACCCGTTAGGTCCCTCTGTAACCCCCGACAACATATTAGAACACTCAAGTGTGTCCCAAGGGGTCGTACGACCCCTTGGGATACACTTTAGTGTTGAAATGTGTTGAAAGGGGTCATGGGGACTTCCTAAGGGTCCTAACACATAAGAAGGTGTACTAGGACCCCTTAGGTCCCTCTATGACCCCCGAGGACACAATTGAGTGTTCCAATGTGTTCTCAGGGGTCACAGAGAAACCTAAGGGGTCCTAGTACACCTTATCACGTGTTAGGACCCCTAGAAAGTCCCCATGACCCCTTTCGACACATTGGATCATTCATGTGTGTTCCAAGAGGTCATAGGGGCCCTTGGGACACACTTGAGTGTTTCAATGTGTTGAAAGGGGTCATGGGGACTTCCTAGGGGTCCTAATACACCTTATCACATGTTAGGACCCCTAGGAAGTCCCTATGACCCCTTTCCACACATTGGGACACTCAAGTGTGTCCCAAGAGGTTGTAGGACCCCTTGGGAGACACTTGAGTTTTCTAATGTGTTGAAAGGGATCATGGAGACTTCCTAGGGGTCCTAGTATGCCTTATCACATGTTAGGACCCCTAGGAAGTCCCCATGACCCCTTTCGACACATTAGAACACTCAAGT
>MU226780.1:851533-870747 GCA_018584345.1 Thuja plicata | reverse complement strand
TTCAACAATTTTGGCATGCTAACTCAAGAGTGTCACCAAATGTGAAGGATGTCTTGAAGTTGAGAGTTGGCAATCGAGACCACACTCCACATCCTAAACATTATGTGGAGGTAAGTCAAACAATGTTGTATAAAAGATTTTGTGAGACACATCTAACATTGAAAATATCACAAAGGTCTTTTGAATCCATGAAGCCATTTTATTGTGTACCCCTTAAGACTCAGAATACATGTTGTTGCAAATATCATGTTGAGTTTTCAATGCATCATGAACTATTACTGTCCATTCATTCTACTTTGCATACTAATGAAATGCTAGAGGATTGTGGTGCAAGTGGTCTTCAAAAATCATCAAGAAACTTGCTAGATCAATTCTTATGTCGTAGAGATGATGGTTGTTTATTTTATAAAAAAGATTGCTTAAATGACAAGTGCTCAGAATGTGGTGGCTTGTCCAAGTTTAGGACATGTTTTCATGAGGGTTTGGAACACGATTTTAGAAATACAATTGTTCAAAAAAAGGTATATGAAACAGTGAAATATACATTAAAGAGTGGAGGTGAAGGCTCTAGATGTGAGTTAGTTGCAAAAGAATACAATGTTGCTGATTTTATTTCAGATTTCAAGACAAATATTTTTTACAAGTATGCAAGGCATAGTTACAGGTCTCAATGGTTGGATCAACAATTCAGGATGTGTAAGGTCACTTTCCCCATTGGAAATATTATATCCATTGTAGACTTTGTGGAGAACTATACATTGCATCCCCAAAATGAGACTCAAGCTCAATATTACAATTCCATTCAGGTTGCTATTTTTATACACATCACATATAGACATTCCCCCGATAGCACAAAATATGAGCGGAAGATAATTAGAGAGTACCATTTTTATATGAGCGATGATAGGTCTCACTCTCATGAGTTTGTCTAATATTGTTTCTAGAAATATTTTGAATTCTTGCAGGAAAATGATATTGCTATAGATAGGCATCTCGTTTGGTCAGATAATTGCACTGGTAAATTTAAGAATGCCAGAATGTTTTATTGGTTGTGTAGAATGCATGTGGAGAGATGTGTACCTCATATTTGGATTTTTTTTGAGTCAGTGCATGGGAAAGGGGAGCATGATGGAGCAGGTGCGTGTGTGAAGAGAGCTCTAGTTAAGGAGCAATTGAGGATTTCATGTGCTGTACTTCTTGATGCTCATTCTATTATTGATTGATGTACTTTAGAATTGTCATAGGGGGGACTCTTGATTCTACAGTGCGTTGATTCTTTTGGTTGGTTGAGGAGGAAACTATAGGAGATAAATTGGATTGTCAAACAGTGAGAGACTCTTCAAAAATGTATTCATTCCAAAGCTTTGATAGTATTACATGGACCATTTGGACACGAGAGTTGGCTTGTTTTTGCTGCATGTGTTTTAAGTATGATTGGGATCATTGTGAGTCAAGTGAGTGGGTGGATACATGGGTTCCACAATATCTAACTCCTTTATCTTTGACACTCTCTATAAGAAATGGACACTTTAGTTGAGTATGACCATCTTTCAGATCTTTTGCAGCTTGGATATGTTTTTGCATTGGTTGCATTGCAGGGGAATGATGAGAGGTCAGATTATTGGTTAGCACGTTGTGTACGAGGTAAACAAAAGCTTGTACAACTGATGACAAATGGTGATGGGTTCACCTATCCTACTCGTTCAGTTGTTGTCACAAGAACATGGCTGTGAACATACATGGTTAGAAAGAATGAAATTATTGCATTTGAAGAATATGAGAAGCACAAAAATATTCTAATGTATTCACACCTTGTTATAGCAATAAATGTCAAGTTGTCAAAGCATCAAGGAAAACCAAAGACAAAAGAAATTTGGACTATTAGTACTGCTGATCATGAAGCACTATTGGAGACCCTAAAGAAAAGAGATGACGCTTCAGAAACACTTAACTTAGTAATAATTTAACTTAGTACAAGGTTTTCTAAGTTAAGCTTAAATTCAATACATTAATTTCACCTTTCTTAGATTCTCTTTTGAGTCAATAAACTTAGTTTTGTATGTGGATTGTAACTTGTGCAGGAGTACCTATGAAGACACCTAGGGTCACCATGGATCCAATCAGAGAAAAAAGGAAAAAATAATCCTTAATGGTTAATTGAGATATTTTGAAGCCTATAATGGCAATTTGTAAAAATCATGTATGGGTGGCCAATAGTGCCAACAAGGGATCTAAGTATAGATTTTCTCAAAAATAGGCAATGAAAACTCATAATTTTTGATTATTTACTTATGTCATTTGCATGGTTTGAATTCTTACAAGTTTGATTGTTATTTCTAATGCTTGAAGGATATTATTTTCATCAATAGGTGCCGACTGGTCTTTGAAATTCATAGATTATGCACTTGTAACTTGTCAAGACAAGTCGTTTGGAGTTTGTTAGGACCCTAGGAAGTCTTGTGGTTAGCCTTGTGTCATTTAAAATTTATTTGACCTCTTGATCAAGTGGAATCCTTTGGGTACGCGGTGAGACCTTAGGATTGTTTTACAAAGGTGTGGATTCTTGTTGTCCAATTTGTGGAGTTCTCCAAGCCTCTGCATCATAACTTGCAGTGAGGGTCATTTGAAAGTAGCTCCATAGTGTATCTTTCAAAACCTCCATCCTGGCTTCAAAGTGTCTGCTCCATTAGCTCTGATTGGTTGGGTAAACACTAGTAACAATCCCATTCCACCCACAGAGTCATTGGAGTGCTCGCAACCACGCTTGACCCAAGTGTCCCTAAGGTGCACTAAGCACGATTGGGAAGCAATTTTCCAAGGCTCATATCTTAGACCTTGTGAGAGGTATCAAAAAAATGTCAAGGGATACGAGATCATGTTTCTAAGGTCTACAAAAACCTCTCTCAGTTTTGGATTCGACTTCATTTTCATTTGGCAAGGCAATCTCAGTCGATGCAAAAACTTGCAGTGATGGTCAGTTGAAAGTAGATCTGTAGTGTATCTTTCAAACCATCGATTCTAGCATTTAAATTTCTTCTCCATCAGCTTTGATTTCCTAGGTAAATACTAATGACAACCCCATTCCACCCATGAAGTCACTGGAATGCTCGTGACCACGCTCAACCCAAGTGTCCCCAAGGTGCACTAAGCACAATTGGGCAACAATCTTCCAAGGCTCGTATATTAGACCTTGTGAGAGGTATCAATAAACTATCAGGGATATAGGATTATGTTGCTGAGGTCTACAACAACCTCTCTTGGTTTTGGGCGATTCAATTTTATTTGAATTTGGGAAGGCAATCTCAATCGATGCCAAAACTTGCAATGAGGGTCAGTTGAAAGTGGCTCAGTAGTGTATGTTTCAAACTATCCATCTTGACATCAAAGTGTCTACTCCATAAGCTTTGGTTGCCTAGGTAAACACTAGTGACAACCCCATTCCACCCACGGAGTCACTAGAACGCTCACGACCATGCTCGACCCAAGTGTCCCCAGGGTGCACTAAGCACGATTGGGCAACAATATTCCAAGGCTTGTATCTCAGATCTCGTGAGAGGTATCAAAAAACCATCAAGGGCTACGAGATTGTGTTTCAGAGGTCTACAAAAAAATCTCTCAGTTTTGGGTGATTCAACTTTGTTTTCATTTGGCAAGTCAATCTCAGTCGATGCCAAAACTTGTAGTGAGGGTCAGTTGAAAGTAGCTCCATAGTGTATATTTCAAATCGTCTATCCTAGAATCAAAGTGTCTACTCCATTGGCTTTGGTTTCCCAGGTAAACACTAGTGACAACCCCATTCCACCCACGGAGTCACTTGAACACTCACAACCATGCTCGACCCAAGTGTCCCCAAGGTGCACTAAGCATGATTGGGCAAAGATCTTCCAAGGCTTGTATCTCAGACCTCGTGAGAGGTATCGAAAAACCATTAGGGGATATGGGATCATGTTTCTAAGGTTTACAACAACCTTTCTTGGTTTTGGGTGATTTGACTTTGTTTGCATTTGGCAAGGCAATCTTAGTCGATGCCAAAACTTGCAGTGAGGGTCGGTTGAAAGTATCTCTGTAGTGTATCTTTTAAACCGTTCATCCTGACATCCAACTATCTGCTCCATCAACTCTAGTTGGCTGACTAAACACCAATGATAAACCCATTCCACCCACGAAGTCACTAGAACACTTGTGGCCACGCTCAACCCAAGTGTCCCCAAGGTGCACTAAGCACGATTGGGAAGCGATCTTCCAAGGCTTATATCTCAGACCTCGTGAGAGGTATCAATAAACCATCAGGGGATACGTGATCATGTTTCCAAGGTCTACAACAAACTCTCCTAATTTTGGGTGATTCGACTTTGTTTGCATTTGGAAAGGCAATCTCAGTCGATGCCAAAACTTGTAGTGAGGGTCAGTTGAAAGTAGCTCTGTAATGTATCTTTCAAACCATCTGTCCTAGCATCAAACCATCTCTTCCATCAGATCTAGTTGGCCGAGTAAAAATCAGTGACAAACCCATTCCACCCACGGAGTCACTGGAATTCTCACGACCATGCTCGACCCAAGTGTCCCCAAGGTGCACTAAGCACGATTGGGCAGAGATCTTTCAAGGCTCGTATCTCAGACTTCGTGAGAGGTATCGAAAAACTGTCAGGGGTTACAAGATTTTGTTTTCAAGGTCTATAATAAATTCTCCCAATTTTGGGTGATTCAACTTCATTTTCATTTGGAAAGGCAATCTAAGTCGATACCAAAACTTGTAGTGATGGTCAGTTGAAAGTAGCTCCGTAGTGTATCTTTCAAACCATCAGTCATGACATCAAACCATCTATTCTATCAGCTCCAGTTGGAGGGGTAAACACTTTTGAAAACCCCATTCCACCCATGGAGTCACTGGAACGCTCGCGACCATGCTCGACCCAAGTGTCCCCAAGATGCACTAAGCATGATTGGGCAATGATCTTCCAAGGCTGATATCTCAAACTTAATGAGAGGTATAAAAAAACCATCAGGGGCTACACGATTGTGTTGCTAAGGTCTACAACAACCTCTCCCATTTTTGAGCGATTCAACTTCATTTTCATTTGGCAAGGTAATCTCAGTCGATGCCAAAACTTGCAGTGAGGGTTAGCTAAAAGTAGCTCCCTAGTGTATCTTTCAAACTGTCTATCCTGGCATCAAACCATCTATTCCATAAACTTCGGTTGGCTGGGTAAATTCTAGTAAAAAACCCATTCCACCCACGGAGTCACTGGAATGCTCGCGACCACGCTCGACCGAAGTGTCCCCAAGGTGCACTAAGCATGATTGGGCAGCAATCTTCCAAGTCTCGTATCTCAGAATTTGTGAGAGGTATCAAAAAAACATCAAGGATACATGATTGTATTTTTGAGGTCTACAACAACCTCTCCCGATTTTGGGCTATTCGACTTCGTTTGCATTTGGAAAGGCAATCTCAGTCGATGCCAAAACTTGCAGTGAGGGTCTGTTGAAAGTAGCTCTGTAGTGTATCTTTCAAACTATCCATCCTGGCATCAAACCATCTATTCAATCGACTCTGGTTAGCTGGGTAAATGACAATGACAAACCCATTCCACCCATGGAGTCATTGGAACGCTTGCGACCATGCTTGACCCAAGTGTCCCCAAGGTGCACTAAGCACGACTGGGAAGCAATCTTCCAAGGCTCGTATCTCAAACTTCATTAGAGGTATTGAAAAACCATTAGGGGCTACAAGATCATGTTCTTGAGGTCTACAACAACCTCTCCCAATTTTGTGCGATTCAACTTTGTTTGCATTTGGAAAGGCAATCTCAGTCGATGCCAAAACTTGCAGTGAGGGTCAGTTGAAAGTAGCTTCATAGGTATCTTTCAAACTTTCTGTCCTAGAATCAAATCGTCTGTTCTATCAGATTTGGTTGTCTGGGTAAATGCCAGTGACAAACCCATTCTACCCATGGAGTCACTGGAATTCTCACGACCACGCTCGACCCAAGTGTCCCCAAGGTATGTGACTAAGGACAACAAATTTTGAGCATGATGTTACAAAACAATGTGGGTTGAGTTTGACATATGTTTTATAAGTTGAAAAAGGGTATCTAAAATACTTTTTAGGTTTGGAAATCTTTTGTAAAGTTTTGGAGAAAACAACCAAAAATAGTCGGTGTTAAACTTTTTAGAGAAATCAACCAAAAATAGTCTAGAAGTTGATGTACTATTGAAGGAAGGATTTGGGTATTGTTACAAAACAAAGGAGAATTTGAGCGATCTCAGTAATTTATTACATATATTATAATAAATTCAAACAAATTGACATATAACTTCAACAAGATATAATTTAAATCATAATGATAATCAAATATAACTTCAAGATATAAAAATCATAATCATATTTAAGATATAACTTCACCATTCAATTCCATATAAATGAATAATAAATGTGTATACAAAAGATGACACAAATATAACATAAAAATGAAAATGTTCTATATATAGAAAGTATCAAAAGTATCTCCATATACAAATATGACACATGCCATTTCAAAATGTCCACAAAATCAATGTTTCAAGGTGTACAATGTGGCATATATGCCATCTCAAAATGTTCCAAGTGGAATCTCTAAATGACCACAACTAAAAGTACATCCTATGTCGTAGGGGGACCATCAAAATGTAGCCTCTTTGAAGAACTATTTGGCTTTGATTGATCTTGCATAAAAAATGAGTTCAATCCCAAGTTAGATTGCTTAGTTTATATGATTTGTACATATATATAATTCATAATTCAAACACCAATTTAATTATAAATTATAACTGAATACAAACATCTGTACCTGGCCTCTCTTTCGCCTACCATGATCAGGTGTCCTAACATAAGCCTTTAATAGCGAAGGGATAATGCCACCAATACCAACTCTGACCTATAAATATATATTTGAAATAATGAGATTAGTAGACTGGTGCAGGGGCCCAAGGTGCAACATAGAGTAATAAATTTACAAAATAGCATAGCATAATAAAATTATAAATTGATTGAACTAAAATTAAAACTTACGTCCACTGATCTCTCTTTTGGAATAGTGGGCTGGGTCAACAAAGATATGAAAGATTCTTGTGGGGCCTCCCTCGCATTGGGAGTAACCTATGAGAGTCAAAAAGATAGTCAATTATATATAAATTTACTTCATCATAACAACCCTGGTTACAAAATACAAATAATAATATGTAAATCTACGTACAATTGAGCTATCACTCTAAATTGAGATGCCTGTCAGCCTAGGCTCCCGAACCTGTGTCGGGACATCGTCAAGATCCACACCCTATAAAATAAAGTGCATGTAAAATATTTATTACTACACACAAGTGACATACATATCCATGCATAATTAATCTTAAACAATTAATTACCTTTCCTTTGTCGACACATGAAGAAGGAACCTCCTCGTGCTCCCACTGACATCAGTTGATACCTGTAAGAGTACAATAAGATGACAATATATTGGTAAATGTATAAATTTTATTTATCTAATTGATAGAGATTTAAGCATGTACACCAAATGATATAAAAAAAACTAATGGGTCCATAATTTATAATATATCGTATGTGTCAAGGCAAAATGAAATGGCTGAAAGTGTAGAGTCATCCACCTATCTCAACTCCTCCTCTGTCATCGACTGAACATAAATGGACTAAATATATATACATAAGTGCATGCAGTCATTAAAACTAATCTAAATAAATAAATTATTTTTAAATTAAGTCATGTGACAAATTTATATTTAATGTTTACTCTTACCATATCAACAGGACTCCATGGCTCTGCGTACCCCTCCTCAGCACTCTCATGAGACATAGATGCTCCATGAGGTGTTACAACCTCTATAGCTGTGTCTCCTGTATCCTCCTCATCAATAACATATTGATATGTATCAGCATTAGTAAGCAGTCTGAGGCACAAATTCTTGCACATAATGCAAGTATGGGGCAAGCATACATGTGAACTACTGCCAGATGTTGATGTGCCAACATCATCCACACTAGGAGGAAACAATAACCTGGTTTGCGTGATCAACTGACTACTCATCATGTGAATGACCCTAATACTATGTGAGGAAACCTCTGCAATGATATCGGGATGCTTCATTGGAGGAGGGGGTGCGACATTAGTGGGGGGACAAAGGTAGTGGCCTTTTTGCACTGGGCAAATGGCCTAATCTGAGGAGCTCCCCCGCCTACGCCCATGTTGGGCCTCATGCTCCAATAACTTACATTGTGACCAAGCACAAACTCAACATATAATTTTTTTGTAAAATAGAAAGGGAGCTCCAAATTTCTATGAGGTGATTTATCAAAAACCATCCACCAACGATCCCAAAACTATGTACGCATTGCAGCGTTTGTGCACCATTTAATTGATAATTTAGGATTTTTGGGGTCAAATTTTAATTTGGTTTTAGGATTCAAAAAAATGGAGGATATATCTTCTTTAGTTATATTAAGGGCCACAACCCCATCATGGTCAAGCCTGTCATCAAATTGGGCATGCATATCATCACGCCAATGAAGAGCAACATTATGTTGCCGCATAAGTGTGTCAATGTTTTCAACAATAGTATTTAGGGTGGAAAGCATGGGAACTAATGTAGGTATATTATGATATGTGTTTTGGAACCCCCATATAGTGTTCAAATTATTTTGTATCAAATCCTCTAAAGATCGAGGGTTTTGAAGCAGTTCAAGATTATTTTCGGGATCGTTATTTGGTACGGGAGGGTTATTTTCTTCATTGTTGTCAACCATGTCTGATTAAATAAAAAATAAATATAAATTTCAATTTGATTTCATATATTATTAAAAAATAAATACAAAACCTTATTTCAATCAAAAAATCTACATTTAACATCAAAATGAAATAAATTAATCAAAACATACAAAGAATTTACTTACCGTATATAATGCGGAGTTGAATTTGTTGTTAGAGAAATTAGGTACCCAAAAAAATTGAGTATGGGGTATATAGAGCCATTTTCCAATCCTAAACAATGAGAGAAATGAGGAAAACGGCTCGTGGGTTTTGATTTATGCCATAGGTTTCGGGTACCCAATATTTTTGGGTACCCAATTAGGCTTGTGCTTTGGTGTTAGGTTTTCCCAAGTGTACTGACACCCATGCCTACTAAAAAGTCAACAAATGTTTTCATGCGCTTTTGGATGAGTGAAAAGTGGATTTTTTTAACATCACCACTTTTTGGCCCCTCATGATCTTGCACATACCCAAATGTATCCTAGGACCTATTAATGTATACAAGGACCCCTTAAAATACTCAAGAGACCTTAAGACATCCTAGGACCCATTAATGTAGCCTAGGACCCCTTAGGACTAGTTAAGACACTTAGTATGCCTTAAGACATCATATGACAAATTAATGTAATTATGTAGCCTTGGATCCCTTAGGACCACTTATGACCCCTAGGACACCTTAAGACATCCCAGGACCCATTAATGTATCCTAGGACCCCTTAGGACTATTAGAGTAATAAGTTAATTCACTTATTATCTCTAGTTTACATAAGCTAAATTAGGTAGATAATAATCAATTCTTTTATTAATTATTATCATGCAACCTAGGTTTCTCCCTTTTAGAGTTTTGATCACCTTTTTAAGGTTTGACCTCTTTGTAATTATTACCACTCAATGAATTATTTGAGGATGTTATTGTATTGAGGGTTTACTTGGACAGTGTTTATAACTTCATGCTTCAGTGGTGTTCTTCATGTTCATCCTTTGTTCCTATTATTTGGGACATTCTCTAGTTTGGAGGCTTCTTCAATCCTTCACTAGTCTTCATCTCTTTTCAGAGAGGGTTTTTTCCCACTAGGTTTTCTCCTTTTCTCCTCTTACAAATATTTTTTGTACTTGGGTACCTGATCAGACCTTGTTGCCAGGATCCATTTTCTTGCTTTCAGTAGTTGTTTCTAAGTTTTAGCTTCTCCCTAAGTTTATCTTAAGGGGGGGGGGGGGGGGGTTGGNGGGGGGGGTGTTAGAGTAATAAGTTAATTCACTTATTAGTTAAATCTTTTTGGTTTAGTTATTAAGTCACTTATCATCTCTAGTTTACTTAAGTTGAATTAGGCAAATAATAATCAATTCTTTTATTAATTATTATCATGCAACTTAGGTTTCTCCCTTTTAAGGTTTTGATCACCTTTATAAGGTTTGATCTCTTTGTAATTATTACCACTCAGTGAATTATCTAAGGATGTTATTATATTGAGGATTTTCTCTCCATTATTTGCACAATATGTTTCCTCTTTCATCGATTTTTTTTTTTGACCTCCATAACTTTTGCTTCTCTCTTTCTGTGACATGTTTGTATGCAGGTGATTCTTGGGAGCTGTAGGGTTGAGTTTTCATAAACTCCAATAAGGACTACATAAACCATCAAGGATCCCTTAAGACATCCTAGGACCCCTTAATGTATCCTAGGATGCCTTTTGACCCATGAATGTCTTCTAGGACTCATTCACATGCATTAATGTATGTTAGGATCCCCTAGGACCCATTAATATATCATATGACCCATTAACATATCCCATGACCCATTAATACATATGAAAACCCATTAGGACCATTCAAGGAACCCAGGACTCCTTAACACATCCTAGGACCATCTCCATCTCATCTCTCCCCTACCCCCTATTTATCACTCTCTCCCCTCCCTCATCTCACCATACCATCTCTCTCTCATCACCATCTTCATATATTCCCACCTAATTATCCTTTCTCTCTCTCTACCTCATCTATCTCCCCCTTCTCTCTCTACCTCATCTCTCCCCCTCAAACTTATCCCTTTCTCCCATCTCCCTCCCTCATTTCACCATTCTCTCTCTCTCTCTCTAATGCAGGAGCATCCTAGGATCCTTGGCAATCCTACTCAACAAAAAATATGTTTTATTTGATTAGCTTGTTTGGAGACTGCTCGGTGAGACACTTTGTTTCTCTGTTGCTCGGGTTCTATCACTCGAGCATGCTTGGTTTTCTATTGCTTGGGCATGCTTGGTTTCTTTTGTCTTCGGTTGCTCGGTGACGCTTGGCCCGAATCACTTTGTTGGTCGGTTATCCTTTGCCCGAGCTGTTTATTTTGAAGTTTGTTGTGGTGGCTGACTTCTACATTTAATTTTGATTGCGACATTTATGGTGGATCTCTCATTGGGGATTGTGTGGACCTAAATATGGGTCAGGGGTTTCTCTAATGATTATTTTTGTAGGCTGACCTATTGGTTGCCTTTTTTTTATTTAAGTTGTATTTTTTTCTTAGCTTAGGGAATGAGATTGAGATCAGATTTAGGAGGGTAGATCAAGTGTTGGATCTAAGAATCTGGGTCATGAATGTATATGTTGCAAAATATCTGTATTAGATCTTAAATCTATCTTTGTAATTGGCCATAAATGGGAAGACCTTACAACCTGACATGTTGAATATAATTGATATTTTTAGATAATATATGAGCTAAATGTTGATTATATTTCTGTGTATCTGGTTGTTTCCACTATTGTGGTTATTTGATGCAAGTTTGGACAATCCTTCATTGGATTCCCCATCCTTGACTACATCAGGTGGTATCAGAGTGGTGAGATTGATGGAGAAGGAGTTAGGTTTCCAACTACTAGAATTTGGTGAAGCGAAGATGCCTCCAAAGAAAATCTGTGAGATCACAGAGGAAGAACCTAAGGAGGATTTCAATTTTGAATATTTTTGAGCTTTGCAGAAGCAAGTGCAAGATCTGGGAGAGGAGTTGCAAAGAAAGAATGCATCTAGAGAAAACTGAAGTAATGGTGAAGAATCTGAAGAAGAAGATCATTTCGAAGAAGCTATATAAGATATCAGAGATCTCGATGAGGCTAGATTTCTGAGAGCTATGTCTAAAATTGGGAAAAGACCTAAGATTGAAGTTTCTACATTTGCTGGAAGCCTTAGGCTAGAAGAATTGATTGATTGGATTAATGAGATGGATGAATACTTTGAGTATGAAGAAGTTGAAGATCCTGATAGAGTTCAATTTTCAAAGAAAAAGTTGAAGGGTCATGCAAACATATGGTGGAGAGAAGTTCAATTGGAAAGAAATCAGAGAGGTAAAGATAAGATCATTAGATGGAACAAAATGGTTGAAAAGTTGAAGAAGCAATTCATTCTAGGATATTATGAATTGGAGATGTTCAAGAAGATGAAAGATTTAAGGAAGACAAACAAGTCAGTGCAAGAGTATACCGAGGAGTTTTATAAGATTTTGATTAGGACTGGACATTTAGAAGATGACAAGGAGAAAGTTGCTAGGTATATCTATGGCTTGAGACCTAGTATTCAGGAAGAGTTACTTACTATTCAGATGATAACCATAAGAGATGCTTATCAGATGGAATTGAAGATTGAGGAGAAGCTGAACAAGAAGTTTGAAAGCAAAAAGAATAACAGAAACTGAGGTGGTAAAACTGATGACACAACTGCTGAGAGTAAGGTGGTGGATAATCCTAAGAAGATCGAGGTAGGATCTAGCAGTAGTCAAACCACTAAGGATTACAATCATGGTTATGGAAGAAGAGGGAAAAGTGATTTCATTGGTACTTGTTTTTAGTTTGGCAAGGAGGGACATAGGGCCTGGTCATGTCCTCAAAAGAAGTTCACCCTGACAACTGAGGAAAATTCAGTGAATGCTGCAAAAGAAGGAGAAGTTATGATCACTAGAAGGAAAGCTGCATGTATTAATGAACTAGTGTAGAGAAGGAATCTATTCAAAATAAGCTGTAAGTGCAAGGATAAGGTATGTAATGTCATAATTGATGGTGACAGTTCTGAGAACTTTGTTTCAGAAGAGATGGTTAGTAAGTTAAATTTGGGAAGAAGATAACATCCTAATCCTTATCAGATTAGTTGGATACAAGATGTGTCTAAGGTTAGGGTTGAGGAACAATGCATTGTTAATTTTAAGATTGGATCTTATTATGATGAGATATTATGTGATGTGTTGCCTATGTATTCTTGTCACCTATTTCTCGGTAGACCTTGGCAATATGACATACATTTTATGTTTGATGGTTGTGCCAATACCTATGTTGTGAGACAAAATAAATCCAAGCATAAATTTCTACCTTTTCTGGAAGAAGGGACTAAGGGATGTGGAGTTATTAGATGTTGCCTAGATAACAATGAAAAACATGAGGAAAAGAGAATTGATGAACCTATGGGAAAAAGCAAGGAGGTTATGAAGAGAGGAGAGAATGAAACCTCTAAGGAACTTACAAAGATTAAGAAATAGATGACAATTTTGGATGGGATAGTGCAACAGATGTTGACACTAGTGACATAGAGGGATGCTGATGATAATTTGATCAGTCAGTCAGATGAGAAGGTGGTTCAAAAAAATACTGATAGTATCAAAGGTACCAAGGATGATTGATGTCAACTACTGTCAGTTATAGGCAGGAGATATGAGGAAAGTGCAGGAATGATGGATTTGTCAAATGGGACAATGGACCGAGTCAAGACAACATGTAATGAAAGGCAAGAGGAGATATGGGTTAAGAACAAGTATGGAATAACTGTTCTGATTCCCTTAAGATGTTCATAATTCCTTTATGGGAACATCTTATTTACCTGGGGTGTCTAATGCAGGAGCATCCTAGGATCCTTGGCAATCCTGCTCAAACAAAAATATGTTTTCTTTGATTAGCTTGTTTGGAGACTACTTGGTGAGATACTTTGTTTCTCTGTTGCTCAAGTTCTGTCACTCAGGCATGCTTGGTTCTTTGTTTCTCGGGTTCCTGTTGCTCGGGCATTTTTTTTTTTTTTGGGTTTGGTCTTCTATTGCTCGGTGATGCTTGGCCTGAGTCACTTTGTTTCTCGGTCATCCTCAGCTGATGTTGTTTGTTTGGAAGTTCGACGTGGTGGCCGACTTCTACATTTAATTTTGAATGTGACATTTATGGTGGATATCTCATTGGGAATTGTGTGGACCTAAATCTGGGTCGGGGGTTTCTCCAATGATTATTTTTGTAGGCCGAACTATTGGTTGCCTTTTGTATTTAAGTTGTATTTTGTTCTTAGCTTAGGGCATGAGATTGAGATCAGATTTAGGAGAGTAGATCAAGTGTTGGATCTGAGAATCTGGGTCATGAATGTATATGTTGAAAAAGATTTCTATTAGATCTTAAATCTATCTTTGTAATTGGCTATAATCGGGAAGGCCTTACAACCTGACATGTTGAATGTCATTGATATTTTGAGATAATATATGAGCTGAATGTTGATTATATTTCTATGTATCTGGTTGTTTCCACTGTTGTGGTTATTTTCTGCAAGTTTGGATAATCCTTCATTGGATTACCCATCCTTGACTGCATCTCTCTCTCTCTCTCATTAAATGAGAGAGTTCATGAAGGGAGTGGTAAGTGGGAGGGACAAAAAAGTGGAGATGTAAGGATAGAACTAGAGTAGAAAGATAGAGAGGTGAGAGACCTAGAGGGGAAGAGAAAAGAGTGAGATAAATATAGGGATAGAAGAGGAGAGAGGCGATGACCTAACACAATTATCCAAGCAGAAAATAAGCGTCTCCCCATCCATGTATTATTAACCACCTCTTTCTATCCCCCTTTATTTATATCACTCTTCACTCTCTACATCAAGGTCTCTTACCTCTCTCCCCCTATAGATATCTCACCCAAACCCACTTTCCTATCTCCCTTTATGAAGACTCATTCTCTTCACTCTCTCACCTCACTTCATCCATGTCCACTTTATATGGTATATATTTTAGTGTATATAAGATATTTAGGGTATAAATATTATTTATTAGGGTGAGAGGGACTAAGAAACCTAGGGAGGGGGAGATAGAGTGGTTGAGGGGAGAGAGAAGAAAATGAGAGAGTTCATGAAGGGAGTAGTAAGGGAGAGAGAGAGAGAGAGAGAGAGAGAGAGAGAGAGAGAGAGAGAGAGAGAGAGAAAGNAGGAAGGGAGAGAGAGAGAGAGAGAGAGAGAGAGAGAGAGAGAGAGAGAGAGAGAGAGAATAAGCAGTATGTAGAGGATCATGAGGGGCCAGAAAGTGGTACTGTAAAAAAAATGTGATTCTAATCTACCCAAAAATGTAAAATTCCATGTTAACTTTTTAGTAGGTCTAGGTGTCAGTACACTTGGCCATGACAAACACCTAAGCTTAAATGTATCAGATATCAGATATGTATGCATATAATATTATATATAGTATTATAATATATAATATATATAATAAAAATATAATATATAATATATAATATATAATATATTATGTATAATATATAATATATAATATATAATATATAATATATAATGTATAATATATAATATATATTATATATTATAATATATGTGTTTTATCCCCTGCCATTATAAAATCATGGGTGAATATATTAAAATATATATATTATATGATATTATATATATAACCCCCCTGTCTAATGTCAGTAGGGGATATATTAAAAAAAGTTACTTTCGGTATTGGATATCCAATTCTTGTGGATATAAAATCCAAATTTGCAACAACCATGTGTCATTTTAACCCATGAATTTTACATAAACACATCTGATATTTGAATCTCGTCTGATATTTGATCTGGTTGAGGGCAATTTTTGGTCAATTCAACATCTAGGTATGATTTTCTTTGCACATTTATTTATTTTTGTCATTTATTTGCATTTTTGAGTGAGAAATTTTTTTGTTTTTTAGTTTAAATTAGGTTATTTTAATTAGAAATTATTTGATTTTTTTCAAATACATGTTAATTATATAAATTTGTAAATTAATTGGGTATGGAAGATAAAATTGATAATATGGAGCTTGGAAACCCACACCTCAGAAACCTATAGGCCGTAGACCCACAAGCACAAACCCCTCCAGCTGCAAAATGTTGATGTATAGAAGACCTAATAATTGATAATTTGAATCAATTGAGGGGTTTCAAAGATGTGTATAATAGGATCCCTATATTACCCCCAATATTTAACACATTAGATGGAATAATACAAAATATAGAGACCCTCACCACGTAACATAATGTTGCACTTTGATGGTGAGATGCCATGCATGCTTAGTTTAATGATGGGATGGATTATGATGGGGTGAAGGCCCTTGGAATAATGAAAGAACAAATAACTTCCCTATTTGTGAATCCCTATACTAGACAATCATGTGATCCTAAGACCCCAAAGTTGTCCATGAGATGGTGCATGGATGCTACTAGGCAAGACAACTTTTGGGATCATTGGACGATGGGTTTTGATAAACCACCCAAAAAAATATGGATGTTCCATTTATTTAATAAAAAACTATATGCCGAGTTTGTGTCGGGTAAGCACGTGAACTACTAGAGTATGAGACAATTCATGTGCATAAGTGGAGGCATGCCCTAGGATAGAATAGGGGCACATTGAGTAGTACAGGTCATGTTTGTTCCCCCTCATACAATACAACATCCATACATTGTTTCACAAGCTTCCTCAAAGACCATTAGGATAATTCACTCTTTGAGAGACCATTTGATTACACAAACATTGTCACTAGAACAACCACATGTTTATGATGCTTGCAATGGATCTGGTGGTGCTGACACATCCTCCTTGGGTGCACATATTTATGTTCCCCATACTTGCACTACATGCAAGAAGATATGCTTTTGTCCCCTCGATCAGCCTGCCAAGGACCCTCTGGACACATAAGAGTTTAAGGTGCATGATATGGGTGGTGCACCATATGTCACAATAGGGATTGGAGTGTACCCTGGGGAGTCCTCTCATGCAAGAGATGAGGAGGAACATCCATCATTTTTTCCTCATGTTGGGGTAAGACTTAACTTTTGATTTCATAGTGCATTTAATTTTAAATGAATATTTACATTAGATAAATTATTACGACTGCACACTTATGTTTATATACATGGTCTATTTATGTTCAATTAATGTTAGAGGAAGAGATCAAATAGGTCTAGGATGCCATTCTCTCGACCATTTCATTTGTCCTTAACAACTTTATGGTATATATTTTTGCAATCAACTGTTTACTTTTTTTATTAGTATACATGCTTTTCATTTAAATTGTGATTAAATATATATTAATTAACATTTTATCTTATTTTACTCTTGTAGGTTTTACCTACTACAAGGGATGTGCAGTGCAAGGGAGGTGCAGTGACATACACTAACAAGGGTAAGGAAATTAAGAGTTTGAGAATGATTATGCATGTACTTATTACTTGAGTGTACTAATGTTTATTTACATGGTTTATTCAACATAGCTAGATGTCTGAGGATGAAACGACACACGTTCTCAAGCCCAACCTCTCAACCATTTCATTTGGCCATGATATCCACATAGTAAATATTTATACATTTAGTTATTTACATTATTGTATTGTATACATGCTTGCCATTTAAATTATTATTATTTTAAGTATATATTAATTAACATTTTTATCTTATTTTACTCTTGTAGGTAACACCCAGTGTGAGGGAGGTACAATGCCAAGGATTCACATCCTTTTTGATTGCACTGACATTGCTAGAAGAAGGTCTATCAGAGGTAAGTTTTTATTTTTATTCAAGTTCTTAGTAAATTTATTTTCCTATCACCTACAACTTTACAGGATAATTAAATTGAATCATTTTTGTTCTTGTGAACATATATAGGTGAACATTTCCACTGTTAATGACATCCCTTTTCTAGTAGTGATATTATTGGGATTAATGGGAAGTATGTACTGAGAGGGGAGGGGTGAATTAGTGCCTCTAAAATTTTTTGTATCCTTTAATCAATTAACCTTTGTAATCAATTGCACATTCATTCAATCTGATCTAAACTATCTTGGTGTGAGTTATATCAATTCATAACATTAATAAACATGTGAATCATTCATAGAAACATTCATGAACATAATTGAGACATAACACAAGATATGATATCACAGAAAACTCCTGTTAGGAAGTAAAAACTACAGTGGGGATGGGACCCACAAAAATTCACTATCTGCAGAATGGAAGGGAGCTGATAAAGGCTTACAATTGATTATTTTTGATGATCTACCCTGTTAGGAGTATTAAAGTGGAGACCTATTAAGTTATACTCTGTTAAGAGCTTTAGAAACACTAATGAAGTGTGCACTCGGTTAAGAGATTTACAATAGGACTGTTAAGTCCACCTTCCTTGAATGGATTTTTACACTTTGCTCCACTAGTTAGAACAATAGAAAATTGCAAATTGACCTAGCAAATGCAATCTCATATTGCTGATATAGATCCTATGTAGTTCACATAAAAATATTATCACCTTAACTGTGATTGAATAATACCTCTGATTATCGGTTTCCTCTATTCTTGGTTCTGCTAACCAAATTCTTCTTTTTCTGTTCTGGTTCTTGAAAATCTCAATTCAATCCATAGATGTGCTCATTCTGTTCTCATCTCTCTTTTTCTTTCTTACACACACATTCTAATGAATGATTACACCATCTATTTCTAGATGGATTGACTTCATTGAGTTGTGATAAAAACAATGTTAACTCTAAGATCAGGTTTACAACTTACACCTAGATCTCCTAGTTTATGTGTTTTAAATCAGTTAGATTGATTAAAACATTTACATTAATGTTTCTTGTCCCTAAAGAAATGGATTTAAAAAAATTAAATATCCTATAAATAGAATACACTTGCTTTATCTAACGTGGAAGTCAGATCCACTTTTTGTGGGCTGCAACTGACTTTTAGTTTTGTCTGTCAGTCATGCTTGATTGTCCTTCAGTTTCTACTGTGGGTTGTGTAACCACCTGAATTTGGTCTGTTCCAACTATAGACCCTATTTTCCCTAAGTGTGATCATACCCTTGATTATGTCCAAATGTCTCTGTTACTGCTTGGCATAATTCTTCGAATCAAATTTAATGTCCTAGGTAATTTTTATCACTGAATTATATTAACTATTGTAGCCATACAATTTAAATCAATTCAAACCAATTAAATTAAATCAAATTCAAATATGGCTATAGTATTTAATTATAAAGAAATTAAATAAATCCCTAAATCAATTATCCACTTGCAAATAACCCATTCCCCTAGCCTATTTAATTTAATTAAAATGGCTATAGTCCCCTTAATTATTAAAAAGCAATTAAATTGTTTAAATAATTAAATTCCTATTTTTGA
>MU226780.1:811705-835659 GCA_018584345.1 Thuja plicata | reverse complement strand
ATCCATCTTAGACTTACATTCATATGCTTTATGTCCTTTCTTGTTACATTTATAACAGAATCCTATGAATGAAGATGTAGATTTAGGAATACCTTTCATTTTGCCTCTGCATACATTTGATGTATGCTCTTTCTTTCCACGGTGATTGCATGTAAGATTTCTTGGTCTTGGATTTTCATAGACATTCTTTGGATTGGATTGATTTGATGATTCTCTATTTTTGGTAAAGCCTAGACCGTTGTTGTTGTTGACTCTTCATTGTCCCTCAAGAAAATCATCCATTCTTTTATTGCTTTCTTCAGCCTTTTTGATAATTTCATTATGCTATTATTGTATTCTTAATTCATGCTTTAACTTTTCATTCTCATCCCTCAGTTCACCGATAGCTTCTATTTTTTCAATGAGTTCAACATTTATTATGTTTGCCTCTTGACTCATAAGAATAATCTGATTTGTTATCTCATGGTGATGCTCTGTAAGTCTCTGTATTTTAGTCTCCTTTTCTTGTAGCTTTTCTGTGATCTTTCTTCTATCATCAATAGCTAGTGTTCTTTCTTGTTTAGCCTGTCTAGCATTGTTCATGACATCAATCATCCTTACCATCTGTGTCTATTAATTGATTTGCAGAGATTTAACTTGTCCAACCAGATGTAGATTGATTTTAGTTAGGCTTCTTTCTTCTGATGTTTTTGATGCTTTTCTTGTAGTTGAACCTAAAGACTCAAATAAATCTAGAATATCTTCCTCATGATAATTTGTCTTATTACTGCAAGATGCCATATTCTTTCTTTCATCAAGCAACTATCTCATGCTAATTCTAGCTTCTTTATACTCTTCATAGAACATCAGAATTTCAAGCTTTTTATTCTCAATATTTTTATCAAGTTTGTACTTCTCCATTGTATGATATTTTCTCTTAAGCCTTTAATATTTCCAAGAAGAGACTTAGCTCTGATACCAATTGTTAGGATTAATGGGAAGTATGTACTAAGAGGGGAGGGGTGAATCAGTTTCTCTAAAACTTTTTGTAACCTTTAATCAATTAACCTTTGTAATCAATTGCATGTCCATTCAATCTGACTAAACTATCTTGGTGTGAGTCATATCAATTCATAACATTAATAAACATGTGAATCATTCATAGAAACATTCATGAACATAATTGAGACATAAAAAAAAGATATGATATCGCTGAAAACTCCTGTTAGGAATTAAAAACTGCGGTGGGGATGACACCCACAAAAATTCACTATCTACAGAATGGAAGGGAGCTGATAAAGGCTTACAATTAATCACTTCTAATGATCTACCCTGTTAAGAGTATTAAAGTGGAGACCTATTAAGATCTACTCTGTTAAGAGCTTTAGCAACACTAATGAAGTGTGCACTCAGTTAAGAGATTTATAATAGGACTGTTAAGTCCACCTCCCTTGAAAGGATTTTTACACTTTTCTCCACTTGTTAGAATGATAGAAAATTACAAATTGACCTGGTAAATGCAATCTCCTATTGCTGATACTGATCTTATATAGTTCACATAAAAATATTATCACCTTAATTGTGATTGAATAATACCTCTGATTATCGGTTTCCTCTGTTCTTGGTTCTGCTAACCAAATTCTTCTTTTTCTATTCTGGTTCTTGAAACTCTCAATTCAATCCATAGATGTGCTCGTTCTGTTCTCCTCTCTCTTTTTCTTTCTTACACACACATTCTAATGAATGATTACATCATCTATTTATAAATGGATTGACTTCATCGAGTTGTGATAAAAATAATGTTAACTCTAAGATCAAGTTTACAACTTACACCTAGATCTCCTAGTCTATGTGTTTTAAATTAGTTAGATTAATTAAAACACTTACATTAATGTTTCTTGTCCCTAAAGAAATGGATTTAAAACAATTAAATATCCTATAAATAGAATACACTTTCTTTATTTGACGTGGAAGTTAGATCCACCTTTTGCGGGATGCAACTACCTTTCAGTTCTGTCTGTCGGTCATGCTTGACTGTCCTTCAGTTTCTACTGTCAGTTGCACTATATCTTTCATTTCGGGTTCCTCTGTCAGGTTCCACTTTATCTTTCTACTTTGTGATTTTCGGTTTACATACTATCTTGTGTCATCAGTTCTCTCTGTACTTAGTCATTTTTGGTGATCTTTTAATCTAATCTTCGGTTTTCTGTTTCTTGTCTTTTGGTGTAGGCTTACCAAAAGTGTTGTTTGTATACTAATGAAAAATTAATGTCATCAGATATATTCTAGGATTCCTGACCGCATTAGGAGAGATAGAGTTGAGGTATACAATAATTTAGTATTAAATTTCAATTATAGTTTAATGTATATTGATTTTGATGTTACTTTTTGGTTTGTAAATCATATAATTTAAGTAATCTCAATTGTGGTTTGAATTTTTTTTTGTGCAGGATCCTTGAGAGCCAAAGACTACTTTGAAGAGGCTCCATTTTGTTGACCCACCTA
The DNA here is from genome assembly GCA_018584345.1 of Thuja plicata. Classification (NCBI taxonomy): domain Eukaryota; kingdom Viridiplantae; phylum Streptophyta; class Pinopsida; order Cupressales; family Cupressaceae; genus Thuja; species Thuja plicata. The sequence continues at coordinate 833,175 of MU226780.1, read as the reverse complement.
TAGCCTAGGATGTCATAGAGATATTTAGTTGTAGATATTATGATATGCAATATGTCATATTTTGAGATGACATATGCCATATTTTATAGAGGCATGAATATTTTGTAGAGAGTTTGAGATGGCATATGCCACATTTTGTAAAACTTTGTTTGAGTTGGCATTTATACCACACTTGTATATGGAGATACATACTTATTAAAAACAATTTGATATGAAGAATATAATTTTTGATATAATTTCTTCCTCTTTTTCTATAAATGTATTATTCATGTTTATGAAATCATTATATATATTTTTTTATGTGAGTGTCATTTTTACTATGTTTCAATAATATTTGATGTGTTTGGATAATATTTGTTATTATGTTTCCATAATATTTGATGCGTTTCCACAATATTTGATGTTTTCGATAATATTGTATGAAATTTCATCTACTAAGAGGCTATGAATTTTCAATGATTAGCATACATCACTATACATTTGAATTTAGATTGAATTAAGAAATAATGAATGGTCCATAACATATTTGGTAGTAAACATACTTAACATTTGGATTTACTTGTTGTAGGGTGCTTGACACCAATCTACAAGTAGGATCCCTCAAGGCTTCATAAATCCATCCATATTTTGTCTTCAGATTCACCTTCATTTTTATTTCAGTGAATGATTTGATATGTTAGTGAATGATGATTGAATGAATACGTAACTCATAGATTGAGGAGTGATGATCCCTTCTTCTATGCATTCAACAAATGAATTTCCATCTTTTTTATATCTTCATGATGAGAGAATTACAAAATTTCATTATTAAAACCTTTCTAGGAAGTCACAATCCTTCATCCTTTATGACCTTTGAAAGAGTCAACCTTTCATAAATACCACCTTTTGAGAGAGTCAAAATCCTTTACAACAGTGCGAGGTAGCCTAAATATCACTCTGTTCATTATGGGTGCAACCCATTAGCGCAAACACATTTGGTTGGCATGGGTTTACCCTAAGAATAGTCCCATTTTGGTTCCCCACTCATTGGAACGCTCAGTGTCATACCCTACCGACAATCTCCCTTAAGTTCCCTAAGTGCAAAAAAGTGACAAAATTTTATAGGCTATTTATCCTAATCCATGGCACTTGCAAATGATCCATCTAAATGTATAGGATTGCAAGAGGCCCCTCTATAATAAAATATCTCATATTTTCAAGGCTTTAAGTGGTTTTCTTAGGGAAGCAATTTTTCTATCGGTGCAAAAATCATTTAGATGCATTCAATAGAAATTTTCAAGGTAGCCTAAATATAGCTTTGTTTCTTATGGGCATAAATCATCAGCACAAACATGTTATATTGGGAAGGTTTACCCTAAGGATGGTCCCTTTTTGTCTCCCCACTCACCGGAATGCTTGATGCCATACCCTACCGACGATGTCCCTTAAGTGCTTGAAGAGCACAAAAGTGACAAAATTTGATGAGATATTTATCCCAATCCTTTGTACTTGTGAATGATCTATTTAAATGGATAGGATTGTGGGAGGCCCCTCTATAATAACCTATCTCATATTTTCAAGAATCAAAGTGGTTTTTGTAGGGCATTGATTTTTCAGTCAATGCAAAAATGTCATATCTATTAATTAGGAGGGAAAATTATCAGTATGAACAAATTTGGTTGGTCCGGTTTACCCTTGGCATGGTCTTATTTTTTCTCCCTACTCACTAGAACACGCAACGACATACCCTACATATGATGTCCCTTAAGTGTCCTAAGTATACAAAAGTGATGAAACTTGACAAGTTATTTCTCCCAATATGGATGACACTTGTGAATAATTTGTCTAAATGTATAATATTATAGGAGAAATCTATACAATAACCTTTCTCATATTTTCAAGAATCGAAATGGTTTTTGTAGGGAAACAATTTTTTGTCGATGCAAAAATCATTAGATGCATTCAATGGAAAGTTTCATGGTAGCCTAAATATCACTTTATTTATCGTGGGTGAATATTGTTAGTTTGAAAACATCCAATTGGGATGGTTTACCCTAGGTATGGTTCCTTCCCTTCCCACTTGTCATAATGTTCAACGCCATACCCTACTGATGATGTCCCTTAAGAACCTCAGTGCACAAGAGTGACAAACTTTGATGGTCTATTTCTCTCAATCTGTGGCACTTGCAAATGATCCATCTGAATATATAAGATCTTAGGATACCCCTCTACAATAACCTATCTCATATTTTTAAGAATCAAAGTGGTTTTTGTAGGGAAACAATTTTCTTGTTGATGCAAAAACCATTAAATGCATTCAATAGAAAGATACAAGGTAGCCTAAAAATCACTCTATTCATCATGGGAACAAACCATCAAAGTGAACATATCTAGTTGGGTGGGTTTAACCTAGGCATGGTCCCAATTTGTCTCCTCACTTGTCAGAATGCTTGGCGCCATACCCTATCAACGATGTCCTTTAAGTTCCTTAAGTGGATAAAAGTGATGAACTTTAACAAACTATTTCTCCCAATTTGTGGCACTTGTGAATGATTCATCTAAATGTATAAAACCATAGGAGGCCCCTATCCAATAACCTATCTCATATTTTCAATAATCAAATTAGTTTTTGTAGGGTAGAAATTTTTCTGTCGATGCAAAAATCGTCAGCATGAATACATTCAGTTGAGCAAGTTTAACCTAGGCATGGTGCTATTTTGGCTCTCCACTCATCGGAACACTTGTCACCATAACCTACCAATGATGTCCCTCAAGTTCCCTACGTAAAAAAAAGTGACAAACTTTGATAGGACATTTCTCCCAATCATTGGAACTTATGGATGATTCATCTAAATGTATAGGTTCAAGTGAGACCCCTCTACAATAACCTATCTCAGATTTTCAAGACTCAAAGTATTTTTTGTAGGGAAGCAATATTTTTGTCGATGTAAATATTGTTAGATGCATTCAATGGAAACTTTCAAGGTAGCATAAATCTCACTTTGATTATCATGAGCACAAACCTTCAGCATGAACATGTATGATTAGGTGGGTTTCCCTAGGCATGGTCCTGTTTTGCCTCCCCACTCACCAAAATGCTTGATGCCATACCCTACTGACAATGTCCCTTAAGTGCCCTAAGTGCACAAAAGTGACAAAATTTGACAAACTATTTATCCCAAATTGTGGCACTTTCAAATGATCCATATGAATGTATAGGATTGCATGAGGCCCCTCTACAATAACCTATCTTGGATTTTCAAGACTCAAAATGGTTTTTGTAGGGAAACGATTGTTTTGTGTTGGAAAGTGATGCATTTATGGAGTGATATGATACACTTGAGTGCTTTCATTTATGGAAACACATCTGGAATGATGATTTCTTGAAGTTTTTTTATAGTTTTGGATATATAGATAGCAAAATGACAAAGTACAGTAAACAAAAATACAAAGTATAGTAGTAAAGTTTTGAATAGAGAAGACAATATATGATGCATGGGGATATGTGAGATTAGAGGAAGACATTTTGGAGTATGCATGACCTTCTCATAAGGTCTCTTGAGTTTTTGTGATGATCGAAGAGAGTTATAGTATCTTGAAGTCATGCAAAGATAGAGTAATAGGGATGCATGGTAGGTGAATAGTTGCGATAATTGAGGGAGTATGACATAGAATCCTAGCATGCTAAGTTGGATTGTGATTATGGATTACCTATTATTTGGTAGTATAAGGTTTCTAACTTTGTATTTTCTTTTTTATTATATATTAATTCTATTTATTAATGTATTAGAGAGCCGACTGAATGATGTAATACACACACACACACACACACACACACACACACACACACATATATATGAAGAGATTTTGTAAAGCAAAAAAAAGAAGTAATGATATGATATTGAGAAGATGGAATGCATGGATGTATTGTGATGTAAGAGAGATGTGAGATTCAACTAGAACTATCTAAGCATAGATGATGCTTTTAATGTTCTGTACTGAGAATTGATTATAACATAACTATTTTTTATTGTAAGAGTAGTGTGCTTAGTATACCTTTAACATTGTTTTGTATTCCCCTAATAGGGAATTGTGCTAATATAATATTTAGCTCGTAACAGGGCTAGGTCTCCTAACATGGACACTATACTTTTAGTACATATTTGTGGGTACTATCCCCACCCGGGTTTTCCCTTAGCTAGGGTTTCCTCAACAAAAATTGATGGTGTTATGAGTTATGTGTTGTGTGCTTATGTTCTTTTCATTTCAAAAATTATATGGTTAGGGTGGAATTTATTAAGTTCATGTTTAAAGTGCTGTAATACTAATTCACCCCCTCTTAGTCTTACTTAATCCTAAAAATTGGTATCAAAGCTTTTGGCCCTTGGAAATAAAGTTTAACAGCTTAAGGGAGATCGAGATGGATTCTGAAAGATTGGAAGAAAACTTTGAAGCAACACTTGAAGATCTTGACAAAGCTAAAGAAGAGAATGACAACTTGAAATTAAAATTAAGAAGAGAAGAGGGATGAACATTAAGAAAATAAAAGAACAACTTGAAATTTCCAAAAGTCAGAGATAAGATCTTATGGTTAAGATAAAAGAGGATTCAAACAATGATAATTCAGTTTAGAGCTGAATTTTTGGTTTTGATTGTGTGTGTTTTTTAGCATCAACGTTTCGGATCACACTCTGTGATCCATCATCAGGATGAGAAAAGAGTAGATTATTTTTCCTTATTTCTCTCTGCTCATCCTGATGATGGATCACGGAGTGTGATCTGAAACGTTGATGCTAAAAAACATACACAATCAAAACTAGAAATTCAGCTCTAAATTCAATGGATTATGGAAATCTGATTGATTTAAATGATAATTCAGATCAGATAATGCAGCTTGAGCAAGAGAAAGATACCTTAAAGCTTGATTATGAAACTACTTCACTATAGATGGCTAAAGAGATTCAAAAAGAAAAGGATGCTAAGCACAAAATTAAAGAAACGTTGAAGGATACTAATATTCAGATAGGAAAAATGAAGACAGAACTTGAACACTACAAGAACAAGTATCTAGAATTAGAGAAATATAATCAGATCATAAAAGGAGAACTTCTTGAGGAAAAGAATCATGTTGAGAGACTTCAAATGAGTAGTGACTTGATCGATGCATATAGAGACATACATAAACCTAAAGGAGACATGACTGGTGTTGGCTTCAATAAAGCTGAATGTTCAAAGAATCAAGAAAAAAATCTGATGCGAAGATTGATGGAGAAAGACCTACTCTTGAAGAACCTAAAGAACAGATCAAACCTTTTAGAGGTAGATGTAGGGGCTTTACCTCTGTAAGTTTGAATATTTGGGAGACAAAGAAATTGCTACAAAGATGAAAAACATGATAAGTGATGATGGAAAGATGAAAGATGAGTTCACACACCTAGATAACCTGAGCATTATGAAGATAACTTAACTTCATGAATTTGACAAACAAGAATGGATAAATATTATCTTGAGCAGAGTTCATGATCAATTCATATGGCTTGGAGATCATCCTGTGAAGATCTGTAATGACTTAATTCATGCCATAACTGGATTGGACAATACTGGTATAGTACGTGTTGCTGAGAAGAATACTAAGAAGATGGTAGAAACCCTAATGCATTCATAGTGGGACAGGAGAGAAATGACAATAAATGATGTATTCTAATAGGATGTAAGATTTATTACTATGATTTTGCGCTATAAAATCCATTATAGAAGTCGACTAAATTATGTATTAGTAGGTGTAATCTTAATGGATTATAAGATGGTGAAGGAAAACATAAAGTATAATCTATGTGAAGTCTTAACACAAAAATTCTCGGAAAATGTAAGGAAGATAAAGAAGGAAAAGTCTATATTTGGATCTTGGTTGGTACATACGTACATTCACATTGTTCACAAATTTCCTAGTATGCACCCTAGAGCATGGAAAGATAATATACCTGCTGGCATTCATATTTCTTACAGTTATAGGAGATAGAAAAACACATGGGTAGATGGTGAATTGTTTTCTATGATCAAAATACTACAGAGAGAGATGAAGGCAAGGGAAAGAATTCAAGAGGCAATAGTATAAAAATACAAGGAATCATTCTGTTTCATGGTTGAAACTGATTGTGTGTGCTTTGAGGTAGTTATACCTAGAAAGAAATGGTGATATCCACTAGGCTATGAGATAAGTTATGAAGTTCTAATCATGCAAGTAGAAAAAATTTTAGCTTCAAAAGTTGATTCATTAGAGGAGAGATGGGGAACTAATGAGGAGAAGTCAGCAAAGATTAGAGAGGAGTAGACTAGAGCATCAAGGAAGAGGAAAATAGAAAATTTAGTAGATTATTTGGCAGCCAAGGCTGACATATCCAAAGAGAAAATGAAAGAAGTAAGGAAGAAGATAACAGAGAGAGCTTCTGAGTTGGAAAGCACTGCTACTGCATCCCTTCCACCTCCAGAAGTTGTGCAGATAGTTTGTCCACTTTCTGTTGTGATAAATGTAACTAAACCCTCACCACTATAAAAGATATCACATGAAGAGACAACAAAGCTAGTACCTAGAAGAAACACAAGGTCCACTAATCCAAAATCACCTCCTAAGGAACATATGATAGAAGGAGAAGAGAAGAAAGTTGAAGAAAAGTCCACTAATGTGAGACAGTTTTAGAAGCCATATATGAAAATGATGGAGAAGAGGATTATTGAGCAAGGGAAGCTTGTTTCCTTGAAAAATACCATGACAGGTATGAGGCATCTGACAAACTTATGATTGAAGACATAGTTATTGTGATGCGCCACCTATAGACCAACACATATTCCTTATATTTTGAGGTTGCCTTGGGGTATGTTACTTGAGTTTGATAATATAGAAATTGGTTTATTATTAGATCCTTATTAAGATTAAGTGGTTCACATGGAATAGTCTAACTATGATCTTGAATTGTATGTGTATGGTGAACTTGAAAATACATTATGGTTTAGATATTATGAAGTATTATCTTGGAATAAACAAATGTCTAAAAAGAGTAAAGTATGGTTCTTTTATTTATGAAGGGCAAAGGGAATAGAAATTTTTTGTATTATATGATGATTATACTTTATGTTCATTTATATAGGATTATAGATAGTATTGATGATTTTGATTGGTTGTGAGTGACAATATAGGAGAAATTCAACGCAACAATCTTTGATGTTCTTAAAGGCATATTGTGAGAAAGCTCCAATGGGAAAAAAGTTAGTAATTTTCCTACTATTCTTCATTTCATTATTACAAATGAATGTGTGAGGAGAGGAATTAATTGATATTGATATCTTACGTCTACCCTTCTAATGCTGATTTGGCCTTATTGTTCCATACTACATAAACTCTTGCATGAATCTCACTGTCTAAGGATCCATATATGTCAAGCCCCTACTATGAAATATAGCTAAGTTACAACTATATCATTATTATGTTGATGTTAATTATGTAATATATATTCATTCATATATATTAGTAAGAAACTGATTTTAATTATGCACATTTTGTTGTATATAGTTTGTTAAAGTTATTAGAGAGAGAATTGGAAGGATATATTTATTAATGAACCTTATATTGGAAAATGTGGTGGAATGATTATGATTTGACTTGACTATAACTAAGGCCCCTCTAAGTATGTAATTTACATGTTATATTTTATTAAGTTTAATTTCCTCATAATATTGGGGATCTCCATTGAGTTATGGCATGCCTTACACGTAGATCCATTCCTCAGTTGTGTTAGGAGCACCTTAAGTCAATTTTAAGGATGACATCAATGTGGAATATAATAAATATGTTAATAGTACGATCAATGGTTGACATATGTATTAGTTTCATCTAGTGATAATAGTAGAATATAAAATATTATTGAAGGTAATAATAATCATGGGTGAAAACATCGATATAGGTATTGAATTACATAATTGCTTGCATTATCTATAATGACCTTGTTACTTATAAAATTGCTTATAATAACAAAATAACCATGAAATATAATTTAAATAGTAAATAAAAGGAACGATAATAATGTTGGTAGTATTATGGCATTAAATAATTTTAATATGCAAGATAATTGTATAAAAGCATAAGAGAACATGCATTTAATGCTAAGGGGTTGTCGAGTCGGGGTGTCAAAGAAATCCATTATTGAGGTATGGGCACCATGTAAAGGCATGGTCATCCCTAAATGCATTTAAGATGTAAGGTATACAAAATGGTAAAATAATAAAGAACGTAGAAATATCAACTGAAATTGTTGACTCCGAATATGGGAGTGCAATCTACATGACGATCAATAATTATTTATCCTAGAGATGATATTAATTGTTGGGATTAATGGGAAGTAGTACTAAGAGGGGAGGGGTGAATTGGTACCTCTAAAACTTTTAACTCATTTCACCATTCATCTTTAGTAATCATTCATTATCACATTACTGACCATTACTGTTGTTCTTTCTTATGTGTGTAACAATGATTCATAATCTTTAATTATTTTCAACATTCATAGAAACATTCATGAAAGTAGTAAACACATAACACAAGATATGATATCATAGAAAACTCCTGTTAGGAATTAAAAACCGCAGTGGGGATGGCACCCACAGAACTTCACTATTTGCAAAATGGAAGGGAGCCAATTAAGGCTTACAATTTGATCAATTCTAATGATCTACCCTGGTAGGAGTATTAAAGTGGAGACCTGTTAAGATCTACTCTATTAAGAGCTTTGGCAACACTGATTTAAGTGTGCACTCAGTTATGAGATTTACAATAGGACAGTTAATCCCATCTTTCTTGAAAGGATTTCATAAGTGTACTACACTTGTTAGAATGAGTACTTATGTTGACCTAACTATGTGCAATCTAAAATTGATGATTACAGATCCATTAAAGTTCTCATATAAATAATATCACCTATAGTGATTGATCAATACCTTTCTCTTCTTGTAGGTAGCCTTTGTTCTATTCTTGAAAGTGATTTGATTCTTTTCTGTCCTTCTGCATGAATCCTCTTATCTGGTCTCTAGATGCTCTCTGTGGCTACAATCTTCATTGAACACAAACTATTATCAATATATTGAGAATCTATTTATACAAGTATTTGACCTATCTTTGAATCATGCATTACAATGTTAACTCTTAGATCCAAGGTTTACAACTTGACCTTGATCTTTAGTTTGCATTTTTTAAATCAGTAAAACTAATTAAAAAAATATTAAATACATTTCTTGCTCCGCACATAATGGATTTGAAAGCAAATCAAGAAGCTATAAATACAAATTCGGTGATTTATCTGACATGGAAAGTCAGATCCACTTTTTGCGGGATGTAAATGACTGTCGGTTCTTGGTCATCGGGTTGAACTTGAAGTCTGTCGGTGTTCCTTTCTCTAACTGATCATCGGGTTCCCTTTGTCTGTCGGGTTCCTCTCTTTGCTGTTCCATCAGGTTGCACTGTAGTTACTTGTCGGGTTCCCTTTACCTTTTTGTCATCAGATAACACTGAATAGTGTTTTTCAGGTAACCTTGGCGTCGGGTAGTGCTGTGCCCTATCTGTCGGTGTAGAGTAAACCGATGGTGCAGATCATGTTTTTCCTTGTGTATACTAATGGCAAAATATAATTCCTTAAATCCCCCCCTTTGACATTAGTATTAAAAAAATGATATGTGCATAATACTAAAGTATATAGTATGTACACCATGTCTATATCCTTATCATTTTATGACTCCTCCTAACTATATGCATCGATATAGTATAAGTATATGTACATGTATACTATACATTCTCTATTCTTTGCTTTGTATGTACATATTATTTCCTCCTTTTATTTCCCCCTTTTAACTGAAGTGAGTGAACATATCAATTTCCCCCTTTCTTTGATACTTATGACAAAAATGTACAACTTATAATATGCCAAAATTGTGACAAAAATGTGTAACTTACAATGTGTCAAGTATATGGGAATGGGTTGTCTTGATATCTTCGAGCATTATCTCCCATTTTTCTTTCAGTTGTTCTAGTGCCATGTGTTGTAGCTCTAGTCTTGCATGCATATCATAAATGCTTCCTAGGACAGACATTTCTGGGGTGGCAATTAATGTATTTTCCTCTGTCACATGTTGTTGTAGGAGTGAAAGTGTCGGTAAGAGCTGAGCTTGGAGCTCATTTACCTCATATTTTTACTTCATCTCTGCAATTTGTATGTCCTCTCTCAGTTTTTGAGCCTATTTAATTTTCTCATTGTGCAAGTTTATTGCTTCTTCATTATTTGTGAGACTATGTGCACTTGACTTAAGATCAACATCAATTTGTGCTATCTTGTCGGTGTACTCCTGTGTAAGTTGATCAAGCGTGCACAATTTTTGTATCAAAGTAATATATTATGAGATGATTGGATCAAGTGTGCTTACCAATTTAGATAGCTTTACCTTTTTCAATGCCACTTCCTAGCTTATCTTTTCTGCTAGCTTGAACTCATACTTTTGTTCAAGTCTTTCTTCCATAATCTTCTCAACATCTATGTTTTGAGATGTTATTGCATCTATGAGTACCACCAGTTGGTCAAGAATTGGAGCTTTTTGATCAATATCTACATCAGGTACAATCTGTTGAAGTATACCTCTTGCCACTTCCAATACCTTTGCCTCCTTTGTGGCTTTCTTTAGTTTGTCTTGGATTGCTTTTCTCTCACAGAGTCTTGCATACTTGGTCAATTAAGTTGGATCCAATGTCCTTGAATCACAAACTGGAATCTCAATGATTTCATCCAGAGTTATTGGATTCTTATTCTTTCCATTCTTCTTCTTTGATATTTGTGGGGACACAGATGTATGAACTACCATTGTGAGTTCATTTGTCCTCTCTGAAGTGCTTGGTGAAGGCTTGGTTGAAGATTCTTCTAGTGTCTTCTACTCGGGGTTCACCTTTTGGTTAGGTGAAGATGTCTCTCCATCATCCTTGGGTGTCTTTGCAGATCTTTCTTCTATTTTGTTTTCCATCTCATCTTTCTTTGCTTCTTCACTCTTATCTTTTTGTGTGTCCTCTTTTGCCTTTTGTGTTTCTTCTTTATTTTGATCAATAGATGTATCTTTATGATCATCGATTGCAGCTTGCTCTATAGTTGTGTCCATTGTATTATCTGTGGTGTCTTTTGTTTCTACCTCACCCTTGTCATTAGGTGTGTTTAATATATTGATTTCCTTCATTAATACAAGCATATTGCTTTGAGTGGTAGCTTGGGCTGTATCTCGAGTGGTGTCCTGCTTGTCAGTTTGATATTTTTGAGCAGTGACATCCTCATCTTTTTGTATCTCCTTTGTGGGGTCTACTTCTGTTAAGTCCATGACTGATGTGTCCTACCATGTTTCATCAACAACATTCATATCTTTATCATTTGATGTCTTCAAATCTTGTTGTTGTCCTTAATCCTTAAGTGGAATGAATATTACTTCATCTTTCTTCTACAGATCTTTATCAGATTCATAGTTGGTGATATCTTGGATGTCAAGATCATCCATGACTTTGTCCAAGTTTATGGGCTCATTATCACTTCCAGTATTGTCTAGAGCAATGTGCTGAGGACTTGCATTGTCTTTCTCCTCCTCTCTATGAGGTGTGTCGGTGAGAAGTAATTTCTCCTCGTGACTTGTTGACTCTATTGACATATCAAGGAGTTGTCTTCATTTAGTTTCGGTCATTGTATCTAGCCCTATGAATTTGTTTTATAGCACTTTGTATGCCCTTATCTTGGCTACAAATTTTCTTTTGTGCTTCTTCATGATCTCTTTGATTTCTTCAATCTTAGATTCGGGAGGCATTAGTGTTAATAGTACCCTCTCCCTTACTTCTCTTTCTGTCTTTAGAGCATATGACCATTATTGAGATATTTTCTTACCCATCTCTTTAGGTATTTTATTGATGAATTCAGCTGGTACATATTTGAATTTTACCATTGACATGATTATTGCCTCTTGTATCTTATTCTGGTCATCAGGCTTGAGTGTATCCCATTGCCTAATTTTCTTATCAGTAATTGTACCATGTGTAGCAATGCATTTAGCTTCCTCATCAATAGTTTAATTTCTATAATTCTTCTTTACTACATCGGGCTCATCCTCTTTAGAATCCTCTAAGTCAGCTTTAGTTCCAAACATTCTTTTTCTCCTCTTTGTAGGTGTTTCCTTTACAGTTTGTTTCTTTGTTCTCTTAGTTGGCTGCTTCCTCATATAGGTCCTTACTTGACCTTTCTTAAGAGGTGTGGTATCAGTTGTAGTAGTTTAAATCCTTGTCCTCTGCTTCTTTGTAGGAGGTGGAGGTGGAGGTGTATCAGATGCAGTTTCCTCAGAATTCAATTTCTGTTCTTCTTGTCCCTCACCGATGGTGCCCTGTTCATCGGTTTCCTCTTGTTGTTCCTGTTCTTCCTCTATAACTGATAGAATCTTCTTGAGATTCTTTACCATCTTATCCTTTTTATTTACTATTTTCTTGATTTCTAGGCCTCTCTCTATCTTTGATCTGGCATCTTCATAGGTTCCAAACCTTGGTTGCTTGCTGTCAACAGGCTCATTGATTAATGCATCAATTGCACTTGTAGCCTGATCTATGTTGATTTCATAATCTAGTGGTGCTAACCAAGCTATTCTTTGTACAACCAGTTTGATATGAGTGAAATCAGTATCCACCATAAAGCATATTTCATCCTTATGTTTTTCAACAAGTTGTTCAAGAATCCTTGTTCTTTCCATCATCTTTTCCTTGATTTCAAGGAAGCATGTAGTCATAACTGACTCAAAATCATCTCCTAGCGACTTGATTAGTTCAATAATCTGTAATTTTACTAGTTTTGTAGTGTCCCATTTCACTTTTCCTACTGAAGGAAAGTATTCTTGAAAGTAGAAAAAGATACACATGATAAGTGAGCCGAACTTACATGTGTTGGTCTTTGTGGACCTAATTGTGATCATGTTCTCATCAAGTTGCTTTAACAGGATCTCACACAGATCCATCTGAATTCCTTTGGTCACTATATTGTAAGCTGTGTTTACTAATGTTGTAGATATGCTGTTCAATCTGCTTTCTTGAAATATCTTATACCCAATTACACATGCACCAAATTTCAGTTCTACATTGGTGATGGTGTTTACTTTTAGACCTCTTTTGTCCCATTCAAATTTTGTGAGTTTTTCAACTTCTTTCCTAGAGGGATGCTTGTGTGCCCTAGGCTTGTCAGTTATTGAATAACCAGTAACATCATGAAGGACATCCTTTGTTATGTGCTTGGGTTGGTCTAGCCATAGCTTCATATCATGCATTCTGCTCAAGACTAACCTTATCCAGTCTATTTTGAAGTCCCTAAGGAAATGTAGGGCTTTGGTTATCCCTTTAACCTCTAGGTATTTTTGCTCTTCCTTCAGGTTTCCTTCTATATCACAAAGCTTATTATAAGCTTCATCCATCTCCAGATCACCTAACTCAGCGATCTTGCAGTGAATATAAGACCTAACGTCTTCTATGAGCAAAACCCTAGGTGGAATCTTAGAAAATGCACTGATTTCATTAGGGTTCGATGTGATCTATGGGATTATCTTATATTTGGGATCTAGACATGTGCTATTATTAATCAACTTAACCACATTCCTTTTATCACTTTTGATCTTAGCTGTTCTTGATGTGGTTGCCATCATTTTTCAAGTTTTAGGGCTTTTTGGAAATTTAGGGTTTTCTTGAAAAAAAATGATAAAATACTTTTGGTGCCCTTGGTACTTACTTAGATCCATGAAAATGGTTGATGTTCTATATGCTATGTGCTTGGATCAATTTCGAGGACACTCTGCTTTCTGTTCTTTAATCGCTCTATTTTTGCTCTTGCTTTCTCTTCAAATCGCGGGTGCAAAATGAAGTTGTCTCATCATCTATTTATAGAATTTTTTCCCTAAGTATTTTCCATAAATTCTCAATGACTCATTGGGACATGAAGATGGAGTTTGTCAGGAATACTTTCAAAATCATCATCGGTGTTGGCATGATGCTCAGGATAGCTATTGACAAATTTTCTTTTACCGACGGATATCAATATTCTGTCATGACAACTTTGTGACTTTGCCTTCTTACCGATAGGTGTCAGGTTACATTGGTAACTTAATCATTCTATGTGTTGACTGAACATTTCTGATAAGTGTAAGAAACTCATCCATTAAGTTCATCGATGATTTTTGGTATGTGTATACCGATGGGGTTGTTTCCTCAGAATTGTAACAAGTAACTTATCATGCATCTTTATTCATGCAGATTTTGAATATCTATCTATTTTATAATGGAACTGATGGAAAATATGACTTGTTAAAGTGCAGTTCCATATTTTTTTAGATTAATTGGGGGTGGTGATGTCACCGGATCCATTGGATGGGGTGTCACCATTTTCATTTCTTGGTCCAGCTTCATCATTGCTTGAAGATTTTCTCCAAATTTTGTCTCTAGCCCTATGGATATTTTGAATGGTGTTTCCATTGGGATATGTGCTTGCCTCTATCATTCGGTCTTTGCAATCTTTCTATAGATGACCAACTTTGTGACAGTGTAAGAATGCCATTTTGGGGTTTGACCAGCCTCTAGACCATTTAGTCCATGCTCTCATGTAGTTTGTAGCAATGTGACCATATCTACCACATGTTGTATAGTTTGTCCAAGTATTGTAGTCCCATACATATTGATTACCGATTCTCTTTGGTTGATAGGGAGTTTCTTGACCTTTAGGCTTCCATGCTTGTCTTTTCTTTTTCCAGCATTCATTTGCTGTGTGCCCATTCATCTTGCATGTAGGACAATATTTTTCAATGTAGGTTTCCTTCTTTGGTAGATTGATTTTAGACTTACATTCATATGCTTTATTTCCTTTCTTGTTACATTTATAATAGAATCCTATGAATGAATATGTATATTTAGGAGTACCTTTCATTTTTCCTACATACATTTGATGTGTGGCCTTGCTTTCCACAGTGTTTGCATGTCATCTTTCTTGGTCTTGGATTTTCATAGACATTCTTTTGATTGGATTTATTTGATGATTCTCGATTTTTAGTAAAGCCTAAATTGTTGTTTCTTTGACTCTTCATTGTTCTTCAAGAAAATCATCCATTCTTTTATTGCTCTCTTTAGCCTTTCTGATAACTTCATTACGTTGTTGCTGAATTCTAACCTCATGCTTTAGTTTTTCATTTTCTTCTCTTAGTTCACCGATAGCTTGCACTCTTTCAATGGGTTCTATATTCATTCTGTTTGCTTCTTGAATCATTAGAATAATCTGATTTGTGATCTCATGGTGATGCTCAACATGTCTTTAAATTTCTAACTCCTCTTGTAGCTTTTTTGTGATCTTCCTTCTGTCATCAATAGCAAGTGTTATTTTTGTTTCATCTTGTCTAGAAAAACTCATCACATCAATCATTCTTACCATCTGGCTCTCTTGACCAATTTTTAGCATCTTTATTTGCTCTGTCAAATGTTGATTGATCACCTTTAGATTTGTGATGTTCTCTTCTGATGTATCACTTGCATTGGATCCTGAAGATTCAAAGAAATCTGGAATCTCTTCTTCTTGATAATATTTTTCATTGCTCCATGTTGCCATACCTTTTCTTTCATCCAAAAACTCTCTCATCTTGATTCTAGCTTCTTTATACTATTCATAGAACATCTGTATCTCAAGCTTTTTATTCTCAATGTTCTTATCATGTTTGTACTTCTCCATTGTATGATCTTTCCTCTTAAGCCTTTAAGCTTTCCAAGAAGAGACTTATCTCTGATATCAATTATTGGGATTAATGGGAAGTAGTACTAAGAGGGGAGGGGTGAATCAATACCTCTAAAATTTTTAACTCATTTCACCATTCATCTTTAGTAATCATTCATTACTGCATTACCGACCATTATTGTTGTTCTTTCTTATGCATGTAACATTAATTCATAATCTTTAATTGTTTGCAACATTCATAGAAACATTCATGAAAGTAATAAACACACAACACACGATATGATATTGTAGAAAACTCCTGTAAGGAAGTAAAAACTGCGATGGGGATGGCACCCACAAAACTTCATTATCTATAGAATGGAAGGGAGCCATTTAAGGCTTACAATTTGATCATTTCTGATGAGCTACCTTGTTAGGAGTATTAAAGTCGAGACCTATTAAGATCTACTCTGTTAAGAGCTTTAGCAACACTAAATTAAGTGTGCACTTAGTTATGAGATTTACAATAGGATGGTTAAGCCCACCTTTCTTGAAAGGATTTCATAAGTGTACTACACTTGTTAGAATGAGTACACATGTTGACCTGACTGTGTGAAATATACAATTGCTGATTACAAATCCATTAAAGTTCTCATAAAAATAATATCACCTAAAGTGACTGATCAATACCTTTCTCTGCCCGTCGGTAGCCTCTGTTTTGTTCTTGAAACTAATTTGATTCTTTTCTGTCCTTCTGCATGAATTCTCTTATTTGGTCTCTAGATGCTCTCCGTGGCTACAATATTCATTGAACAACAACTATTCTCAATAGATTGAGCATCTATTTATACAAGTATTTGATCTATCTTTGAATCAGGCATTACAATGTTAACTCTTATATCCAAGGTTTACAACTTGACCTTGATCTTTAGTTTGCATGTTTTAAATCAGTAAAACTAATTAAAACAATATTAAATACATTTCTTCCTCCGCACATAATGGATTTAAAAGAAAATCAAGAAGCTATAAATATAACTTCATTGATTTATCTGACGTGGAAAGTCAGATCCACTTTTTGTGGGATGTAATTGACTGTCGATTCTTGGTCGTCAGGTTGAACTTGAAGTCTGTCGGTGTTCCTTTGTTGAACTGATCGTCGGGTTCCCTTTGTCTATCGGGTTCCTCTCTTTGCTATTCCATTGGGTTGCACTATAGTTAATTGTTGAGTTCTCTTTACCTTTTTGTCATCAGATAACATTGAATAGTGTTTGTCAGGTAACCTTGGCATCAGGTAGTGTTGTGCCCTGTCTGTCGGTGTAGAGTAAACTGATGGTGCAGATCATGTTTTTCCTTGTGTATACAAATGAAAAATATAATGCCTTCAATTAAATATCCAAGAGATGATATTAATGAGTTTGGTAGGAAGGAACGTATGTGTTCTTGGGAAAATTCATGCAACAAACTTGAGAAGCATGCATTCAGAGATGGGGCGACATGTATATTGGTGGTTCAGGAGCTGAAAAGAAAGGAATGTTTTTTTTTCATACGTATGTATTGGGAGATGAATCCGCAGGGCCAGGAGGGATGTTTTATAGAGAAATCCTTCTTTTAAGACTAGGATCCTATGCTAAGTTTGGGGGGGTCAAAATTCACATCTAATGAAGCCCTCTCTATGAATGCATGGGGAGTGTGCTAAATGATGTTCAAGAAAACTGATACAGGGAGTCAACAAAAGTTAGGAGGAAAGGAGTGGTGGTTTTTCTAGGGAGCGGTTTTCCATCCCAAGTAGGGGTGCACATTGTACATATCCCTTGGCTGAGGAGAGCAGGGAAAGAAAAAAATGGGGAGAGCAGGGTGCACTGGGAGGTTTTTTGTGCCATGGGTATGCGCTATCGCTATGCATTGGCCCTTCATTTTTTTTGGGTGCTCTCCCTTCCTAGACTGCGGTTGTATAGTTTCATCCTTGATATGTCCTTGATGAAGGTTTTTAAGGGGAAATGCTATGATAACAATGATGTTTTTCAGCTTTCCAAAATATGTGTAGATCCAGGTTGCAGAGGAAAATTTTCCAAGAGTTCCAGACTTCTACAGTGTTGTTTGGAGCATGTGATCATGCAATCATTATGCTCCAAAAGATATCTCTGGGAGCCATTTAGTCAAACACTTAGGTATGGTGATATATATGTCATAGTTTTACTCATGACTATTCATTGGCATAAACTACATAATATGATCTCTATTCTTTAGCATCTTCCTATCCTTGTCGAAGAATTATATATATAAGTGTTTGATACATCTCTTTGGGTCTTTATCATTGATTTAATTGACTTCATAAAAGATGCTGCTAACGAGATGAATCCTGTCAAAATATCCCAACCCCAAGTATTGTTCACAAACTAATTAAGCTCCCACTTAGTATAATTTCACACTCTTGCATTTCCTCATTAATATCTTAACCCTTCTGCTAGGTCATTATGTTAGTACTAACTGAGGGGGGGGGGTGGTTAATTAGTGGCCTCAAAAACTTATCCTTAAACTTAACCACCAATCAATAAACCTCAGATGATTATGTCCCTATAAGATGCATGCCATTAAATACTTATAATGATTAACTATGTGTCAGTTTTCCTTGTCTGTACTTATTCTCCTTGATTACCGATAAGCAGTGTAACTATTTACTGAAATATAGTAAATATGCAAAGTATACCAATGAATCCAGAATGAATTATGTAAGATACAAAACAGTAAAGAAATATATCATACACACATATAACACATGGATTTTAACATGGAAACCCTGTTAAGGGAAAAAACCACTGGGACCGGTACCCAAAATTTTCACTCTTCTGAAGTGAGCCTTGTTAGGAGCCAACCCTGTTAAAGGTTGCAAACACACTGTTAGGTGTGACCTTGTTAGAGGATTTTACACATATAGGTTGTCACTTAGTATGGGGCATCTAATGCTGCCATCCTTGAATCAACCTCTCTCTTAGACTATCAATATGCATCGGGCATATCCAATGCTACTTTCATGAATCAACCTTTTTGGCACTCCTTGGGATGTACCTCAATATATAGAAGACTGTTAAGTCTTTCTCTGTTAAGATACTTGATTCTTAAATGGTTAAACTGAAACAAAATGACCTGTTTCTAATGCAACTTGAATTGCAATTTTTCAGATCTATTTAAGTACATTACCTCTCTGATCAATGTATCAATTCAATTCTTTTGTGCTCCATACTTTCTTCTCTGTGATGCTTTGCTTATTGTTCATTGGTGTCTGTAGAATTCCTTAGCTCTCCTTCAACTTGATTGATCAGTACTGCATGAAGTTGTTCTTCATTAGTTTCTTTTTAGTTTCCTATTTCTATTCACTCCCCTTAATCCCCTTTTTATGTGATACAAAAATGAATTAAGCTTGTCTCTTATATATACATGATATTCACTATTTCTTGATTCTTGATTCTTGGCGTGAAAAATAATCCAGCCAATTTGATTTAAAGCATAAATCTTGATTTGTCTCGTAGTTATATTTATGCCAACTGTTTAAATCAGATTTAAACCAATTACTTAACTCTGGTTGAATAAAATAAAGAAAACAACCAGTTAAGTCTATCTTTAGCTCTTGCCAACTAGATATTTTTTCATTTTCCGAACTCTCTGTTCTGTCGGTCAACTCTTTAGTTAGTCGTCGGTTACAACTACCAGTTCTATCGGTGTGACTCTAGTTAGCTTCAGGATCTCCATCCGTCGGGTATCATTGGATTTTTGCTCATCAGGCAACTCTGTCTTCTGCTCGTCAGGTATCACTATGACTTTTCTTCTTTGCCTTTACCGATGGTGTGCACTCCGTCGGTGTTCTCTGTCACTTCGTGAATACTCAAATTTTATGTATTGCTGAAAGCATAACCTTTTTTCCATTGATTCTCTGAAGTCTTTGGCATTATGTACATGACCGTACATATGATTTCAATACAAACCTTTAACTGATTTAATGCCTTGCATTATCTTCAACTTAACATTATCAAACATTTAATTAGTTACATGTAATCAAGCTCTCCCTTTGGCATTGATGGAAAAAAACTTATATTATCACACTATACTAGTTCTAATACAATATGAAATACAACTATTGAGATTCATCAAACTACCAATCTCTCCCTTTTGTCAACCGATAAATGTCTAAACTTCTGTAAGCTTTGTTTTAGCTTAGATTTGATTCCTACAGTTCTTTTGTCTTCTGATGTGTTGATTCCTTTTCTTGTGTCAATTTCTCTCCTTTTGACTGTTTTCCTATTTTGATGTTTTTCTCTTTTCAACAATTGTCCCTTTGTATAATCTTTCATACAACTTTCTCTGCTTAAGGATATAATCTCTCCCTGTTGGAGTAATCTGATAATGGATAATCTCTCTTTCTTTTTTTTTTGAAGAATGTGATAATATGGATAATTTCTCTCCCTCTCACAACAATGCCAAACAAATATTTTAAAAATATCTGACATTCATGGAAAACAATCTTTTCTTTTTATATCCATAATATATTCCTTGAATTTCCCTTATCCATCAGCAATACAACAATATGTTCTAGTGCACGGTTCTGATATATACCTGTCTATATATAGGTGTATCTTTTAAGTTCATCTCATTGCTTGCATCAACATGAATGATATTCTGATAATATGTAGGCTGATACAACCTTCAGTCATTTTACTGACTGGTAGACAAGGGTTTGACCCCTAGTCTATTTCTCAGGTACTCAAATGTATCCTTGGGCAGTGGTTTGGTGAAGATATCAGCTAATTATTCTTTGGATTGCACATACTCAAGTATCACCTCTTTTTCTTGAACTTTTTCTCTTAAGTAATGGTACTTGATGGCAATGTGTTTAGTTTTTTCATGCATGACTGGATTCTTAGAAATGTTTATTGCACTGGTGTTATCAAAATAGATAATCACTGGTTTTAAGATCTTCATATGCATACCTTCCAGAAACTTTTTGATCCATGCAATATATGAGCAATCTGCAGCAACAACAATGTACTCTGCTTCTACAGTAGACTGAGAGATGCATCCTTTCTTCTTGATAATCCATGTGACAAGTCTGTCACCCATAAAGAATGCTCCTCCAGCTGTACTCTTCTGGTCATCAAGATTCCCAACCCAATCAACATTGGTAAACACATTAAGTTGAAATTTTCCTTCTCTTCTATACTATAAGCTGAATTCCTCAGTATTCTTCAGATATCTTAGAATTATTTTCACAGTAGTCATATGTGATTCCCTGGGGTTAGCAAAAAATCTAGCAACAATTCCTACTGCATGTGCAATATCTGGTCTAGTGTGCACAAAATACATGAGTTTTCCTATCATTGATCTGTACAAAGTATGATTTACCTCTATTGTCTTTTCCTCCTTTATCAACTTAGTATCCATCGGTGTTAACTAGTTTGGATTCTTCCATCTTGAAAATTTTCAGGACCTCTTTGATGTACTTGGACTGTGTAATGTGAATTCCTTCACTTTGTTGAATGATCTGTAGACCAAGAAAGAAATTGATCTCACAAAACATAGACATCTCAAACTCTTTGCTCATCTCATTAGAAAATGATTTGCATAGCATATCATTGCCTCCAAATATGATGTCATCAACAAATATTTCAGCAATCAAGGTGTTAGCATTAGTATCTTCTTTTAAATAAAGATTACTATTTT
>MU226780.1:784888-797694 GCA_018584345.1 Thuja plicata | reverse complement strand
GTTCCAAACTAGGACATTACCACTTTGGACAGTGACAAACTTCAAGAGTTTGGAGTGCTCTGTCAAAGGAAAGCCATACAAAAGAAAATGATCAAAGAACATAGAGAAAACATGGCACTTGAAAAGGATAAGGAGATACTCCAACAACTGGTTCCTGAAGTAAAAATTGATGAAAACACTTCAGTTAAGGAACATATTGGTGTTCTTACCGACGCTATCACATAACAAGGAATAGAGGTTGACCAAGCAATGGAAGAGAAAGCAGAGAAGAAATATCAATTCAAGTTAATTGATAAGATAGGCCAAGAAGTAGCATTGAACAAGGTCAAGCTCTCCAAACTTAGTGATGAACTGGAGCCAATGATTGCTGAGGCAATAACCTTAGTTCAAAAGATGTACACACTTGAAAAATTTGCAAAGGAGAACAGTGTCAAGCTTGTAGAAATTGATACAAATGTCACTAAGAGTGCACAAAGCCTAACCTCACATGCAGAAAACATAAAGGCACATCATGACAAAATCATTGAGGCAAATAGGCTAAGGCAGGAAATATGGGATGCTGAGACCCAATTCAGAGGTGAGATCACAGAACTCCAAGCACATATCTTACCAAATCTCACAATACTTCAGCAACATATTTCAAAACCTAGAAATCTAATAGCAACCCTGGAGATGTCTATAGTAGACAACATCTATGATATTCATGCAAGGATTTCAATAGAGCACATGGCTCTAGAAATGCTGAAAGAAAAATGGGAGAAGATGATGGAGGAAGTCAAATCCTCACATTCCGAAATTTTTGGAAAGTTCTGAGTACCTTTGTCCTTAGAATCAAAAAAGGAGGAAAGGCAATGTATATAGCTATGTACAATACAAATATCCAGACAATACATATATCAGGCAACAAAAAGAAAAAGATAAAGGATATATATATATACTTACACTTACTGGCACATACATAGGGGGAGTCATTCAAATGACTAAGGCAGAAGTATACACAGGTGTACATACTAATACCCTCAGTATGTTTCCCATATCATGTTTTTGATACTAATGTCAAAGGGGGAGATTGATGACATTATTTTTCCATTAGTATACTCAGAGAAAAAACACAGACAACAAGCATCACCGGTGAACCACAAGCAGTACTAGTGAAATGTAAGCATACCCGACAGAACAAAGATTTTTGAGAAAAATGCTAAGTATAAAAGTGGAAAGCATCACTGGTGACCACAAGCATCACCGGTGACCACAAGCATCACCAGAAACCACAAGCATTATTGGTGACACAGTTTTCAGAACTAACCTGACAGAAACAGAAAAGGCATACCCGATGACCAGTTCAAGAAAGGAACACCAACGATCAAGAAAAATGACCATCAGAACCGATAGACAGATCAAGAACCTGCAAATTGTGGATCTGAGTTTTACATGATGATTAAAGCAATGTAATTCTATTTATAGAGTTTTATTTTGGTTTTAAATCATATTAGATGGTCATGCAAGCTTTATGTAAATGCTTTAAAGCATCCTAACAGATCTAAAGCATATCTAACTACAGATCAAGATCAAATTGTATATCTTGAATCTAGAGTTAACTTGCGAATGCATGAAGCAAGAATTGAACCTAAGCTAGTATAAATAGATGTTCATACTCAATTGTGAGTACATAAATTCTATGTAATCGATAGCCACAAAGAGAATCTAAGGAGCATAAGGCAAAATTCATGCAAAGATCAGAAACAGAATACATCAGTTATCAAGAACACACAGAGGCTACCGACGAGTAGATAGAGGTAATACTCAATCATGGAAGGATGATTAATAGTATTTTTGGAGCTTTAGTGGATCTATTATCAGCAATTGAAGATTGCATTTATCATCAGATCAAAGACTTATGTAGTTGCATTCTAACAAGTGCATCACATCTAAATTCCTTTTGTAGAAGGTGGACTTAACCGTCCTTTGTAAATCTCTTAACAGAGTGCACACTTAACAATGTTGTTGAAAGCTTCAAATGAAGAGGTCTCTACTGTAATACTCCTAGCAGGGTAGGTCATTAGAAGTGACCAAATTGTAAGCCTTAACCAGCTCTTCTTATCTGTAGATAGTGACGTTTGTGGGTAACAATCCCCACCATAGTTTTTACTTCCTTAACAGGAGTTTTCTGTGATATCATATCTTGTGTCATTTGTTATCTAATTTCATGAATGTTTCTATTATTGTTACGTATCAAAATGAATGTATGATATGATTTCATATGCATAAAGAAAGATGAACATATAGATAAGTTAAATTACAAACTGATGACTAAGGGTTAATGGGCTAACCAATAAAAGTTTTAGAGGTACTGATTCACCCCTCCCCTCTTAGTAAAAATTATCTCAATATAATTCCAACAAAGATTTTGAAGGCCAAAAAGGTCAATGTTGGGCTACAAGGCTGTCAATTAGGTCTCTAGGCCAGTTTGAAGACAATTTTCCATTGTGAGTAAAGGAGGGTCCTAGAAACCACAAAACCACTTTGATATGTACTTATACACCCAAAGTACATCACATATATCATTGGTTTGTATCTAGGGTAACCTTGGTTGAATTGAGTCTATTGGAGCCATTGTGCTTTGGAGGGATAGGCCATTGAGTAACCAAATTTGGGCATCTTGCCTTGTTGATCAGTCAAACACATCATGTAGTGAATCAAGTGGTATTAGAGCCACAAGTAGATCAAGGAAGATGTCTGAAGGAGAGGAGGAGTTTCCTACAAGGATGAAAAACATATATTTTGCCAGTATAGTCAGGGAGCAGTTGGTAGACAAAATGAAGTTGAAAGCAACATTGGAACAAAGGGAGAAAGAGAACCATGAGAAGGAAAGAATGATGAAGACCATGATGGATAGGATCTTAGCAATAGAGAAGAGAGACAAGAGCATCAGGCTGGATGAGGAAGTAGAAGAAGGAGAAGAAGAAGAATTACCCCAAGAGGAAGAGCAGTTAGACCCTGAGGATGAGAATATGGCTAAGTTGGTGAAAGCCATAAAGAATGTAGATTCAAGAGTAAGGACAAACTTACCTATGTATGAAGGGAAGATGGATGATGAAGAACTAATAGATTGGTTCAGTGCAATTGAAAATTGATTTGAGTGTGAAGGAATATAGGAGAAGGACAAAGTGAAGATTACAAAGTCCAGGATGAAGGGACATGCATTATTGTGGTGGGATTGTGTTCTGGTAGAAAGGTGGAAGAATGGGAAACCCAAGATCAAATCTTGGTATAGTATGATGGACAAGATGAAGGCAGAATTTTTGCCAAAGGATTATAGAGTATAGTTATACAAGAAGTTGAGAGATTTTAGGCAAAAGGATATGGATGTGCAAAGGTACACTGAGGAGTTCCATAAGTTGGACATCAGAACAGGGCATGAAGAAGAAGTGGAAGAAAATATTGAAAGATACATGGGGGCTAAGGTTCAACATTCAAGATGAACTTAGTCTTAATACCCCAAGGACAATTGATGAATGCTATCAGTTGGCCATGAAGGCTGAAGAGAAGATAAGGAGAAATCATGAGAAGAAGAATAACACAAGAGGGGGATCTTCTATGAGAGGAACATGAGTTAGAGGTACCACTGATTTTTAGAATCACAATGATAAGGACAATCCATACACATCAGAGACAAGAGGAGGATATAGAGGAGGAAGAAGTGGAGGAAGAGGAAATGGGATGTTCACAGGAAGATGCTTTACTTGCAGTGAAGTGGGTCATCCGTCCTTTAGATGTCCTAAATGGAATGAGGAAAAGGGCAGAGACAAGAGAGGGAACTCGATGGAAGAAGACACAAAGAGAGAAGAGCAACAAGAGCCCATTGTAATTCAAATAAAGGATGGAGAATGCTTATTGATGGGAAGGGGAAAACCATGGCATCCATAGATGAGTATATTCAGATAAAATTTATTAATCCAAGGTAAAGTATGTAGAATCATTATAGACTCAAGAGAAAGTCATAATGTTATGTCTCATGAGGTTGTGAGGAAGTTAAATTTGAAATTTTTTTTACATCCTAAGCCATATTATGATACTTGGGTAAATGTGAATAAGAATTTGTTGGTTAGTACTCAGGTCATGATTGAATTTTCAGTTGGCAAGTACAGAGATAGGGTATTGTGTGATGTTTTGGATATGACTTGTGGACACTGGATCTTAGGCAGGTCTTGGCAATGGTCAAGGAAAGTTATTCATGATGGATTCAACAATAAGTATTTGGTTCACCATGAAGGAAAGAGATATGAGTTGGAACCATTAGTAAGGCACCAAGAAGAATCAATACTTATGTGTTTTGGGTAGGAGATAATAAAGAAGGTTCAGTATGATACTGGATGGAAGAGGGATGAGAAAGTACAGTCAACAGGCTACTATGACAGTCCTAAAGGTGGAGAGATTTGGGACCTAGCCTTTGTGCAAGTTGGGACCATAAAGTGTCCTATGATGCAGTCAGAGAAAAGCAAGAGGATAGAGATTTTAGATTAGAGATCTAATCCATGGAGTGGATTACAGGAGGAGGACTTCCAGCCCTCTCACTATCCTTTCCAAGGACAGTCAGCAAAACCATGTTTTTATTTTAAAAAATTATGTGTGAATGTAGGTTGGAAAGATGTGAGAAGGAAGATCACTTTGGGGGATTACTTCACCCCTAAATTGCAGAGGTCCTTTAAGCCATACAAGTCTTGGGACAAACATTTCATTTGTGGTGGGCAGTATGGTGCAGGAGCACCAATGACCAACATGAAGACCATGAATCAAACCATGAAGACTATGAAGGAATGGAGGGAACCTAATGGAAATTAGAGGTCCAAGGAGATAAAAGGGATCCTCAGTGATGCAAATAATATAAACTATAGTGTGTTGGCTCCTATAATGATTTGATGTCATGAAATGACATTTGCATATGAAGAATAAGTCATATCCTTGAAAGGATTAAATGAATGTAACTTGGACCATTAGTGTCCCAATGTGTTTAGGAGATTATAGGGGTTTAGTTTGGCTGAAAATAAGTCTCATAGGTGTTTGAAATCCTTTGGAGTTCTTAATTTCCAAATTACAAAGGTTTAAAAGCATTTTTAAAGTTTAAAAATTCAAATATTTGAAAAGTAATGACTAATAGCCATTTAGGAGGGAAATGGATTTTCTATTGTCTAAACACTTAACTAATCCCTAAAACTGATTGAAATAGGTTGGGGAAGTTAATTTTTGGATCCCTATTTTTAGTTGTGACTCTATTGTTCAGATATGGTGGCTGGAGTGTTTGGACTGTAACAAGGATATCAATAAAATCCAAGTTTAATCTACAACTTTGATGTTCTATGAATGGTTGGATGGTTTAATACTTATTGATTTATTTTTTTAGTTTATTTTAGAATATTAATAAATCTAAAATCATTTTTCTCTCCATCTAATGCATTGAAAGTCATTTTATATGACTATACTGTCATTTCCAGCAAGTTAAAAGTCTGATTTTGTTAAGTTTTTATCCATTTTGTAGTTAGTTTGCAAAAATTGATCCTTTCCATGGAATCAAAGGCCTAGAATACATGGAAGGAGGATACTAACCATTTAATATAATTTCTAATACTGATTCTTTCAGAGATTTAAGGAATGAAGTGATCACAGATTGATATTTGGAGGGTTTCAAGTGAAATTGATGGCTAAGGTATAGCAGTGGGAGATCGGGCTTAATGATAGCCTTTTTATGATTGGAATAGTATTTTGGGGTGGAATGAATGGTGAATAAACCATCAATTGGTCCTGGAAGAGTGTGGATGGTAGAGATTGGTGAGGCCCTAGATTTAAGGGTTTAAAGTAACCAATTTGGGGCTTTTGGGGTTCCTTATGGTTTGGGTCTAATTCCTAATAGGATTAGAGGTTTTGAGTCATTTTAGGTCACTTAACAAGAGTTGAGATCATGGGGGCATGCCTATGATATAGTTTCTTTTTTAAATCATCAAATTTTGAGTGCATTTGTAGGGGTACAGTCAGGGTACTAAAATTTGGTCCATAGTACCAGTACCTAAGCTTTTGATATGTTGTCATATGGCTAAAATGGTATCTGAATATTCATTTGGTTCTTTTAGTATTGTGGGAAAGTAAAGAGTTTGAAGGCCAAAAAGGTCACTGTTGGGCTACAAGGCTATTAATTAGGTCTCTAGGCCAGTTTGAAGACATTTTTCCATTGTGAGTAAAGGAGGGTCCTAGAAAACACAAAACCACTTTTATATGTCCTTATAAACCCCAAGTACATCACATCTATCATTGGTTTGTATCTAGGGTAACCTTGGTTGAATTGGGTCTTTTGGAGCCATTGTGCTTTGGAGGGATAGTTCATTGAGTAACCAAATTTGGGCATCTTGCCTTGTTGATCAGTTCAACACATCATCTAGTGCATTAGGGTTGTTTATGGATAACATGCCTATTGAGTTGTCATGTCATGGAAATGAAGCTCACCACTGATCTTAATGGTGTATAATTCTTTTACTTGCTCAGGGGTTGGCTAGGATGTCAGAGGTCTCATGATGCCATTTGGAAGGGAGGAGAGCATTCCTTTTGTTATTATTTTTGCAATGGAATACATCTAGTGATAATCATACATCTACTTAGGAATTTGTTTTTGAATGACACTTTATGGTATTTGGTTAAGATGTTTATTAAGTAATTAAAGAGAAAACTTTCTTTAATGGGAAAGTAACCATTTGCGATCTATGTAATGGATTCCTTGAAAAGACTTGGTATATTGTCTTAAATAATTAAAGTAAGATTTGTTTACTCTTTCTTCATGTCATATACAATCCTTTCCCTTGTCATGTTCTGATGTAACTACTTGATTTTTAGCTATCAAATATATATCAATATGGGAATTATCCTTATGATCATGTTTTTAACTACCAATAAATCTTATATTATGTATCTAGTTTGTAGCCTTGTATGCAGGAATAAGTATTTGGGATATGCGCACAACATAGAATCATGACAAGATACTCAGGTATGCAAGTGCAAGTCATGATTTTTATTTGAACATTGTAATAAACTTTATTGTTCTAAGTAGATTCATTGTCATTGCAAATTTTAGTTAAAAATAAATAAAAATAATGTGCTTATTAGTTATGATAGAGTAGATTAAATAGGTTGTGTGATGTCCAATCAAGTGATTAAAAGTTGGGCATTACATTTGGTATTAGAGCCAAGGTTTCAGTACTGGGATCTCTGGGTAATCTTGTTGGTTATGTTGTTATTGTGAAACGTTAACTAATTGGTAGTGGATACTAAATTTACTTTGTGTATACTTCCTTTATGTGTTTATATGTAATTATGTTATGATAACATGTCCAAAAATATAACATTGTTTAAGAGAATTTATATTACATGTGTATATTTAAATGAATTACATTAAGGTTATTGGTTAATAATCCTTAGAAAAGAAAAGAAATAATTGTTCCTTCCTTTAATCTATGTCTGATAAATCAAAGGAGGTTAGTTAACGGAACACGGTAGTATCATTGATTATATATAACATGTGGGATCAAAGAAATTAGGTAAGGGACCTAAAACCCAATGTTCATATGTGATTCTAGACCTAGAAGTAAAGGTAAAAGTGGTAACTACATTTAGAAGCTTTCATAGATGACTAAAGAAATATATTATAAGTCATGTGCAATTAGTAATGGTATGCTAGGAACAATCTCTCCATTTTCTTATTATTGAGGTGAAACTCTTCATCTTGGACTTAGTAAGAGTTAAAATATGCATTTTATTTTTTTATTTTTATTTTTGGAGAAAAACGTAAAATGTTATGGTAAATACATTTAGATGATTTATTCTTCTCTAGGGGATGATACTTTGTGTGATCTACATGTCCTTGATTATGTGAAAATTGAGTTTCCTTATGTTGAATATTTATAAATGTCCTATATTATCATAGTTTTTCATCTTGATGGTAGATGTTATTATCCCATGACATGAGAGTATGATTAAATGTGGATAGCATATTATTTTGTTTGTACCTCTTGTGTATGTGAAAGAACCTATAATAGTTCTTATGTTGGGTGTTGTGTGAAACTCGTAATTTCTTGGTTTACCATGGGGTGGTGCAATCAAACACTCAACCATGGAAGTTATGTATGTTTATGAGTATGGAATAAACATACCATTTATGTGTTGTTGCATTCTTGTTACCCTACTGAGTGCCAACCTATGCGTTGTACTTAATTAAAGTAATGGTAAAGATTTCCAACCTCTCGAGTAGAATAAACAGTGTACGAATAATGGTGACATGAAGAGACCTTAGCTTCAACTACTCGAGGGGGAATAAATCAATACTTTCCCTATTACTCATTATGTAAAGGGGTAGTGTGCTACTATCATTACCACTTCCTTTGGGTAGGAAGGATGACATACGCATAATGACAATGTGAGGTGATCTTAGATTACACTACTCAAGATAAGAGGTAATCTACTACTTCCCCTTATGATGGACCCAAAAATGTGGTTCATAAGTGCATAGACCAATCCCCATAGTTCTTGAGTATGATACCAATACCTGATATGAGATTTTATGGACATAGATATGACTTATGGATATGCACATTTCTTGATGGTCCTACATGTGGAGGGAGATTTTTTTCCCATGCTATCATGGATACCGTATCCGCACATGCTTTGAAATGATGCAAATGGGTGCAATGCCACACCCACTAGTGTTCTAAAATAGTATGGATAGTGATGTCATGTTGCTGATGGCAGTGAGCTGAGATTGATGACACAATGCCACATACAGAGTTACGTGAAGGCGTAGTATAGATACGTATGTTATATTTTCCTATTTGATGCAGAGTGATTTGGAGATGCTTGCATGTTTGTAGAGGGGTACCCATGGATGCTCGGTGATTTAGGCACAGTAGGAATATGGGTGGACCCTATCCATGTATACCTCTGGCTAAGGAAATGATCTTGAGGGATAT
The DNA here is from genome assembly GCA_018584345.1 of Thuja plicata. NCBI lineage: Eukaryota > Viridiplantae > Streptophyta > Pinopsida > Cupressales > Cupressaceae > Thuja > Thuja plicata. The sequence continues at coordinate 788,689 of MU226780.1, read as the reverse complement.
TCGTATGCAGGGTGTGAGCTACGAGTGCCTTCTCCACGAGGAACACTGCCATGCAACATATGACCAATGTGTGCCCTCTCTGCTTGGTGTATTGTCATTCCAGGTGTGTTGATGTAATTATTTTCTGCCACTTGATGCGGGGTGTTTCCAAGGTGAATACCCCATGCCATGTAATATTAGGCCGATGGGTCATCACATGATGGGCTATTGCGATAGCCAGACGCTATTCCCTCCTTCCTCATGAGGTGGCTATATATATAGTCACACAATGATGTATTGTATAATTTCATGTTAATTTTTGTTTTCTAGTGTGGGCCAACAACTTGTTTATTTTCTCTTGTGATGTTTTAGCCATAAATTTTTGGGAAAGCTTGTTGTAATGATTTAATGTTGTGATATTTCCAATTTTTTTATTTATTGTTGTAATTGACAACTTGTTTCCTTTTATTTATTAATTTGGTGGCTAAACTAGTTTTCATTGGTGTAATTTAAATATTGGCCATGTGTAGTAATGTTATTCCTCACCAAGGATGTAGGAGATAAAATTGGTGAGTGTATAAGAGGAAGCAGACGCATGGAACCCTTGAGTATGGGGGTACATGAGACTGTTATGCAGCTAGTATCCACTACCCACCTTAGAGTGGTGACTATTCCTTGGAGGCTAAACACCTTACATAAACAAGGGGTAAATCACGTGGACTTGTATGGGGGGCCTTGCCGTATGTGTGCGAGTGCCATATATGTGTGGGATCCCAACACCATCAAGCCACTCAGTGAGGTATGTATCATGGATTATGGATATTGGGTCATGGATTTAGATGAGATCAATATATTTTACCCAGGAGCATGATGGCATGAGCTGATCTTGAGCCTTGTGTTGTGATGTGTGTATGCATCCTAAAATGGTCGCCTAGACTTTGGGCCCCATTTATCATTTTATCATTTTATCAAATTTCTGAATCAATGCTTTGCAACATTTTCAATTCAAATCAATTTCTTTGATCAAATTATAATTAATTTAATTATTCAATTATTTCAATATTTCCTAAGGTTTGATCATTTTTATCTAATTAAAAGATTTAATTTTCTTTTTAATTAAATAAAATTTATCTTATTTAATTAAAATAAATTTCTCCCTTTTAATTAAATAAAATTCCTCTTATTTAATTAAATTCAATTCCTCCCATTTAATTAAATAAAATTCTTCTAATTTATTTATTTAAAATAACACCTCTCTTTTAATTAAATAAATAAAAATCCCCACTTAAAGCACTTTAATTGATGAAAAAGGAAATAAATTAAATAAAAATCCCTTTTTCATCACATCTTCCTAAGTGGTGGATTTTTGCCTCTTAATCTCAATCATTGATCAATTCTTTTTGCCTCTTAATCTCAACTGTTCACTTTCCTATATAAGGAAATCTCTCTTTCTCATTTGATAATCATCAATCAATCATCAATCAATCATCAATTATTCATATTAGAATTTTTAGTATTGTTATGCTATAGGTTTGGATAGCAATTTTAGAGGAGGATTTGAGCACTTGAGCTTGGATATTGCAACTTCTCTCTTCTTGTCTCATTCTTCTTGCATCCATGGCTTTTCATATAGATTAGATTCATATTTATTTTCATAGATTAAAACTTGCATTTGTATTTCTTTTCATAGATTTAGCCATGCATTGTTATCATTTAGATTAATTTTATTTCAAGCATTGCAATCATATAGAGTAGATCTCATTTTCATGTATTGAATCTCTTATTTCATGGTGTACTTGCATAGGCACAACTAGGTCAATCTAAAGGTCTCCATTTCACACCTTTGCACTCCATGACTAGAGAGCTATGGATCGATATTTGAGGCCTCATTCTTGAGCAACCTTGGATGGAATGATTCATAGAAGTGTGTCAACATTTAAGCACACATTTTTGGTGCCCATCATGGGGCATGATGCTCTTGATTTTCCTCTATTTTATTTAGATCTCAGATTTTCTAATCTTTACATGGTTATTTTATTGAAGTTTTTCAAGCCTAACCCTTGTGCAGATTTTCTTGGAGATGAAAACCCTAGATTTTCAAATATTTGATCATATCTCCCAAACAGCTTGGAGTTTCAGTCAGAAATTTTTTTTCCAGGTTGGTGACATATCAGAGTAGCTCCAGTAAAAAATTTAGAATTTTCCAATGTATTTTGAATTTTTTATAATTTTTTATTTATTTTTCATAAAACCTTAATTTTTGGCGCAAATCAGTGAATATTTTGGAAATTTTTACATTTTTGGAAATATCTTTAAATTCTATAGGGGGTTCATTCTTTGATTTTTAAATTTGGGTGCAATATTATAGATCATTTGGTCAATTTATGAAAACTGGTCTATTTTGGGAAAATAACTCCCTAGGGCACAAATAAAAAGATCTTTTTAAAACTCTAATATTTTTGGAAAGCTCTCTAATTTTTAATAGGGGTCTCTTTTCTAGATTTAGGGTTTGGGATCCGAATTCATAGCAAACAAATCCGATCTTGTTGACTAGTTTAAAATCAAAATTAAAAAAATGGTATTTAATGATTAGCTTGCACTTATTTTTCACAAGGTTCAATGCATGATGTGAGTTGTCATTTGGATTATTTTCTGGTTATTATTTCTCCTAACAATTGATTTTTAGATCTAACCCTAGGGTTTGATATAAGTTGAACATACATTGCATATCTTGTTTGCTTGTCTTGCTTGTTGGAGAGTTCATGAGGATTGCTTGGACTTGTTTGGGTAAACAACAAAATGATTCATGTTGCATTGGATTTGAGGTATTTTTTTGATCTCTATAACATTTAGATTTTGGGAATTAAAATGAACATCTCATGTGTTTAGCTTGAGTGTTTCTTGCTTTCATAGATCACATTTCCAATTGGTGCTCTAAAAATAGACCTAGATTTGCTTTCTTGCATAAATGTTTCACATAGTAATTAGGCCCTATGAACACTATTTGTGGCGATCTTGAGAGATTGGGATTCATTCGCTTGTTTTACATGCGAAGCTTTTCTTGATGATAGATCCCCTTGTAGGTAGGGAAGGATTTTATTTTCATCTCATTGGTCAACTTGGTTTGGACTTCAACTTTTGGCAATACTTTCTCTCTTTGGGGTATTGGTGTCATTTGTTGTTGTGTGAGCCTTGAATGAGGTGATTTCAAATTAGTGGGTCAATGAATCATATTTGCTATGTTTTTTTGAGGTGAAGAGGCTAGAGGATTATGCTCTTTTTCCTTTTGAGAGAATCAGAAACTTGGAACCCTTGAATCCGAACTAAGTCCCCATGTGGTCCATATTGTGAGTCTTCCTTGTTAGAGAGGGTTAACCGTAGTGGATATTCCCTTTATTGGGTCAACCACGTGGATGGAACCTCGAGCAGTAATAGCCATTTTTTCCATGGTAGTGACAACCACTATATAAATGTCCTTGTGGAAGAAATCTCCACGGGTGTAGTTTCTTGTGGGTTGTTGATCTCCTCAGCAGCTCCTGATTGATTAAATTCTTGGGCTGTGTCAAAACCTCGGTGTGCCAGGATTGAATTTCACCCACTTGAAATTGCAAAAGTTGTAGAGTCAAGCCATTACTAAGAACCATAGTGCAACCAACTTTTTCTTTCATAGGACTATGTGCGTGATTGGAAAAAATTTTGAGAACATACACAAGTAGCATTCTTATGGAGTAGAATTACTATGACACTATCCATGTTCATGTGCAAGGTTGCTTTGTCCCTTGCTCATTGTTTGAAGACATTGATTGCTTGAACTCCTTGATT
>MU226780.1:751454-779042 GCA_018584345.1 Thuja plicata | reverse complement strand
TCTCATTCTTCTTGCATCCATGGCTTTTCATATAGATTAGATTCATATTTATTTTCATAGATTAAAACTTGCATTTGTATTTCTTTTCATAGATTTAGCCATGCATTGTTATCATTTAGATTAATTTCATTTCAAGCATTGCAATCATATAGAGTAGATCTCATTTTCATGCATTGAATCTCTCATTTAATGGTGTACTTGCATAGGCACAACTAGGTTAATCTGAGGGCCTCCATTTCACACCTTTGCACTCCATGACTAGAGAGCTATGGATCAATATTTGAGGCCTCATTCTTGAGCAACCTTGGATGGAATGATTCATAGAAGTGTGCCAACATTTAAGCATACAATGTGTTCTCCCAGTGATGTGGTTTACTATATGATTGTGTAAATTCATATGTACTCATGTTTACTATTGCACCATAGAGATAAAAAGAAAATATTCATATGCTTGTTAGCTTATAGGTACCATGTTTTATTTTTGATGTTATTTGTGATGATTAAGTAGAAAAAATGAAGGTTATATAATGAAAGATGGTGCTTGGGATCACGAAGATAGTCTAAATGGTTATGATTTCAAAAAAATATAGGTGATTTAATATTTAGTGCTATTGTGAGAGTTGATGTACCCTATATTAGCAGATTAATGAGAGATTAGTGTAAACTACTATTCATTTTGAACCATATTTGTGCTACTAAAGAAAATAAATAAATAATAATAGTATAATAATTATGGATGAAACCATCTTTGAGACAACCATTATCTTATGTTTTAAGTAAATTTAAGCTATATTATTCATGATGATTGTAATTGAATATGTTGGGTATATAATAACCTTATAAGAATGTTTTGTCTCTCTTGATTGTAGAAAATTTCCTTACAAAGACTTATTTTATAACTACATGCTAATAGTAACATTTTAATTCACATGTATACTTAGGAAGGAGTTGGCTCATTCACTTTATAGATGTACTCTAGGGTAGGCATTTTACCTCTTTAACTAACTTCCAGGAGGAAGTTTCATCTTAGGGGGGAAGGATGTGATGCCCCACCTATAGACCAACACATATTCCTTATATTTTGAGGTTGCCTTGGGGTATGTTACTTGAGTTTTATAATATAGAAATTTGGTTTATTATTAGATCCTTATTAAGATTAAGTGGCTAACATGGAATAGTCTAACTATGATCTTGAATTGTATATGTATGGTGAAATTAATAATACATTATGGTTTAGTTGTTGTGAAGTATTATCTTGGAATAAACAAATGTCTAAAAAGAGTAAAGTATGGTTCTTTTATTTATGAAGGGAAAAGCGAATAGAAACATTATGTATTATATGATGATTATACTTCATGTTCATTTATATAGTATTCTATATCGTATTGATGATTTTGATTGGTTGTGAGTGAGTATATAGGAGAAATTCAACGCAACAATCTTTGATGTTCTTAAAGGCATGTTGTGAGAAAGCTCCAATGGGAAAAAGTTAGTAATTTTCCTACTATTCTTCATTTAATTATTACAAATGAATGTGTGAGGAGAGGAATTAATTGATAGTGATATCTTAGGTCTACCCTTCTAATGCTGATTTGGCCTTATTGTTTCATACTACATAATCTCTTGCGTGAATCTCACTGTCTAATGATCCATATATGTCAAGCCCCTACTATGACATATAGCTAAGTTCTGACTATATCATTATTATGTTGATGTTAATTACGTAATATATATTCATTCATATATATTAGTAAGAAGCTGATTTTAATTATGCACATTTTGTTGTATATAGTTTGTGAAAGTGATTAGAGAGAGAATTGGAATGATATATATATATATATATTAATGAACCTTATATTGGAAAATGTGGTGGGATAATTATGATTTGACTTGACTATAACTAAGGCCCCTCTAAGTATGTAATTTACATGTTGTATTTTATTAAGTTTAATTTCCTCATAATATTGGGGATCTCCATTGAGTTGTGTCATGACTTACACGTAGATGCATTCCTTAGTTGTGTTAGGAGCATCTTAAGTTGGTTTTAAGGATGACATCAATGTGGAATGTAATAAAATATGAATAGTGCGATTAATGGTTGACATATGTATTAGTGTCATCTAGTGATAATAGTAGAATTAGATATATTATTGAAGGTAATAATAATAATGGGTGAAAACATCTGTATAGGTATTGAATTACACAATTGCTTGAATTATCTATAATGACCTCGTTACTTATAAAATCTCTTATAATAAAAAAATAACCATGAAATATAATTTAAATAGTAAATAAAAGGAAAGATAATAATGTTGGTAGTATTATGGCATTAAATAATTTTAATATGCAAGAAAATTGTATAAAAGCATGGGAGAATGTGCATTTAATGCTGAGAGGTTGTCGAGTAGGGGTGTCAAAGAAATCCATTATTGAGGTATGGGAACCATGTGAAGGCATGGTCATCCCTAAATGCATTTCAAATGTAAGGTAGAAAAAAATGGTAAAATAATAAAGAGCATAGAAATATCAATTGACATTGTTGACTTAGAATATGGGAGCACACTCTACACGACCATCAATACTTCTTTATCCCAGGGACAATATTAATATCGAGGAGATGATATTAATGAGTTTGGCAGGAAGGACCGTATGTATTCTTGGGTGAATTCATGCAAAAAACCTGAGAAGCATGCATTCAGAGATGGGATGACAAATGTATTGGTGGTTCGGGAGTCAAAAAGAAAGGAACATATGTATTGGGAGATGAATCAATAGGGCCAAGAGGGATGGCTCATAGAGCGATCCTTCTATTAAGACTAGGATCCTATGCTAAGTTTGGGGGGGGTCAAAATTCACATCTAATGGAGCCCTCGCTATGCATGCATGGGGAGTGTGCTAAAAGATGTTCAAAATTCACATCTGATGGAGCCCTTATTGTGCATGCATGGGGAGTGTGCTAAATGATGTTCAAGAAAACCAATACAGGGAGTCGATGACAGTCGAGAGGCAGGGAGTGGCAGTTTTTCCAGGGAGTGGTTTTCCATCCTAAGCAGGGGTGCATGGTGTGTGTATCTCTTGGTTGAGGAGAGAAGGGAAAGAAAAAAATGGGGAGAGTGGGGTGTGCACTGGGGGGGTTGTTGGCACCATGGGTATGTGCTATCTCTATGCGTTGGCCCTTCATTTTGTTTGGGTTCTCTCCCTTCTTGGACTGCGGTTGTATAGTTCCATCCTTGATATTTCCTCGATGGAGGTGGCTAAGGGTAAAGGCTGTGATAACAATGATGTCTTTGAGCTTTCCAAGATATGCACGGATCCAAGTTGCAGAGGATGATTTTACAAGAGTTCCAGACTTCTACAGTGTTGTTTGGAGCACAATATCATGCAATCATTATGCTACAAAAGATATCTCTAGGAGGCATTCATTCAAACACTTAGGTATGGTGAAATATATGTCACAATTTCTTCATGACTATTTGTTGGCATAACCTACATAATATGAACTCTATTCTTAAGCATCTTCCTGTCCTTGTCGAAGCATTATATATATCATTGTTTGATACATCTCCTTGGGTCTTTATCACTAATTTGATTGACTTCATACAATATTCTACTCACAAGATAAATCCTATCAAAATATCCCAACCCCAAGTATTGTTCACAGACTAATTAAGCTCCTACTTAGTATAATTTCACACTCTTGCATTTCCTCGTTAAGATCTTAACCCTTCTGCTAGGTCATTACAATCTAATATGGGGGTCGACAGATTTAATGCTTTTTTTCTTTGTTTAGGCATGCTATTGTATAGTTTTATGAACTGGCAAATGACTCATCATATTCATCTAAAGACCCTGCAATTTATGCTTGATTTTAACTCTAGTTTATCTTAGATCCCCTGATACTACCTGGGATATTTATTTTAAGTATTTATTTTTCTAAGTGAGGAATAATAATTTTTTTTTCCGTGTCCTAACCTAGTTCCAAGTATTGTCCTATGCCATCAAACAAATAGAGGCCTTGAGGTATCTCAAGAAAATAAAACTCTTTAATCTTTTATAAATAAGAAAATTTAACCTCAATGAAAATGCCTCCATAGGGATGTCTCAATGAATAGTTGAGTAACCTCATAAATGGGAATATCTCTTTATTTGGTGAGGTAGTCTAGAATGGGTATTGTTTCCTTCTAAAGAATTTTATTGTTTGGTTGAATGAGACTATTAGGAAATTGAATTGATTTTCAAATTACTAAATACTAAAAATCTTATGGCTTTTCATTAACTATGTTGTAGAATTTTTTTTTTTTTTATTAGTACTACCTACACATCCAGTATGATTTTCATCATCATATTGTTAATATTATGTTTTAAAGATTAGTGTGGTATTTTATGCTTTTCATAGTCATATTGTTAATATTATGTTATAAAGATTAGTGTGGTATTTTATTTAAAACTTTTGGATATCGTATTGTGGTTAAATAACCAAATGGTTTAACAATTATAGAATTAATAGGCTGACTTGGGTAGTTGAAGCTATTGGAGACATATTCATTTTCTCTTATTAGCATTTTATCTTAGCTAGATTATAATTACGAGTTGATGTTCATATTAATTTTAATCATAGATTTGTCAATAGTACATTGAAATATAATTTTTCATTAGATTAGAAAGCGAGGGGTTTGTGGATTGTATTGTATTTTAGATTATAAATACTTGTATTGAAATTTTTGATGTGATATTTATGTCTAGCTCAAATTTTAGAAATTCCATGGATGAATTGCTTTCTTAAGTATAGATTTTAACCACTAAACATTAGGGATCTCATGTAAATTTTTCATAGTCTATTATAATAAATGTTATATGTCATAATAGTATATTTATTTCAGAAAGTTGTTATAATATTAGTCATTCTTACTCTTAGAATATGATTATTAGCTTCTAGTTTAAAAGGAATAATGAAAATAATGAAGGATAGAACTCTTTACCTTGATCATACATTATCATTATGTTTATTTAGATTGTGTAGTATCAAGATGTAACATGACTAAGATTATTATTATCGGAGGTTATATCAACATTATAGAAAATATTAACACAATGATGTCTAGGATGATGTTTGTTAGAGTTTCTAAGGGTTCTTCATGGATAACATGTCTATTGAGTTGTCATGTCATGGAAATGAATCTCACCACTGATCTTAATGGTGCATAATGCTTTTACTTGCTCGGGGGTCGGCTAGGACCTCAAAGGTCTCATGATGCCATTTGGAAGGGAGGAGAGCATTCCTTTTGTTATTATTTTTGCAATGGAATACGTTTACCGATAATCATACACCTACTTAGGAAATTTGTTTTGAATGACACTTTATGGTATTTGGTTAAGAGGTTTATTAAGTAATTGAAGAGCAAACTTTCTTTAATGGTAAAGTAACCATTTGCGATCTATTTAATGGATTCCTTGCAAAGACTTGGTAACTAGTCTTAAAGAATTAAAGTAAGATTTTTTTACTCTTTCTTCATGTCATGTACACTCCTTTCCCTTGTCATGTTCTGATGTAACTACTTTATTTTTTAGCTATCAAATATATATTGATATGGGAATTATCCTTATGATCATGTATCTAACTACCAATAAATCTTATATTATGCATCTAGTTTGTAGCCTTGTACGCAGGCACAAGTATTTGGGATATTAGCACAATATAGAACCATGACAAGATACTTAGGTATGTAAGTGCAAGTCATGATTTTTATTTTAACATTGTAATAAAATTTATTGTTCTAAGTAGATGCAATGTTATTGGAAATTTTAGTTAAAATAAAATAAAATAATGTGCTTATTAGTTATGATAGAGTAGATTAAATAGGTTGTGTGATGTCCAATCAAGTTATTAAAAGTTGGGAACTATTGTTATTAAACATTTAATTATCTCTAAGAAGAATTTGTTAGAGATAGAAGGTAGTATACCTGAGGAATTATAGATAAGGAAGAAATTAGCACAAAAGGAAGATGAAGTGATTAGAGAACAAGAAATGGAAGGCATGTTTCCTATTTTATCTATTAAAGAAATGTAGAAGATATTGAATGAAATTAAACCCTATTGAGAACCAAAACAAGACTAGTGAAGATAATGGGAGGAAGATATGATGAAGTTATTGAGGAGACACATAAAGCTATAGAAAAATTCTTAATGGGAACTGAATCTAAGGACATATCACCACCTAAGGCTCCTAAGCCCAAATCCATTGAGAAAGGAGAATCATCGAGGAAAGCTGAGATAAATATTGATAAATCGATGAGCAATGATGCTAGTCAATATGTAAGTATTGTGAAGCAACCAGATTTTTATGTTTATGGGTTACGTGTGTCATTGGACACTTTGTAGAATGTGAATGACCCCTTTGTGGAGAATACATACATTAGAGGAATCAGTGACGAGGATATGATAGAGAAATAATTTCAACAGTGGAAGTTACAGTGATTAAGGTTGAAGATTATTCACCTTTATTGTTGGCAAGTGGATACAAGTATTTGAGAAATGACATTGAGAATGTGGATGAGGATGAGTTGATGAAGTTGTCCTTCATCGTATTTAGTAAAGCTAAAGAAAGATCTGAGCAGAAAGGAAAGAAGAAGACTAAGGAAATGACAAGAGCAGCTGACACTTTAAACAAACTAAGTTTCCAACACCTATTGTTTTTTAGGGAAAACATGATGCAAAGAACTTGAACAAGGAACTAGATGACTGTGATAGTCACTATGAGTCTTTAGAGAAGATTCGAGAAGAGAAGAATGAAAATAAATATATCGTGAAGAAATTCAAGAAAGTGTGCAAGTCTATTTCTTGGGACTTGGGCATACTGAACAAGACCACTTCAAAGGCAAAAGGTTGGGTCGCATAAGGAAGGAAGTTATACAGTTACTATATCAACCCTATCAGACATGTCAAAAACATTGAGGACATATTAGCCAAGGATAAATCTACTTTGGATAAGTTGATGGACAGTTGTGAGACCTCCTCACAATCTGTATTAGAGATAGACAGAGAGGTGTCCAAGATGTTGGACAAACTGAGTGTCCTTGATACTGAAAGAGGGAGATTTATGGCAAGATTTGGTTTGCTAAAGAGTCTAATCACTCCCAAGCTATCAATTCTTGAGGTCCATATCTCTGACATGGAGAAGACAACACATGCCCTTACAACAAATATGTCTACTAACCTAAAGGAAGCAGAGACCTATTCATTTGCATTGAATAGACTGATTAATGTAAGTCATATTTTAGTGAAGATGTGGACAAAGGAAGTGAAGATCTTGGAAGACTCTTTCTGAGATGTATTAAAGATGGTCCAATTCTATGGTAAGCAGTAGTACAATTTTGATGCATTCTACATTTTTGTATACCTTTTCCATTGATGTCAAAGGGGGAGAAGAGAAGAAATAAAAAATGGATATATGTAAAGAGATATATGTAAAGAGAAGGGATGAAGAAGAGATGAAAATGCACACATATCTTTTTGGTATTAACACTTAGTCATTTTTTACTAAGTGTTGCCATCAATGCCAAAGGGAGAGATTGTTGGAAAGTGATGCATTTATGGAGTGACATGGTACACGTTATGGTTGTCATTTATGGAAACACATATGGAATGATTATTTCTTGAAGTTGTTTATAATTTTGGATATACAGATAGAAAAATGACTAAGTACAGTAAACATAAATACAGAGTATAACAGTACGGTTTTGGACAGCGAAGACAATATATGATGCATGGGGACATGAAAGCTTAGAGGAAGATATTTTGGAGTGTGTATGACCTTCTGGTAAGGTCACTTGAGTTTTTGTGATGATCACAGAGAGTTACAATATCTTGAAGTCATGCGAAGATAGAGTAATAGGGATATAGGGTAGGTGAACAATCACGATGATTGAGGGAGTATGACATGGACTCCTAGCGTGCTAAGTTGGATTGTGATTGTGGATTACCTATTCTTTGGTAGTATAATATTGCCAACTTTGTATTTACTTTTTGAGTATATATTAATTCTATTTTGTAATGTATTAGAGAGCCGATTGAATGAAGTAATACTTATATATATGAAGAGCTTTTTGTAAAGCAAAAAAATAAGTGATGAGATGATATAAATAAGATGGAATGAATGGATGAATTGTGATGTAAGACATATGTGAGATTCAAATGGAACTATCTAAGCATAGATGATGCTTTTAATGTTCTCTATTGAGAATTGATTATAACATAACTATTTCTGATTGTAAGAGCAGTGTGCTCCATATACCTTTAACAGGGTTTTCTATTCCCCCTAACAGGGAAATGTGCTAATATAATATTCAGCTCCTAATAGGGCTAGGTCTCTTAACATGGACACTATACTTTTAGTGCATATTTGTGGGTACTATCCCCACCGGGGTTTTCCCTTGGCCAGGGTTTCCTTGACAAAAATTCATGGTGTTATGAGTTATGTGTTGTGTGCTTATGTTCTTTTTATTTCAGTAATTATTCAACCCCCTCTCAGTATTACTTAATCCTAACATTCTGTTGATGCAAAAACTGTTAGATTCATTCAATGGAAAGTTGCAAGGTAGCCTAAATTTCAATCTACTCGTTATGGGCACAAATTGTCAATGCAAGGACATCTGATTGGGCTGCTTTACCCTAGGCATGATCCCCTTTTGGCTCCCCACTCACTAGAATTATCGATGCCATACCCTACTGATGATCTCCCTTAAGTTCCCTAATGAACCTAAGTGATTTATAGAACCTAGGATAGCCATAATGAACCTAGGACAATCCTAATGAATCTAGGACAATTGTAAAGAACCTAGGATAACCCTAATGAACCTAGGAAAACCTATCAACATCCATAATGAAATAGGGCATCCATAATGAATACATTATAAGATCTTAATAAAAAAATTAGGATACATGATGAACACATTATAAGAGCTTCATCAACACATTAGCATGAAATCCTATTAGAGATTGTTATTTTTCCATTTCACATTAGAAATAGAAATGTACTACATCATTACAAGTACATCAATGCTATCAAAAAATACTAGATACTCATGTCTTTATGATTTCTCATGTTCTTATGTATAAATACATCATATATAAAAAATAAAACTACTTCATATAAAAATACATCAATGCTATAAAAAAATCCTAGATACTCATGTCCTTATGCTTGCTCATTTCCTCATTTAGAAATACATCATATATCATCAGTGCAACTACATCACATATAAATACATCATTGTTATAAAAAAATGATAGATACACAACTAATACATTTAGTTCTAATATTTGTGATCCATAATGTATAACTCCAACCACTAGTACTCTCAAATACACCTACAAAACAATAGTGTACAAAATAATAGTATTAGAGAAATAATACTTACTAAATGTGCAAACAAAAAATTAAAGTAAGATAAACTCCAAAGCATGGTAGTGAGATCTCGTATATCCATCATATTTGTAATCCATGCATTCCTAAGCCACTAGAAGACTAATTTCATTGACAAAAAATGTTAAAGAACCAAAACATAACGAACATAATGAACCAAAGAGGGTGATGAAACTAAGCATAATTGATGTAATACAAAATCGACCCAGTGCTCCATTCTACAAAACTCTCCATTATCTTGCCCCAATCTTCATATGACCAACTCCCTTCAATGGCCAATTTATGGTGAGTGTTTCCTAGTACCATGCTTGTCGATTTCCTATTTCCAAAATGAACATGGTGGTATGTTCACCACCTTCCCTCCACTCGAGGGCTGACTGTACATCGATGTCGACTTGGGACTGAAAGGTAATAACATTTGGCTGCTTGAAATATACAAAGAACTCTGCAACAGATCTCAGTTTGAACTCACACACGGATGTGGATATGCCTTGATCGCCACTTTTATTCCTCAAGAAGGCCGAGCACCAGATATTATGCTCAATGGTCATGGTTCTTTGGAAATGGTCTTTGACACCATTCGGGTTGTTCAACTACGAATAAACCTGCAAAAAACACATCTCCTTCTTGGTTCACCTTTGAGCATGGCTGTCCGCCACCTTTCCTAATTCACAATGCTGAATTCATAACACAAGAGTCTTTGATTATCGTAGGGGAATGATCTTCATATCATTCGGCTTCTTCAAATAGATCTAACTCTGCATATAGACCACTTTCGGGTCTCCTACCAAAGTAACTACTAAATCACCACTCCATGGTTTCTTTGCGAGTACAACAGAATTCAAAATCGTTCCCACGATAATGGTTTCTTGGAACAATTTACTGATTATTTGCGCACGCAAGAATAACCAGATTTTAACTTGATTCTTTCCAAATAAAATAGCTTCCATCATCTCCAAATTGAGACTTTTATCAAACCGATTATGTAAACAACTAAGCTATTGAGGAACCCGATCCATTAAGACAATCAAAATTCTTTCATAAACGAAATATCAAAACCAAAAGATCGAGCTCAAAAACATTCATACGGCAAGCATAGCATAACCGAATCTCTTACAAAATAAACTTCATTATAATAATACTTCAATTACAAATGCATTGGCTCTCTTTTCTTTTCTTTACTCTATCTTCCTGTAGCTTTTCCCACACACCCATTATTTGGCTACAAAATCCATTTCTAACTTCCCATTACTCCAACGGATTCAAATGACCGATTTGGAGATGGTTTCTAAATAACTAAACTAGTAATGTGTCATGGAGTTGACACTGAAGTTGTCAACTTTACGATTATACAAACCCTCTATGTCTGAGATACTTAGACTACTAACATTTAATTGAGTCTTACACCCAATTACATTAATAAGACCCCCAAAAAACTTAATAAGCCATATTACAATAGCCATAAAGGTTCATAATATTCTAGGATCTTTAAGATGTTCCCCGTGCCAAGATGCCCCTGCATCAATAATGAACCTTACCATAATTTGGTATGAGATAATCCATTATTCTTGATTCTTGTATGTCCATCATATTTGTAAGCAACTGCATTTATAATCGATGTGAGGACTAAGTTTATTGACCAAAAAAATTCAAGAAGCAAAGCGTAATGAACATAATGAATCAAAGCATAATGAATGTAATAAACCTTATAGTCATTTGGTATCACCTAGTCAAGTGTGTAGTAAGGGTCATCTCTTTGCTTAAGAGTATCAAGTATTGATTCATGATCAACATTACTAATTGATTCTTCAACAACTTAACATTTGTTGTTGTAACAATGTGTGAATACATGAGAATGATTTTGTGCTTCTCATAGTCTTCAAATGCAAATATACCATTATTTCTAATCATTTATGCTCACAACCATATTCCCGCAAAAACAAATAAAATATCATATATTGTGCTAGCTTCTACTTTCCCTAGACATATTGTGCCAACTAGTAATCTAATCTGTCATCATTCCCCAGCTGTGCAACAACTACAAAAATATTTCCTAGTTATAGAAGATCTAAAAGATGGTTGTACTCAACTTAACTTTCCATGTCATTATTTTTCATGGATAATGTTTGAGATAAAGGAGTTAGATACTATGGAACCCATGCATCCACCCACTCACTTGAATCACACTGATCCCAATCATATTGAAAACAATCGGGACAAAAACAAGCCAACTCTCATTTACAAATGGTCCATGTACTTGCATCTAAGCTTTAAAATAAATTCATCTTTGAATAATTTCTAATTGTTTGACATTCCAATCTATCTCCTACTGTGGCCTCCTCAACCAACCAAAATAATATGTGCACTAATGAATCAAGTGTCCCTCCCTGTGACACTGCTGAACTATACCAATCAATAATGGAATGATAATCACGAAATGTAGTGCTTGAAATCATCAATTTATCCTTAACAAAATCTCTCTTCACACATGCAATTTCTCCATCATGCTCCCCTTTCCCATGCCCAATTTAAAAAGGACTGTAAAATATGTCCTGGTTGTAGAAGATTTCAAAGATGGTTGTACTCAACTGAAATTTCCATGTCATCCATTTTTCATGGATATTGTTTGAGATAAAGGAGTTAGATACTATGGAACACATACATCCACCTACTCACTTGACTCACATTGATCCCAATCACACTGAGAACAACTAGGACAAAAAGAAGCCAACTCTCATGTACAAATGGTCCATGTACTTGCATCTTTGCTTCAAAATAAATGCATCTTTGAAGAATATCTAATTGTTTGACCATCCATTCTATCTCCTATGTTTCCCTCCTCAAAATGCCAAAATAATCTATGCACTAATGAATCAAGTGTCCCTCCTCGTGACAATGCTAAACTATACCAATCAATAATAGAACGAGCATCACAAAGTGTAGCACATGAAATCCTCAATTGATCCTTAACTAAAATATCTTCACACATGCACTTGCTCCATCATTCTCCCCTTTCCCATGCCCAGTTTAAAAAGAACTCCAAATATGAGGTACACCCCTCTCTACATGCATTAAATACTCAAATAATAAAACATACGAGCATTCTTGAATTGACCCGTGTAGTCATCTGACCAAATGAGATGTCTATCCATTGCAATATATTTTTCCTAAAAGAACTCAAAAAAATCTCAAAACAATGTTGCACATACTCAGAAGAGTGAGATTTGTCGTCACTCAAATAAAAATGGCACTCTGCAATTATCTTCCTATCCTATTCTATTCTACGAGGGAATGTATATATGTTATGTGGACAAAAATACCAATATGAATGGAATTGTAATACTCATCTTGCAACTCATTCTATGGTTATAATGTGTATTTTTTTGCAAAATCAACCATTGATATAATAGTGCCAATCAGGAAAGATTTTTTACACATCCTTAATTGATGATCCAACCACTAGGACATGTGACTATGCATACTTGTAGAAAATATTTTCTTTGAAATCTGAAATAAAATCAGCAACATTGCATTCTTTTTTAACCAACTCACATCTAGCACCTTCACCTCCACTCTTCAAAGCATATTTGACTATCTCAGATATCTTTTTCTAAACATTTTTGTTTCCAAATTCATGTTCTCTTTCCTCATGAAAACATGAAACAGAATTCAACAAGCCAATATATTGTGAGCACTTATCATTTAAGAAATAATTTCTATAGAATAAACAACCATCATCTATATGACATCAAAATTGATCTAGAAAGTCTCTCGATGGTTTCAAAAGATGTCTTGCACCACAATCCTACAACATTTCATTAGTATGAAAAGTAGAACGAATGTAGCATAATAGTTCATGGGGCATTGAAAACACCACATGATATTTGCAACAAGTATTTCAAATGTTCAGAGGTACACAATATAATGACTTTAAGGATTCAAAATCCCTTTGTGATATTTTAAATATTGGACATGTCTCATAATTTTTTTTAAACAACATTGTTTGACTTACTTTCAAATAATGTTTAGGATATGGTGTGCGGTCTCGATTGCCAATTCGTAACTTCAAGTCATCCTTAACATTTGGTGACACTCTTTATTTAGAGTGCCAAAATAGTTTAATTTCCTCCTTCAAACTATCCATTAGCTTATTATCAACACATGAAAGCCTCCCCCAAAATCCCATACATCATTTTGAAGATGATCCTCAAGTCTTTCTCTTCTTGCAAGTGCTCTATCCAAATTTTTACAATTTATGTTGAAATCTATGCAGTTTTGTCTCATAAAGCAAGCCTTTCTCAGATAATGACTTACTAAGGAGGTTGTAATAACCCTCCAAGAAGCTCTCTTATATTTTTCCTTTCTATTTTTTCCAATATAATTGAGTGCATTAAAAATATTTTCCACAATAATAACATTTTCTCCATTTTCTTGTTCACATGAATTCAATTTCACTAGCACAGGTCTCATACTTCACATCTTTAGCAATTGTACAAAAAGTTGGCATTTCTCGGTCAACGTCTTCTTGCTAAAAAAATCATTAAAAAGTTTTGAAGCCCCAACTAAATGGTTCTTGTTGATCTCGTCTTCACAATTGCTCATAATGTTCTCATCAATTTCAAGTAACCATTTTGGTGTTCTTGAGGTCTTGAATTTGGAATTTGTCCTTCCTCCACATAATATACTTCATTTCTCATGTAATTTGGAGTTGTATAATTTTTAGTTAGTTCATCAACAACATTTTCTATGTCAATCCAAAATTGAATATCTTGTGCAACATTTCATTTCCAATCTCTACACTTTCATTCCCAATCTCTACATTTTCATTCCCAATCTCTATATTTTCAATCTCATTTTCAAAATAATGCTCAATATTTTCAAATTCAATATCCTTTTCACATGAAACAATATTTACGGGTGGATCTGAGGCTTCACCTTCACTAATATTTAACATACCTTGTCTCCAATTCCTATGACTTTCACTATCTCTTTGTTTATATGCTTCAACTTCGTATATTGTAAGCTTTCTTTTTCATTTATGCTTTCAACGACTACTGCTCCCCATTAAAACTCAAAAAAAGTGATGAAAAATGACTGCCAATGAATAATTTTTGAAAATATTCTCCAAAAATCCATATTATATTTGTTTCTATCTGAAAAGCCATGATTTTCACCTACAAAATGAATGTAAGGACCGTTGGAATGAGAAAAATGGTCCAATGCCCAATTTTATATAGCACATATTAGATATATGATAATTTTGACATGAATTAAAAAATTCACTATGGCACCAACACTTTACTATTGGTGCTATTGTGGAGGTATCTAATATCATATATGTATCTGATAATCGATACATAAAACTTTAAAATCTTAATGTATTATATATGTAATGCATTACATATATAATGCATTACTTGTATAATGCATTACATATATAATGCATTACCTATATAATGAATTAAAAATGGAATAAGGAGGGAGGGAGAGAGAGAGAGAGAGATTATTTTTAAAAATGGGGTATAAGTGGCCACTTTTTTTTTTCTAAAATAAGGTAAACCTAAACTTGGAAGAGAAATTCGAGAGTCATGCACTCAAAATTAAAAGAGAGATAGAGATGAGGTTACAAGGAGAGAGAGAGAGAGAGAGAGAGAGAGAGAGAGAGAGAGAGATGCACCAAGATTGTTTGCAGAAGGGGCTATAAGTGGCCACTTTTTTTTTTTCTAAAATTAGGTAAACGTAAAATTGGAAGAGAAATTTGAGTCATGAACTAAAAATTAGAAGATGTTCAAAGAAAAGAAATGTAGTACTCTAAATTTAGTTTCTAAAATACTACAATTTTTAAAATATGGATAAAGGGTCAAATCCATTGTGCACAAAAACTATTCCAGAATTTTTTAGGAAAACATAACATAGTGTGTAGTGTGCACATCAAGAAAGATATAGTTAATTTAGTATTTTGAAAAACCATTTGATAGAAAGATAGATAAGAGTGAGAGATAGAATTTGTGTATTATTTTTGTAAATTTTTTAGTATTTTTTTAATGATTTTTTAAAGTGGGCACATCCTAAAAATCAGATGTTTGTTTGTGCGCTAGACATAACTTGCATCAAAATAATTGAAAATGCATTTTCTATAAAAAAGTGTATAGAATAAAGTGCACAACAATAATATTTTTTTTCAAGTAGATAGAAATTTATTAAGACAATAGTACATGCATGTCTCTGAGAACTATGAAGACACTATTAAAGAAAATTAAACTTTAATATGTTAATATTGTCCAAAAATAGAAAAAATTATATTGTTAGAAAGCTTAGAAAAAATGTGAAATTATGGTGGTATTTTTTCAAATACCCAATTGATGATGTGTAAACCTAATGACGAGGAAGTTGAGAAACAAGTTTGGAAGAAAAAAAGATGTGAAAAAGGAGGGAAATGAAGCTCCCAAGACTCAAGGTCATTATCCAAGCCTATTTCCTAAGCATAACACGATCAAGTTTTTAAATACATGTGAATGTGTGTGTCTGTATGTAAAATACATGCATATGCACGCGCGCGCGCGCGCGTGTGTGTGTAAAATACATGTGTATGTGTGTGTGTATATTGCTTCAAATTGTATTGTCTGTCAAATAGGAAATCTAGGTCACCATATTTAGTTAGTGATGATGTTTTAGAACTGGGAAAATGCCTTGACGGAGGAGGAACTACCAAAAAACCTCATCCACTTATAAATACTAGTAGACTTGATTTTCTTATGAGTACTGTGATCAAGGAGTAGTAGATATTCCCAAGACAAAACCCCTACCTAATCTCTCTCCCCCTCCTCCCACACATTCTCTCTCTAACTATCTCTTCCCCACTAATTACCCTTTATCTCTACCTCATGTGTCTCATCCTCTCCCCCTTCTCTCACTATATCTCTCACATCTCCCCCATTAATTATCCTCATTCTCATTCTCTCCCCTTCCTCCTCTTGTCATCATCCCCTCCTTTTACCCCTCTCACCATCTCCGTCACCTCTCTCTCTTCTCTCATATACCTTCCCCATATCTCCATCTCTTCCCCCTAATTCTTGACAGTCAGGACACCTTAAGAAATCCTAAGAATCATTACCCATTAGAACCAGTTATGAAATATATGACCCCTTAAGACATCCTAGGACACCTTACAAAGACATCCTAGGACACCTTAGGACCAATTATGACACCTAGACTCCCTTAAGAGATCCTAGTACCCATTAGTGTATCCTAGGACCCCTTATGTTATCTTAAGACACATAAGACCCCTTAGCATCCCTAATACTCATACAAACCATTAATGTATCCTAGGGACCCTTAGGACCCATTAATGTATCATAGGACACATTAATAGATGTACAAGGAGACCTTAGGATCCCTAAGACATCTAGGACCCCTTAAGACATCCTAGAACCCGCTAATGTATCTTAGGCCCCTTTGGACCACTTAAGACATCTTAGAACCCATTAGTGTATTCTAGGACCCCTTAGGATCTCTTAAGACACCTAGGACCCCTTTTCACCCCTTAAGGCTCCTATGTGTAGTTTGTAAACCTACAATTCACAAACCTGTATGAAATATTAGATTAACATAATTTTCAATCACACTTTGAAAGATCTAACTAGGTTAATCAACTTTGAAAGTGAAAGAAAATTAAGAGTGTCTCATGGTTCTCTATCTAGAAGGACTAAACAAATGATCTCAGCTGCAAAGCATCCTAAAGTGACAACCCCTAGAATGAGAATTGTGCTAATGATGATGCAAATATGGATCTAAGATGCATATTAAGATGAAATTCCATATTCTATGCTCAAACTCTATGTAAACATGAATGATTTTTCCATTATAACAATGTTATTCAAGAATGCTTCAATGCTAAATTCCCAATTCAAGATGTAATTTGAATGTGGATTCTTACTCTAAATGTGAATTTGTAAGTTTACACTAAGAAAATCCTCCTATTTATCGGAATTCCCAAGGTTAGGGGGGTGAGTTTGATTAACCAAGGTCAAGGTAGAGTTGAGGTCAAGGTTGAGTGATAGGTTTCAAGTAGGGGGACAAGATGACAAAAGGATTGGTGAGGATAGCAAAGACTAAATGAGTGTCTAAGATAGCAAAGCCTTGGAGTGATCCATGTTATCTTCATCCCTTCTTCTCATTGGCTCTTTCATTCTTTGTCCCCTTTGTTGAAAGTAACATTTAATTAAATAAATCAATTAATTAAATTAGCCATGTAAAGGGGTTTTAATGGGTTGCATTTGGTTTATTTAATTTTAACTATATAGCTAATTTATTTAATCAATTACATAGTTTAATTAATCCCCTTTTGGCTTAGTTTTAATTAATTAATGGCTTTGTTATTTAATCCATGATGTTGACTTGATTTGACCCCTTTTGACCTTGGTTGACCATGTTGATTTTGGTTAACCAATTTAGGGTATCTACACTATGAACCATTAATGTATCCTAGAACCCCTTAGGACCCATTGATGTATCATAAAACCCATTGATGTATCCTAGGAAACATTAATACATGCATAAGGAGACCTTAGGATCCCTTAGGATGTATAGGAACCTTATGATATCCGAGGATCCATTACTATATCTTAGGCCCCTTTAGAACCACTTAAGACATCCTAGGACCCCTTAAGACCTATTAAGTCACCTAGGACCCCTTAGCACCCCTTAATACTCCTACAAGACATTAATGTATCTTAGGATCCCTTAGGACCCATTAGGGCCCATTAATGTATCTTAGGAACCTTTAGGAAAATTTATGACATCTGGGACCCATTAAGATATCCTAAGACCCATTAATGTATTCTAAGACCTCTTTGGACCACTTAAGACACCTAGGATTTCTTATGACAACTTAGGGTCCATTAATGTATCCTAGGACCTGGAGAAAAGCCCCAAAATATGTCAAAAATGAATCTCTAGGGATCCACAATACCCCTACTCCCACACAATCTAGGGATCTAGTAAAGAGTTCCCAAAACCCACATTCACAAGACTAGGTCTTGTACTAGCCTTCAACACCCAAAAGGGCAAAATAGGACACAACTAGAACCAAGTAATCCAGGGATGGAACAAGGGTTCTATAAAAATTAGATTATCATATTAGATGAAAAGAAAAACAAATCTCTCATTGAGATATCTCTGAGATTCAAGTTAGACACCTAAACCACCATAGGGCTACAAGGATAAAATATGGATTTCTAAGGGAAAATTACTTGGAAATCCTCCATAGAAAGTATTAACCACCCCAAAAGTCTTTAATCCATCCACCAACAATACCTTCCAAGCTAGGGTTCTTGATCAATCCCCTAACTCCTACTGTCCTCAATTCTCTCCTAGGCCTAATAGGGCTAATAGGTCACTTTTCCAAAGAAACTACTTGAATCTCAATTCAATTTTTCATCCCACAAATTTTAATCCTTGAGGGATATTATAAAACTCCTAAATCCAAGGATTTAGACTTCCATTCCACCCTTGGCCTGAGTTGTGCCTCAAAAGCTTAATTTTGGACACGTACATATGAATGCTTGTCTAGAAGATTGAATCCTTTCTCCCTCCATTGACTTCCTCCTAATCTAAGACCTCAAAAATATTAAATTAAATCCTCCCCCTTTCTCTCCCCAAAGGCTTAGAATTTTCCCATGATGGAGTTTCTGGGAAAGAGGAAATTAGTGTCGAAACCCTAGTTAGGGCCTCCTATAGACTAGAGAGCAATCAAAATTTGATAAATTTCAATCCCCTGCACTTCAAGAAATAAAACCAATTGGAAAATTAGAAAAATACACTGGTTCAACTTTTCCAATCCTTTAATGGTGCATTGGGATCCGTATAGAACCGTACAACTCTGAAAAGCAGTTAGAAATATAGAAAAAGTTTGGATTTTATTGATTTCAATGCAAAAAATTTACAAATTTTCCACACCCACTGTGGAGAGAGGTTTTTAAACCATTAAATATCATTCCCAAGTGGTTCCAACTGTCAAATGTGGTTGTGAACATTGGGATTCAAAAGTTGCAACTTTTTGCAAAAGTTGCTCTATGCAACATTGACAACTTTTTGCAAAAGTTGTCAATCCTAACTAAACTTGAAAAGTTTAGTGTTTTGACACCATAGGGGATCTTAGAATGCCTAAAATGAAATTCCTACCCTTCCTTAGGTCCCCTAGACTATTCCAGCCTACTCTAGCCAAGAGTTTCCAAATTGACTAAGGTGGACAACTAAGTTTATAACATCACTTAGTGTCCCCTTGTCTTACATTTTAGGACTTATTGAAAAAATTGGATCTAAGATCCAATAACAACCCTAAATCTTCTTGTTTGGATCCATTGATGTGCTTGGAATGGATGAAATTGAGGGTGCTCCTGCACCATACTCCCGGGGTGCATTGATCTCAAGTCCTCTTGAGATGAGGTCTTCTAAAATGGAGCCATGCTTCTGAATTTCTTGCTCATCCATCCATACAGATTCATCTTCAGGACTATCTTTCCATTTGACCAAATATTTCTTGTAAACATTCTTTCTTGTTTGTTTGATGATCTTGGTGTCCAAAATCTTCTCAAGCTTCTTTGGTACATGAGAGGGTATACCTGCAACATCTTCTTCAAGCTCTTCCACTTGTACTTCAAAACTTGCATTCACATCACCTTTATATGGGGTTAGATCAAAAATATTGAATATAGGGGAGATGCCAAGGTGTGAGGGTAGTTAAATCTCATATGCATTCAACCCATGCTTCTTCAATACTAGACATGGTCCTACTTTCTTCATGAGTAGTTTAGTGTGTTTGCCTTTAGGCAATATTTTATTCTTCAAATATGCCCACACCAAGTCTCCCACCTACAACTGAACATCTCTTCTATGCTTGTCTTTGGCTTGGTTATACTTTTCTGCACTCTTCTCAAGTGCCAATCTCACTGAGTCATGAATTTCTTTCATACTCTCTGCAAATTCTTCTCCATGAGCACTGAATGGAGTGTTTTGTGGTAATTCTCTAAGTTCCAAGATGCCTCTTGGACTTTTCCCATACACAATTTGAAAAGGACTCTTCCTATGCTCCTGTTAACTGAATCATTGAAAGCAAACTCTTCTTGGGGTAGGACTACATCCCACTTGTCTCCATATTATTTTGTCAAACATCTAAGTAGGTTTCCAAGTGATTTTTTTACCACTTCTGTTTTCCCATATGTTTGTGGATGGTAGGCAGAACTAAAGCTCAGATTGGTCCCCAACCTTTTCCACAAGGTCCTCTGAAAGTGACCAATAAACTTCACATCTCTATCAGAGAGAATGGTTTGAGGTAAGCCATGAATCCTCACAATTTCTTTGAAGAACAAACTTGCAATTGCTGATGCATCATTAATACTTTTACAAGGGATAAAGTGGGCCATTTTACTAAACCTATCCACTACAACATAAATACTATCATACCCCTTTTGTGTCCTAGGTAATCCCATTACAAAGTCCATGTTGTAACTCTCCCAAGGTCCTATAGGAATAGGTAGAGGTTGGTATAATCTTGCATTTATGGATGTAACCTTGGCTCTTTGATAGATTGTGCATGTCTCTACAATCTTCCTTACTTCAATCTGAAGTTTAGGCCAATAATAGAACCTTCTCACCTGTTCCAATGTCTTGTCTACACCAAAATGTCCTCCCATGCTGCCTACATGTTTTTCTCTAATGATGTTCTCCCTCATTGAACATTTCAAAATGCATAACTGGTGTCCCTTGAACACGAGTCCATTTTGAATCAAATAGTCTACATACTCTAAATGGTAAGTCTTAGAAAAGTCAAAACACACCTTATAAATATCTTTGAAATCATCATCATCCTTATACATGTCCTTCAATGAATCAATCCCTACACTTTGGAGTTGGATTTGTTGCACAACTAAAGTCCTTCGGCTCAATGCATCTGCCACCTTATTGGAATATCCCTTTTTATGCTTGATTGAAAATGTGTAGGCTTGTATTGATTCCACCCACTTCATGTTTTTGTGGCTTAGTTTCTCTTGGTTGTTTAAGAAACTTAATGATTGGTTGTCTATGAAGACAACAAATTCTTTTGGAAGGAGGTAGTGCCTCCATTTCTTCAATGACTAGACTAAGGCATATAGTTCCAAGTCATAAGAGGAGTATTTCCTCTTTGATTCATTCAATTTATCACTGAAAAAAGATATATGCTTCACTTCTTGGCTCAAGGCAACCCCTATTGCTAGGTTAGAAGCATCACATTCAATAGTAAATATCTTTTGAAAATAAGGAAAGATAATGATAGGTTTCTCCATTACCTTTTTATTTAGCATTTGGAAGGCTCCTTCTACATCTTTGTTCCACACAAACTTTCACTTCTGTCCACCCTTAATGGTTTCAAGGATAGGAGCACACAACTGACTGAAATTCCTTATGAATTTTCTGTAAAAATATGCAAGCCCATGAAAACTCCTGACTTCTGTCATTGTCCTAGGAGAAGGCCAATTCAAGATGGCTTCTACCTTCTAAGGGTCCATTTTTATGTCCCCTCCTTAAACCAAAAATCCCAAATATATGTGCTCTCCCTGAATAAAAACACATTTCTCCAAATTGATGAAAAGCTTCTCTTCATGTAGCCTCTTTAGGACCAAGTTAAGATGCTCCAAATGTTCCTCCTTACTCTTTCTAAAAATAAGGATGTCATCAAGATACACTATGAAAAATTTGCTAAGGAATGGTTTAAGCACCTCATTCATGAGCCTCATGAATGTGCTAGGAGCATTTGACAGACCAAAGGGTATCACTCTCCACTCATACAAGCCTTCATTTGTTTTAAATGTAGTCTTCCACTCATCACCAGCCCTAATTCTTATTTGGTGGTAGCCACTCTTCAAATCCACCTTAGAATAGTATGTTGCACCTCCTAAGTCATCCAATAGATCCTCTATCCTAGGCATAGGAAATCTATACCTAATTTTGATTCTATTTATGGCTCTAGAATCAGTGCACAATCTCCATGTGCCTTCCTTCTTAGGGGCTAAAAGAGAAGGTACTACACAAGGAATGAGACTCTTAGTAATCAAACCCTTATCAAAGAGTTCTTGAATCTATCTTTCCATCTCCTTATTTTTTTTAGGAGTTAACTTGTATGCTTCCTTATTTGGTAAGGTTTCTCCTAGGATCAAGTCTATGTTGTGACTTATGTCTCTGATTGGGGGCAACTCATTTGGTAAGTCTTTGGTCACAATATCTTTATACTAGTCAAGTAGGTCTACAACATATTTAGGGCCTACTCTTCTCAAGGGTTTTACTTCTTTCTCAACCTTCTTAGGTCTATCATCCTTAGGAAAAATTACTAAAGTATAGCAAGGGGTCTTTTCTTCTTTTAAAGTTTTCAAAAACTCTTTTTCTCCTACAAACAAAAATTTAGAATCTTTTTGTTCCTCTGCAAAATCAGATAGTGGTAAGAATGTTTCCTTTTCACCTTTGTGATTAATTGTTTAGGTGTTCAGCCTCCCATCATCGTGAGCCTCCACATCATACTACCATGGTCTCCCAAGTAGCAAATGGCAGGCATCCATTGGGACAATGTCAAAGAGAACTTTGTCCTTGTAGTTTCCAAGTTGGAGTTCCACCCAAGCTTGCTCCTCTATGAAAATTTGTTGCTTCTTAGTTAGACATGATACCTTGTAAGGGTTTGGATGTGGAACCCTTCTCAACTTCAATTTCTTTACTGCTTGTTCTCACACCAAGTTGTCTGTAGACCCACTATCAATCACCATCTTGCAGACTTTGTCTCCCACTTTACATGTGGTTCTGAATAAGTTCTTCCTCTAAGGTGGCTCTTGTGTGCTTGGAGCCTTCAATAGTGTCCTTCTCATCATAAGGACTTCTCCTTCCTCAGGTAGTGCATAAGACCTGTGTGTATTGTCTCCATGGTTCTATTCTTCTCTAACCATGTTTTCCCTTCTTTCTGCCTGATTGCTTGCCTTCTCTGGACACTTGGATGCTAAGTTCCCTACTTGGTTACATCTATAACACCTTGGAGGTCCTAAAATTCTTCCTCCAAATCTTCCCCTAGAATCTCCTCTCCTTCCTCTATAGGAGCCTCTAGAACTACCTTCCCCAAAGGAGCTCTCCTGACTAGTTTCTCTATGACTGGTTTCTCCAAATTTTCTAGGAGCTTGTTCTCTCCCACTGCTTGTCCCTCTTCCTCTACTACCAAAGCCTCTCTGGCCCATGCCTCTTCCACTTTTCTCTTGTCTCCTCCTAAGTTTTTCTTCAAATTTTAGTGCTAATTAATGTCACTTTTGGATAGTAGTAGGGGAACACAAACTTATTTCATCTTGGATGTTTATCCTCAATCCTTGCAGATACCTAGCAAGCTTGATACTCTCTGGTTCAAACAACTTAGATTTCATGGTAAGATTTTGGAATTCTTCAGTATAACTTGAGATGTCCATCTCTTTCTACCTTAGGCTTTGTCTCTTCTTATGAATTTGAACTTCATAGTACTTAGGTACATCGGATTCCTTCACCAAGGTCACCATCTTCTTCCAAGTGCTTACTGGAATCTTTTCCATCTTCACTCTCTTTGCTTGAGTGAAATTCCACCAAGTTAGGGCAGATCCCTTCAACTTGGAATTTTCTATCTTAACCTTCTGATGCTCTAGTATCTCCTCATAGTAAAAGAAACTAGTGAGTGCATAAATCCAATTTGTGACTTCTTCTAGATCCATCTTCCCATTGTAGATAGGTAGGTAAAGTTTAGTATCCATGGTCCTTCTCTCCATGGATTTCAAAGTCTTCAAGAAAAACCTCTGTCCTGCAGGGATTTCTTCTTCTTAATCCTCCTACCAAGGGGTCTCTTCATAACTCCCCTCCTCTTCAATTCTAGAGTTCCCACTACTTCCTTTCTTGACTTGTTCCTTGAGCCTTTCCATTTCCTACCTCATCAACTTCCTCTCCGCATCATGCTCTTTAACCACCCTTAGTAGTTCAACATTGGTCATCTTATTAGGAAGTTCACTGTCATCTCCTCCTTTAGACATGATTGAAACTTTTCTTCTTCCAAATATATACTAGTTTCTCTGATACCACTTGGAGCATTCAACCAAGACACTGGTTCAAATTTTACAATCCTTTAATGGTGCATTGGGATCCGTATAGAACTGTACAACTCTGAAAAACAATTACAAATACAAAAAATAGTTTGGATTTTATTAATTTCAATGAAAAAAATTTACAAATTGTCCACACCCACTATGGAGAGAGGTTTTTACACTATTACATATCATTCCCAAGTGGTTCCAACTGACAAAGGTGGTTGTGAATGTTGGGATTCAAAAGTTTCTCTATGCAACATTGACAACTTTTTGACAATTTTTTGCAAAAGTTGTCAATCCTAACTATACTTGTAAAGTTCAGTGTTTTTACACCATAGGGGATCTTAGAAGGCCTAAAATGACATTCCTAACCTTCCTTAGGTCCCCTAGACTATTCTATCCTACTCTACCCAAGAGTGTCCAAATTGACTAAGGTGGACAACTAAGTTTATAACATCACTTAGTGTCCCCTTGTCTTACATTTTAGGAATTATTTAAATCCTTGGATCTAAGATCCAATCACAACCCTAAAACTTCTTGTTTGGATCCATTGATGTGCTTGCAATGGATGAAATTGAGGGTTCTCATGCACAGGACCCCTTATGACCACTTAAGGGACCTGGGACCCCTTAGGACCACTTATGAGACCTAGGACCCCTTAAGACATTATAGGATCCATTAATGTATCTTAGTACCTCTTAAGACACCTATGACCCCTTAGGATCCCCAAGACCCTTTAATGTATCCTAGGATGCCCTAAGATCCATGAATGTATCCTAATGCTCATTAATGTACCCTAGGACCACTTTGCACTGATCAATGTATTCTAGGACCCATTAATAAATATAAGAAACCCTTAGGACCTCTTAATACACTCAAGAGACCCTAAGACATCCCAGAACCCATTAATGTATCCTAGAACCCCTTAGGACTAGTTAAGACACCTAGTACCCCTTAAATTATCATAGGCAAAATTAATGTAAATATGTATTATAGGCCCACTTATGAAACCTAGGACCCCTTAAGACATATTAGGAACCATTAATGTATCCTTGGACCCCTTAGGACTATTTAAGACACCTAGAATCCCTTAAGACATCCTAGGACCCCTTAATGTATCCTAGGATGTCTTTTGAGTCATCAATGTGTCCTAGGACTCATTCACACCCATTAAGTATTGTAGGATCCCTTAAGGACCCATTAATGTATCATAAGACCCATTAATATATCCCATGACCCATTAATACATATGATGACCCCTTAGGATAACTCAAGGCACCTAGGACCCCTTAATACATCCTAGGACCATCTCTATCTCATCTATCTCCCCCCAATTACCCCCTCCTCTCTTTCTCTTCCTCCCCCTTCTCCCTTCCCCTATCACCATCTTCATCTATTTATTCCTAATCTCTCTCTCTCTCTCTCTCTCTCTCTAACACACACACACACACACCCTCACTCTCCCTCTTTCCCTCTCTATATCCAATTCTCTCCCTCTCACTATCCCATCATCTCTATCTCTCTCCCTATTCCATATTTAATGTATTATACATGTGTAATGCATTAAATATGTAATATATTATACATGTAATGCATTATATAAGTAATGCAGTACATATATAATATATTAAGGTCTAAATTTTTTTAGTATCACATATTGAATACATATGCAATATTTGATATCTGCATAATGATGCGAACAATAAAATGTTGGAGCCATTGTGAATTTTGGAATTCATGTCAAAGATATCGAATATACGATATATATCATATATCTGATTAATCAGACAAATATCTTCAACCTAGAGGTTTTCCTTGGGATTTCTATGGGTTTTGGCCTGGAAATGCCAAACATAGAAAGTCAACCCCAAAAAGGTGTTTATGAGATCTCCTTGCATTTTCAGACTTCGACCATGTAGTTGACAACTTATTTTTACCCAAAATTAATGAAACAAAAAGGGTTTCTTAAGGAGATTCTCAAATTTCCACCAATATAAATTATGTCTATTTTTGAGTTTAATAAATAAATTTTATTTATTTTCTAATTGGATTACGTCTAAACTATTGATTGATAGGTTTATTGAAAAATGTCTACAAGTTTCAAATGGTATAACATTTTTAAAATCTAAAATATGGACCACATTCTATGCTTCACATACTGTAAAATAAATAAATAAAAAATTACTAAGTTTTGACTAAATTACTAGTGGTCAAGCACACGCATTTTTATATTCTGATAATGTTGTAGTAAAAATATCATAATTATTTATTTATTTAGAAAAAAATTTAAAAAATATGCATCACATCCAGACATGAGACTTCTACTTATATCTAGAATCTTATAAAAAATATTATCATTTGGTTAGGGTGGTTAGACATACACCTACTTCTTATCTTTTTCTTGAAATTTATGTACTACTGCATTGAAATTTCAAATTTTCACCAAAAAGATTATTTTTTTTCAAAAAAGAACAAGTAGCTTATAAAATACATTCAATGTCCTACAGTTTCTATTTTTACATGTATATTTTTTATATAATGTTGATAACCTATTGAAATTTTTATGTCAAGTTTCCTAACTCTATTTTTTTAAAAAATGCATTGCCACTTAAGGGCCTACTTTGACCCTTCATGATCCTACATATACCCTTAGAGAGAGTGGGGTAGGGAGATATAAAAAGGAGGGAAAGTGATATAGAAAGGGAGAGAGGAAGACAGGGAGGTAGAGGCTTAAAGAGGGGGAGAGAGAGAGAGAGAAGAGAGGGGAAGATGGAGAGATAGAGGGAAGTATCAATATAGGTAATACTCTCAACCTTATGTACCTTGAACCTTTTATCACCATTCTTGTACCCTAAACCCTATATCTTCAATCCTATGCTCTAAAACCTATATCTTATACCCTTTTACCTAAGCCTTATACAAAGGAGGGAGAGGTGATGACCTATATATGGGATGGAGAGAGAGAGAGAGAGAGAGAGAGAGAGAGAGAGAGAGAGAGAGAGAGAGAGAGAGAGAGAGAGAGAGAGAGAGAGAGAGAGAGAGAGAGAGAGAGG
>MU226780.1:734504-751354 GCA_018584345.1 Thuja plicata | reverse complement strand
GAGAGAGAGAGAGAGAGAGAGAGAGAGAGAGAGAGAGAGAGAGAGAGAGAGAGAGTTGACTTTAGAATTTGGAGAGGTGAAGATAGTGAGACAGAAAGAGAAAAAGAAAATTGATAGAAGCATGTCAAGTATTGAAATTTGACTAAGTCTGAAAATTTATATATTCTTCAAAATCCTAGAATCTAAATTATAAAACCTATAGGTCTAAAACTACTCTCAAACACATGTTAAAATGTGACTTATAATTAAAGGTTGTATTTCATGTATATATTCTTTCTCATATATCATATATGAATCAAGATTGAATAATTTGATCAAAGTAGAAGAGAGAGAGAGAGAGCTAAAAGGAAATATATTTTCTCAATGCAAAACATTTGGCATTCACCAAATATGACACATGCCATATTTGGTGTGCAGAAAACATGTTTGGTGTGACCAAACCTTAGGATTGACACACCAAACCTATATGAAAAACATCAAATGGCTTGATGGGGGCCAAAAACAAATTTATCATCTTTTTAGTCCCTCAGCTTGGTTGCACATACTAAGATGCATCATTAGAGACTAGTACAAGGAAACATAATTTTAACATCCTCCAAAAGAGGGGTACCAAGTGAACCACCTCACAATAGGTGCTTAGTAATCATGCCCAAAGCCTCTCTTAGGAATAGTCTATTCAATCTAAGGATCACTTCTCCCACCATGAGGTGCATTTAGTTTGTCAACCCAGGGACATATGCTTGAAATGGTACAACATAGTATGTGCACTAAGTTCCTTAAAGGGCCACTCTACCTATGCTATAGGAAAGTAAAGTACATGAAAGGAATCTATACTAGGGTTGCAAGAAAGGAAACACACTTACTTCTTACTAAAATGAATGTTACAACCTGCAAATTCTACTTAAACCTATTCTTTCAACCTAGAGCATTCACTATAACTATTCTTGCAGGTGCTGCATGAACATTCACCAAGTATAATGCTGCAGGAAGAAACTATAATTATATTTAAAATGCTGGTAATGCAGAAAGTAAATCTATTCTACTTCTACTCTAATCCACCTACCAAGTGGGCCCCCTTGGTCGACTTCTACTAATCTATGAAAACAAAATATGAACCAAAATTTACTTCATTATCTTTCAAAACTGATTACATGACAATGATACGTGAAACTAAAAATGAACTTGCTATGCAAGATACAATCAAACCATTGTATTCCAAAGTTCTCTAAACTTACAAACTATCAATCTTCTCCCTATAAATAGAGGATTGACTTCTTTATTATGAAACAGAAAAATGAACTATCTACCTAAAACCACGTCAAAGAGAAAAAATAGGAAACACAACAACCCACGATACATGCAATGAAGTCTAGGAGACCAAGTCAACATGATGGGAATATGGAGGGAATATAGTAGAGCTACATTCATGCATCTTTGAAATAGTGGCTCCTGATTTGCAGTAGCTGTGTCTTCTGATGCCATGATGGCTTATCCATTTGAAGCTGTCCTTTAACGTCCTCCTTCAATGCTGTCGACCACTCCCAGTGACTCCTACTTCCTAGAAGGATTAGTTATCATGCAAAAGATATTCATACAAGTAGCTTATTCAAATTAATCCAGATGTTAGAACACACATTCTGATTATTATATGAAATACTGCAACATATATATAATATTGGCATAATATGACATATCTATTCCACCCATGGTTTAATGGTTCTATTTGTACTTGACATAAGTTCAACTGACTAAAAGTTCACAATTGTTCTGATAATACTTGAAAAATAGAGTATAAGGATTAATATAATAGAGACAGTAAAATGGTCTCATCATTTTCCCCTTGGCAAGTTGAATGCTTGTCCTCAAGCATTACATCTTCTGGTAGTTGCTCTAAAGTCTCCAACCTTTGTTCTCCCTCTCCTTTGGCTTTTGAAGGTGTAGTAGAACCCCCTTGTTTTCTCCTTAATTTTTCCATAAGTCAAATTGAGCCAATCTCCGAGGAGTATATCTGGCTTGCTGCTTTCTACTCTTAATGGTAATGGCTCTGTTTTCTCCTGTTCCCTATAATTTTCCAATTGTATATCATAGTTGGCTTCATTATGCATCTAGGACATTAATTCCCTTAGGTTTATATCCCCTATGTAGAGTAGAGGATTCCACTCAGTCTTAGCTGGGATAATGAAGTTATGCATGTACAACTCACAAAGTAGATTTTGCTACCATGAGGGAAGAGTCTGGTAAAGGCCATAAAATTCTTGGGCTGACTTGAACTCAAAGTCTATATCTTTAATGGTCATCATTAGCTAGAACATGAGGAAATTTTCCTTCAAACAAATGGTGTAAACCATAGGAGGTGGCCTACACGCAATTATTTGATCAGCCAATTTGAGGTCATGATCCATCTTTTGTTTTTGCTTTGCCAATTGTTTTTTCAATTCTGCAATTTCTTCCCCTTGCTCTGTTATTATTATTTTTAGTTTCTTCTTCTCCTCTCCCCATAAAGTTGTTATTAGAACATACTTATTATGCAATCCAAAGAGAAGCATTTGCAAGGTGATTGGGCCACAATCTTCTATCTAATTTCTTTGCCTCCTCTATTCCTTCCAAGACTGCTCTAAGAAACTTATTAACCAAGTTTTGTCGTAGGGCACTAAGGTAGTTTCTGCATAGGGTGACTGATGGATTACTGAGGTATTCTCCTCATTAATGTCTAGAATATCCTAATGGAATTATGGGGGACTATTCTGGTAAACATCAGGTTTAGCTTCATAAGTTTATGTTGAATGCGGTGTAAAGTCTAGAACTGCAGACTGATTTGGGGAATCATCTGGAATAATTTGCACATTGGTCTATTCATCAAATTGCAATGGAGAAGCGGGTTGGATTTTGGAGGATGCTCCAGGGAACTATCCTCTCATTCTAGGACTCCTTTGCATAGGGGTTTCTACAATTTCTATAGCCATTTTCTTAGTAGCCTTCTTCGGTTTCTCTACTGTAGGAGTAGCTGCTGCAGGAACTGACTTCCTTTTCTCCTGCTTCGAAGAAGTAGGGATTTGTGGGTTGGCTGCATGAACTAAAGGTTCTTCCTCTAATTTTTTCTTTCCTTTGGTTCAGGAAGAAGTAGGTACATTTATCTCATGAGCAGGTAAGGGCACACTTTCTTGAAGATTTATGGTTTTTGCCCCTTGGGTATCTTGTTCAATGGCTAGGTCAGTTGGTATTGCATTATCATGACCAATTTGTACATTAGGGTTAACATGTGGTTGTAGGGTTTTGTGCTGGAAAAACTCTGACCATGCCATGGGAGAGGCATCCCTAAGAGATCTTTCTATTAACAATTTAACTAGGGCATGGTGAGTGATAGAATTTGCATTCCTTTTTGAGTCTCCTCAGCACTAATGCATATCATATTGTACAAGAAATTTGGGAAATTTACTAGTAGATTATGCCTTACATAACTCAGTAATTTGAAATGATGTGTGTGAAAATTGGAAAATCTCCCTTCACATGTAAAATACCTGATGAGATGCATAGCCAACTCATTATATGGTGGAGGGATAGACATTTTTTTGCACCCTTGTTTGGTAATCTCCAATGGAGGGTCGCCTAGTAGGGTAAACTAGGTCCTAGCTGACCTTGCATCATGTATATTGGGGTAATGTTCCCCAATAATTTGTAATCAAGTGAATTCTACTATCTGCTCCTCTGTTGTGACCACTATCAATCCCCACATAGTTGCTTTCCCTTCTTCAAATGTACTCGCAAATTCAGCTACAGGGTCCTTATCAAATTCTGTTAACCTCAAGAAGTATCCTAGCCAACCACATGCATTAAATATTCTTACCACTTCAACATCTGAAAGTAGCACACCATGTACTACTGGCTCATGTCTCTGTAACTGGCCTCCCATTTGTGCTTGCCAATTTTCAATTTGTCTGCCCTTGTAGAAGATAAATTCCCTGTTCCTTGAATATCAGACTTACTCATATTTGGAAAACTATGGGCTTCCTTCTGAATTCCTCTGTTATACTTAGTATGAACAATGGTGATGTATTTTAACAAGAGAAATTATAGTCTTTACTATGGGTTGACACTTAACTTAATTATAAGTTACATCAAGTCTGACAATCATGAAGGATTCAGGAATAAAGGTACGACAGTTGCGTGATATAAAAACAGAACTTTAATGAGACAAGGCTAAGTACAGATTTGAGGTGACAAAATATTTTATGCATAAATAGAAATGACAATTTGGAATTAATACACTTACCTCCCCCCTACATAACATTGATAAGTGTCCAAACTTGGCAGACTTGGCATGAGGAAGGGAACTGGTGTAATGCCGTAATGATATATTTATTGCAATAATAGATATAATCATCAAAATCTATGTGCTAAAAATGGATTTTTTTTGAAAATATTGTACCTGTCATTCAATCTTTGTACGTGCCAATAAAAGGTGGCGAGAGTGGAACAAAAGTGGTGGTGGTGTGTGTCAACGTACTTCGGCTCTTATTGAAAGAAAAGAAAAGATAATTTGATGACGTGGAGGGTGGGTGGGTGGTAGATAAAGAAATGAGATGAGTTGGAAAGAAGAAGTAGAAAGTGAATGGAGGAATGTACTTCATGTAAACACGAAGTTTTTATTATGGACATGCTCGATGGAATTTTACGTAAGAGCTGTAGGAAGAAGGTTTGCACCCTCTGTTGCATGAAGTATTACCTATTGCTCATTTGAAATTTGTTGTTGGAATTGCTGCAGGAAGTCTTCTTTTGTTTGAGGTTGGTGATACAACTTTAGCCGATGTCCATTGACTAATAGTTTGAATTACACTGGGTCAATTGTGGTCAACTAGATGGCTCCATTGGTGAAGACATGGCTTATTTCATTTGGCCCTAGCCATCTTGTCTGCAACTTGCCTGGTATTTCTTTGAATCTTGAATCGTATAGCAATGCCCAATCACCAACTTGAAAATGTTTGTTCTTAATATGCGAGTCATGCCATTTCTTCCTTTTTTTCTGGACTATTTCAGTTCTCTCCAGTGTAGATTTGTGTATTTCATCCAAGGAATTGAGATGCATCAATCGCTCCTTCTGTGCTGAAGGAAGATTATATTTAACTCCAGTGTTGTCTGCAGTGTTTTGTATTCAAATTCAATGAGTAGCATTGCTGCTTTTCCATATAACAACTCAAATGGAGTGAACCCTATGGTGGTCTTCCAAGTTGTTCTATACACCCAGACAACTTCTATTAGTCTACTACTCTAGTCCCGGCAATGCAAATGAACTATCTTTGTTAAGATGGCTTCTATTTCTCAATTTGTAACTTCAACCTGTCCATTGGCTTGAGGATGATAAGGGCTTGAATTCCTATGCCTAATATTATATTCTTTCATGAGCTCTGTTATTAGATTGGAAGTGAATTGGGCACCTTGGTTAGTTACAAGTTCTCTTGGTACTCCATATCTAGTGAAAATCTCATCATACAAAAATTCTGCAACCTTATGGTCTTGGGCATGTTTCATAGCTTTTACTTCAACCCATTTGGTGAAATAATCAGTGCACACCAAGATGTAAGACTTCCCATTGGATGGAGGGTCTATTGGACCAATGAAGTCCATGCCCCATTTTTCAAATGGAGTTACCACCACCTATGGATTTAGTGGCATTTCATCAGATCTAGTTGGTCTGCCCATTCTCTGACATTTGTCACATTTCCTTGTACATCTGGCTGCATCCTTGTGAAGTGTAGGCCAATATTATCCGGTTGTTAAAATCTTTTGGGCTATTCCTTTTGCTGTAAAGTGTCCCCCACATAGTTCATTACAATAGGCATGGAGAATGTCATATGTCTCATCTTCTCACACACATTTGCACATTACTTGATCAGGTCCAGTGTAAAATAGCATGTTATCAATCCAAGAGAAATTAAAGCTTTTCTCAACAATCAATGTTCCATCCTTGTAAGAAAAGTGTGTTGGAATTTTGTTTGCTGCAACGTAATTAGCTATGTCAGCATACCATGGACTTTGGACAACAATATGAAAGAAATTCTCATCTTTAAATGCATCATCTATCAGTGTAGTATCTTCTTCAGTATGGTGGATTCTTGATAGATAATTAGCTACTACATTTTCCTTGCCAAGCTTGTCAACTATAGTAATGTCAAATTCCTGCAAAAGAAGAAGCCATCTTGCTAACCTGCCTGTGATAGCAAGTTTATTCATGAGATATTTTATTGCTGCATGGTTAGTATGAACAAAAATAGGATAGCCAGTTATGTAATGACGGAATTTGTTCAGAGAATAAACTACTGCTAGTAATTATTTCTCGGTCATGGTATAGTTTAATTCTGGTCCATGGAGGCTTTTACTAATGTAGTAAATTGCATTCTCTAGGTTACTAGAATTTTTTCCTAGGACAACACCTATTGTGTATTCTGAAGCATCTGTATGAATGTGAAATGGAAAAGTCCAATCAATACCCCTAATTATGGGTGCAGTGGTCAACAGTTTCTTAAGCTGCAGGAAGGATTCATTACATTCCTTTGTCCAGTTGAATTTGACCTCTTTGGTAAGAAAAGTATACAGAGGAATAGCTATTTGACTAACATTTTGGATAAATCTCCTATAGTAGCCAACATGTCCTAGGAAAGACCTAACATCTTTCTACTTTGTAGGATTAGGTAATGTGAGAATTACCTCTATTTCGGTAGGATCTACCTGGATTCCAGCTTCGGAGATAAAATGTCCCAGCACTATGCCTTCTTGCATCATCATGAAGCATTTCTCACTATTGAGAGAAAAGTTGTGCTCCTGACATCTGATTAGTACTCTTTCCAAATTCTTCAGGGCTTCCTCAAAGGTGAAACCAAATTTAGTAAAGTCATTCATATATATCTCCATACAATCATGTGATATGTCAGCAAAGATGTTGATTAGAGCTCTCTGGAAAGTAGCTGGTGCATTGCATAATCTAAATGGTAATATAGAATAGGAATATGTGCCCCAGGGGCATGTGAATGTAGTCTTCTCCTAATCTTCTAGAGCAATGCTGATCTGATTGTAACCACTATACCCATCCATAAAGGAGAACTATTTCTTGCCGGCCAGAGTGTCCAGGACTTGATCAATAAAGGGTAAAGGAAAATGATCCTTCTTTGTGGTGTTATTCAACTCTCTGTAATCCACACATATTCACCATTTCCCCCCTTTCTTAGGTACAATGACCAAAGATGATACCCACTTGCTATCAAAGATTGGATAGATGAAACCAACATCTAGTAATTTTTGTAATTCAATTTTGACTATTTCTCTCAATGCAGGATTTATCCTTCTTTGAGGCTGGCATAGTGGTAAGATGCCATCATTAATGTAGATCCTATGGGTGTAAAGTTTGGGGTTCAAACCTAGCATGTATCCCTAATCCCAAGCAAAGGCTTTCTCATGCTTACGCAAGAGTTTTGTTAACAATGCCAATTGTGCGGGTGGCAACTTATTGTTCACATGGAGATTGTGAGCTGGGGAAATTTACACTGTAGTTGTTAGCTCTACCATTGACATCTTAGGTACTAAGCTTGTAGCTACTTCACATGGTAACAATTGGATAATTATCTCAGTGCTTGATGGAAAGAAACAGTCTTCATAGACACATAGTTGTAGAATAGCACTTTCAGAAATATCTTTTGCTACTATACACTCATTGCTAAGAATACTCTGTATTACATCATCTTCCTTTTGCATTTTCAGAAAAGATTGTCTATGCATCATCATAAGCTGAGCAATAGAGTTGACCTCTTCTCCTTCATCCCCTAGTTCTAGCCAAATAGGGTCTCTCAAGACTGGCTGAGGCTGGGCAGGAGGATAAAGGGCTAACTTCTTTATTGCCTGACCATTTGAAATTGTCATACTTCCTGATCTGTAGTTAATTTTTGCATCAGTGGTGGCTAACCAAGGTCTCCCTAAGATGACTGGATAGCCATCAAAGTTTACTTTTGGTGATAAGATGAGAATATCTATAGGATATTCCCATGAGTCTAAGGTGACTACCACATCTTCTATAAGACCATATGGAGTGACTGTTGAACTATCAGCAAGTTGTAATACTGTTGGTGTTGTTCTCAAACCCTCTATACTTAGTCTATGCATTGTATCTTTAGTCATTACATTTATGGCTGCTCCCAAATCCACTAAAGCATTTTTAACATATTTCCCATTAATTATCAAGTCTACCACTGGACTTCCATGGTCTGAATACTTAGGTATAACTACCTTGCCCAACATGATATCAACAAGTTTCCCTATTACATGAACTATTTGAGGGTCCTTCTTTTTCCTTCCAGGATTTTTAAGGCATGCATCCTTAATAGCTTTCCCATAGATAGGAATGTCTTTGATAGCTTGAAACATAGGTACTTGGATGTGCATATTCTTCATCTCCTCAATAATGTCAAAAGGCATTTCCTCTTGGGATATAGGCTTTTCTATTGCGAACCTTTGTGGAAAAGGAGGGTCAACTGAGGTTTCAACATCGGTTTTGCTAGATTTTTGAGTTGATTGGGTGGTATTTTGTAATGTAGCCTCTGGAAGAGGTGCTGATGTTAAAGGAGTGTCTACAACTTCTATGATAATAGGATGTTTGGGTGCAGGAAGAGTCGTACCTGGCCTCAAATGGATATCAGATATGTCTAGAGCGTAGGCAGGATACTGCTGTATATTAGTGGTATACACTTGTTACTACTGTTGCTTGCTATTTGGATTTGGTTGTGGCTGAGCAAGTAATTGGGTTTGCTTTGGATTGGGGCCAGTGGCTGCAGGAGGTGGCATTATTGTAGGAGGTGGGACTGGCGGTGGCAGTTGTGGAAAAATAGGATTTTGGTTAGGCCACTATGGAGGCCCCCTCCATTGGTTATTTTGCTTCCAATTTCCTTGTGGTGGTTGCCTTTGGTTTTGCTGGTTTGGCAATTGGTTATTCTACTGGTTAGGCCACTAGTTATTCTATTGGTTAGGTGACTGGTTATTTTGTTGGTTAGGCCACTGGTTATTTTTCTGGATAGGCCACTGGTTATTCCAGGCTGGCTGAGAGTACTGAGGAGTATTCCAATAACTTTGGTTTTGCCATTGACTATTGTAAGGATTTGAAAATTATAATGGGTCTTGAGGCATACCTTGTCTTGAAGCACATGGTCAATGTTGAGCAGCGAAGAACACTTTCTCGTCGTCTCCTTCTATCTTCATGTACTCAGTAGGCAAATCTTGATTTTCCAGGTTCGCCACCAGCTTGCATCCGCAATCTTTCTTTTGTTTATGAAAATGTAGACAGTACTCAGCTAACTACAATTCAGCGTCTGCATGTTTCTTCTTAGTAATTATGGTGTCAAGATGTGTAGCAATATCATTAATGATGTCTTTCTTGAAGTCTTCTATCAAATTAGATATCTCTAACTTTGAAACACCTGAATTTCTCCCTTTAATGACTGTAGACCGATATCCTTTGCTTTTCTTCCCAGTTGATCTGGAGTAATTGAGACAAATTTTCTTGAGATCATCCCAAGAAGATTTGGATATGTCCCCACCAGCCATGATGTCCAATGCTTCCAAACAACTGTCATTCACTCCTCTCAAGAAGACTAGTTTCTGTGAATCCTCCGCTAGAACATGTTGGGGATTCTTCTGCATGGTGTATAAAAAACATGAAACATAGTCCTCCAAAGTTTCATCCTCCTTCTGCAACATTCTAAAAATATCATCTCCCCTCGGGTCACTCCCCTTGCAATATTCTTTTTATTTATACAAAGATAGAGTCTGCATCTCATTCCATGTGCCTGCTGCATTTGCTCCTAGGCCCATGAACCATCGTAAGGCTAACTCCTTTAGTGTTGCTGGAAATAGCTTGAGTTTATGGGCATCGGTGTTATAGTCAAATCTTTGATAGAGGATGTCGAAATCGAACAAAAAGGTGTTAGGATCTTTGGTTATCAGCCCATAAAACTTTGGAAGTGCAGCAGAGGGTATATTTTTGATATTGGCATTGTTTATAAGGCTTGGTAGATGAAACGAGAGAGTAGGTAGTGCCATTACTGGAGGTATTGGGAGTTGGTGTTGCTATTGGAAAGGAATACTAGCGACAATATTGTTAACAAAAGGTGTGTTTGGGTCAAAATTATCAAGAAAGCTGGCCAAGATTTCAGCGAAATGCTGAAGACCACTTATATCAAAAGCTTCTGCTCGAGCGGAAGATGCTGTAGGAAACTCGAGACTTGCGTCAACAAAAGGAAACTCAACTTCTTCAGCTTGCTCATTCAAATTCGTAGGTTCTCCTGGAAGAAATCTTCCATATTTGTCTCTTCTTCTTCCCCTTCAATTCATGTAAATGAATTCTTCACACTGGTGAAGCAAATTTAGGACCACAAACCACTAAACTAGCTAAAAGAATGAAAAATGACTCAGAAAGTTTCTTAGCTTGACACCATCCCCGACAGCGGTGCCAAAAATGAACCACCTCACAATAGGTTCTTAGTAATCATGCCCAAAGCCTCTCTTAGAAATATTTTATTCAATCTAAGGACCACTTCTCCCACCATGAGGTGCATTTAGTTTGTCAACCCAGGGATGTATACTTGAAATGTTACAACATAGTATGTGCACTAAGTTCCTTAAAGAGCCACTTTCCCTATGCTGCAGGAAAGTGAAGTACATGAAAGGAATCTATACTAGGGTTGTAGGAAAGGAAACACACTTACTCCTTACTAAAATGAAAGTTACAACCTGCAAATTCTACTTAAACCTATTCTTTCAACCTAGAGCATTCACTATAACTATTCTTGCAGGTGCTGTAGGAACATTCACCAAGTACAATGCTACAGGAAGAAACTATAATCTTATATCTAAAATGATGGTAATGAAGAAAGTAAATCTATTCTACTTCTACTCTAATCCACCTACCAAGTGGGCCCCCTTGGTCAGATTCTGCTAATCTATGAACACAAAATATGAACCAAAAGTTACTTCATTATCTTTCAAAACTAATTACACGAGAATGATACATGAAACTGAAAATGAACTTGCTGTGCAAGATACAATCAGAACATTGTATTCCAAAGATCTCTGAACTTACAAACTATCAATCTCCTCCCTATAAATATAGGATTGACTTCTTTATTCTGAAACAGAAAAATGAACTATCTAACTAAAACCACGCCAATGAGAAAAAATAGGAAATGCAACAGCCCACGACATATGCAATGAAGTCTGGGTGACCAAGTCAACATGGTGGGAATACGGAGGGAATATAGAAGAGCTACATTCATGTATCTCTAAAATAGTGGCCCCTAATTTGTGGTAGCCATGTCTTCTGATGCCATGATGGCTTATCCGTTCAAAGCTGATCTTTAACGTCCTCCTTCAATGCCGTCGACCACTCCCAGCAACTCCTACTTCCTGGCAGGATTAGTTATCATGCAGAAGATATTCATACAAGTATCTTATTCAAATTAATCTAGATGTTAGAACACACATTCTGATTAGTGTATGAAATACTACAACATATATAATATTGGTATAATATGACATATCTATTCCACCCATGGTTTAATGGTTCTATCTGTACTTGACATAAGTTCAGCTAACTAAACGTTCACAATTGTTCCGATAATACTTGAAAAATAGAGTATAAGAATTAATATAATAGAGACAGTAAAATGATCTCATCACCAAGAATGAAGGAAAGTTTAAGGTTTTACTTCATGGACTAACACTATGTACGAAGCATGGAATAAAAAACATAGAAATTCAAGGAGATTCAACAATACTAATTAATGCACTTCCAATGAGTAAGACACAAAAATTACAAATTGTAAGATCAGAAAAATGAGGATAAATGCATACTAAGGTAACCATCAAACCTCAAAATCATGCACAACCAATCCTATCCTAAACATAACAAAAATTGAGAAAAGAGTTAAACAACATATGCAAAACATAACAAAATCCCTCAATTTGACTCCCATGTCCTTTCTTGCTTCTCAAATTGAATTGATGTAGCTCCCATATTGAAAAAATGCACTCAAATATGAAAGAAAATGACTATAATGACGGTGAGAAGATTTGAAAGATGATGGTTACCTTTGAAGGCAAAATGCTCTCAATTTATAGGAGATGAAGGCCAAAATGCAGAATTAGCAACAAAGTGTGCAAAATGGAAGAATTTTATAATTATGATAAATTGATTGCACAATTAGAACATATAAATCAATGCATAAATTAGGGGAAAATAAGAAGGGAAAGGGTTTCTCAATTAGTGGAAAATGAGAAGAGAAAGGTGAAGAAATTAATAGGAAAAGTGGATGCTAAATTATAGAAAATGAAACCACAATTAGGGGGAAATGGAAGAGTGGCAATTTTTTAATTTAAAATTTAGTTATTCCCACCAAATTAGCAAATTAGAAATATTAATTATTAAAATCCCATAATTCAAAATGTTAGAAAATTAATTAATCCAGAATTAATTTATTGTGGAATTGGGACAAAAGGGATAAATAAAGTCTATTTATTTACCCAAACTAAGACATAGGGATAAATTAAGGGTTGTTTACCCCTAAAGAGGACAAATTAGTTGATCATTGACCAAAATGATGACAATTGACACAAAATTGGATTTATTTTGATGATTTTTATAAAGATTCAGAAGCATTTTGATGATTTTGGAAATGATTTTGAAAAGAGGGGTTTGATAATGATAAAAATGACTGGAACCAATTTCAAATGTCTGTAAACTGATTTTTCTGACATTAATAAGATGAAAAAATGATTTTGAAAGAGTTGAAATAGTTTTGAATCTATTTTGAAAGTATTGATATTGATTTTGAATATGATCGAATTGGCCAACTGATTAGGGTTATGATACAAAATGATAGAAATGTCAGTGGGGATGACATGGAGAAATGACACAATATTAGTGAATATAAGACATGTTAAAAATGGGGCACATAGGCATTGAACCATTTTTTAGTGTTTATATTTTGCCCGTCTTTGATACAATGTGATTTTGAGTGTTGTGTAAAAGAAAAATTAAAAGACCATGCCCCAAAAGATCAAAAGAATGGATGTAGGATGCCCCCTCAGAAAATTGGGTGGAAATTGACATGAAGATAATTGTTTGAGAAGAAAGTGATTTGTAGGATTGACGGAAGAAATGTTAGTAAAAAGAATAAATTAGAAAAAGAAGAGTTAGTGATGATGAAACTTTCTTTCATAAGTGCACTTTTGTCTAGAGAGCTTTATTTAATATGGAAAATAGTTACAACACACCATGACACAAAAGTAAGAGTGATAGTGTGATCCCTTTTCATAAAAAAAACATAAATGCAGACAAGGAATGTTTCCATCCATCCTAAAGAATATGACATACTTGCCCCAAAGATTAAAAAATACCTGACAAACAAAAGACAAAAGAAAAATAAAGGACCATGAACCATCCCGACCACTGTCATCACTCAGTGGCATAAGAACACGACCAAAGATAAATCTATAAAAGATAAGACTCTCTAAACCAAGAAAGTCAACAACCATTCTAATATTGTTGTCAAAGTTGATAGT
Organism: Thuja plicata; assembly: GCA_018584345.1. Taxonomy (NCBI): domain Eukaryota; kingdom Viridiplantae; phylum Streptophyta; class Pinopsida; order Cupressales; family Cupressaceae; genus Thuja; species Thuja plicata. Next base: position 737,758 of record MU226780.1, on the reverse strand, counting down.
TTGTTTGATTGATGACGATGATAGGCTTTAGGAATGAAGAACCTCATGTAAGAAAAATACTATCTGGTTTTGAGTTTACCACACCTAGTATAACAAAATGAAAATTTTGATAAAGGACAAAGTGATGATGTTGTTTTGATTGAATGATATAAAAAGTTTGGTCTGACTGAGTGCTAACATGATTGGATAGTTTGTCTATTGATGCAAGATTTCATTAAGCACAATGTTTGATAAGTATTCAAATTGTGTCTGCTCTAATGTCTGTCTTGTCGCAAAGGAAAATTTATTGATGGAAAGAAAAATTATTATGTACATGATGAGGAAATGAAATGAGTGTCGTAAAATGAAATTTATTGCTTTGGATTTTTGGATGATTTTCCAATTTTTAGGATTTTGAAATATTTGAATTTTTTTATGCTTTTTCAGGAACTTTTTTGCAATTTTAAGGATTTTTTCCGCATCATATTTGATTCTTTGAATTTTTTGAGGATCATATTTGTTTTTTTGAAATTTTTTAGGACTTTATATGATTTATTTTTGGATTTTTTCAGTACATTAATATTTTCATGAGAAAGATGTGTTGAATTTCCCCTAGTGTCTAGCAAGGCAAGGACATTATGAATGTGCAAGTGGATTGGTCAATGGATGAAGGACAATCATCACTTAGTATATCTTTGAAGTTGTTTGAGTTCCCAAGAAATATTCATGAAATGGGATAACATATTTTTTCCAAGTTGAGGGATTGGGCATGATAATGATAGGGCAATAAAATGGAGCATTGGGTTTCATACAATGCGTAGGCATGGACATGTCAAGAGGTTTTATTTGAAAAATATAATTTTCATTTAATGTCCTTATTTTATGTCAAGACCAAGATACGGGGTTTGGATTGGACATGAATAGGATACAAATAGGAAAATGATAGGATATGGATAGGATTAGCAATATCAATAATGGACAAAGGGTATATGGAATAAGGGGATATGATAAGATAGGCAATATGGACCAAAGGGATATAGATAAGATAAATCAAATAGGACATGTGACTCTTCTAGGGAGACATCTAGCCTTGTTAAGATTGAAGCTGGGAAAAAAAGGATATGGATGTTGTGTTACAACTAGCGGTTGCCATTGTACCAAAATATTAACCTGCTAATGCTCGATACAACCACTAGACATATAGAAGACACAAGAGGCAGTTAAGAGGTGCAGGAGCACCTATGAAGGCACCTAGGGTCATCATGGATCCAATCACTGATAGAAGAAAAAAATCATCCCTAAGGGTGAATTGGGGCGTATTGGAACCAATAATGAAAATTTGTAATAAGGAGTACAATAAAATATTGTTAGTTCCTAATTTTCCAAGTAAAGGGCTTGAGATCAAAAATGATGTAAGGGTGGCTAGTAGTGCCAACCTAGGATCAAAACTGATTAGTAGGGTCAACTAGGGCCTAGAAGCAATTAGGAGATGAAATGCCAAGATTTGATAAGTTAGAATGCTTAAATTTTAATAATATGTAAGTTAAGAATTAAAATATTTGAATCTTAACAGTCACTTAGTTTAGGAGGGAAATGAGTTTCTAATGCCTAAATGCATTTGTAATAAAACAAAACCTATTGGAGTTGGTTAATATGATTACTAGGCATCCTATATGATCTGTCCATGATAGGGGAAGAGAGGGTATGGCCTGGAAACAAAGATTGTATAGACTGAGGGAGTTTGAAGAAATAACAGTGTTTGTTTTTACAATTTTTTGATCCTTTGGATGTCTTAGTCAGTCTAATGCATTGAATATGCATTTATGATTGTTGCAAAACCTCTCTGAATTCATTTCAATTCAATTGTATTAAATTTGTTGACAAAGGTTTTGGCTGTACTGTGACAAAGCATAGTTTTGGCATTGTTTTAGAGAATGAAATAAGATTCATCCCCTTTTTGTAACCACTGTGACTTGAGGATGAATAATACATATGTATTATAAGTTTCTAACACTCAATATGCAAGAATAACCATCAAATGTTGCAGGTGATCACCATTTGGATGACTGTTGTAGGGTTAAGGAACAAGGAAATGCTTACAAAGCTATTGTAGTAGCACATTGGGCCACATGAGGGGTACTTTTTATGATTGAAAGTGTTTATAAATGTGTATTTTTTTTATCGGTAAAATTCCGTAGCCAGAATTTTATTAAATTTTTTTAAAATTACATAGTCTCCATTCATTGCAGGCACTAGTAGGAAAGAATGGAGAAGAAAACCTCCAGTCTAGCCCGGGACCGAGGTCCAGATCAATATATTTACATTTATTTATGAAGGCATTCCTTTATTTACAAAGAAATGGATCTATCCATTTATGTTAAAAACAAAACATATTTTCGTGTACATTCTTTACAATTGATATTCTTCGTTATCATCATGGTTTATTAACGTATATACTCTGATCAATCCATCTTGGTAATTGCATCTCTGTCTATGCTGTGATCAATCCATTTTGATAAGTGCGTCTCCGTATATTCTGATCATACCTTATATTCCTCTTGGCTCTTGTCTTTACATTATCCTTATATGCAGTTACTCTGTCCATATCTGTTCCTACATATAATAGCTATAGACAAAACACTGATACCTCTTATATGTTAGCCACTAAAAATTTATTTTGCCCCTATTGTAATTCATCCTTATATATAAGTTCTTTCCAAACATAGGATTTGTAAGAAGAAAATAAGAATTTCAAAACATCTCCAATCTCTATCTTATAATACAAAACAATATTGATCTATACTTTCCAAAGGAAATGTTAAGAAGTAAAATATATTCCCTCTATTTTTATCTCTATATAAAATAAAATTTGTGTGTTTTTTCAAAAATCATATAGCAAAATAGATAATCATATCATACATCACTGTTAATTTCTCCTAAATCTACATTCTTTCCTAATTTTTTCTAAATATACCATCCTTTATGTATACTTCTAATTTCAAAATTTTACTTATCATATTCATAATCTAAGTGATTGCCTTTCTAGCATATTCCTGAGTATTCATAAACTACTTACTACCCTTGAGTGCTTCTATATTCATAATTGATTTTATCTCTACATAGTCCTACTCTATGATTTGTTAGGAAGAAGGTGTCTCAACCTTGGATAATTCCTATTCTTATTATTTGTTTTGTAAAATGTATTTCTTGCAAATAATGTTGATGTGTCGGCATCTTGAATTGTGTGTAAGGAGATCATGGCTAAAACGGTTATG
>MU226780.1:710477-734387 GCA_018584345.1 Thuja plicata | reverse complement strand
CCTATTTTCTCGGAGAATGGTAAAACCCTAATACGGTTATCTTTGGGAGTAGCCCTAAAAAGTGAAGCGCATGATATAAGCATTTTTTAGGGTTGTGAAGAGATGTGATGTGAGTGTATTGTTGGAACATTTTATGCTGCCGTGATTTGTCTTCAAGGTTTTTTGGAAATCTTTTGAAAGAACTTGCATTGCAAGTGTATTGTAAGCTGCAACAGTTTTGATCAATACATTGTGCAGGTTTTGGAGTGCTGGGGTTTTTACCGAAAGGTTTCCCCAGGGTATATCATTGTGTCATTCTCTATTTTTCTGTATGCATGGTATGTAGTTGCAATATCTTTGTTAAAGTAGTTAATGAATCTGAAATTGTAAGGGTTTAAAAGAATTTGCATAATACTTTCCGATTGAGATTAGCGTAGGAAGCTGTTTCCACACCTGAGTTTCCTTAAATGATTTGTAAGAGGGAATTATAATTTTACACATTTCTAAACTCTATCTTAGAACACAAAGCAATATTAATCTATAATTTATCCAGAAATAATTTAAAACATCAAACCCTTTGCATCTTATCTATGCACTTGTTATTTAACCTCAACTCTATTTTTGACATCCTTGTTAATACATTTCAGTATGGAAAATTAATCATAAATCCAAACAGTTACTGATCAATACTTAATCAACCCAGAATGATGCCCTTATAGCATGGAAATTCATACTTTCTTCCTGTATATACACATTTCATATATTTAATCCTCACTATGCATGCCTAGTATTATGCTTCATGCTTGTATATATATACATAAATAAAAGTATACATATACATACATACACACACACACACACACACACACACATATATATATATATACACACACACATATACATATACATACATATATATATATATACATATACATACATACATACATATATATATGTATGTATGTATGTATGTATGTATGTTTGTATATATATATATATATATATATATATATATATAAAATTTTTGATTGAATATATGTTATTCATGCTTTTGCTTATCTAGTAAAGAGATTTCTAGCATATAATGTTCATATTGAAATTTTATGATAATTTTCACAGTATCCTTATTTGCTATACATCTATTCAATATATAAGTCTTTAGCCTATGATATCTTATCCTTCGCTATTAAACTTTAAAAGGAACATAACTAAGATTATTATCAGTCTTATATCCTTCTTGTTGCTTTTAAAACAAAAAACCTTCATTTACTGTTCTTGATGCCTCATTCCCCTCGTTTGATGATCATTATTTTATCATCTATTTTATCCTCATGCCCATGTCCAACTTTGGCATTCGTGGTTCTACTTAGCCATCCTTTTTTGATGAATATTGGTGGGTTGCTCTGTATTTTCTCCATTTCGAGCTGCTCAACCGTTGATGGAATACTAAATCCTTCTGCCTCAAAATAATGTATAAGCCATTTGGGCTCCACTACCTTCCTCACATGTTTCCACATTATTAGAAATTTGATATTTCTTTTGACCTCTTCCCAATTGTTATCAAAGGTTTCCATATCCTTAAACATTAAGCATGGTCTACATTTTACCCTACCATCATGTTCCAAAAGCCCTATGAATGCTTTCATGTAATTCTCTGGGAATGGAACCATTTGAATGAAATTTATACTACTTACTACTTCCTCCAAACCACCTAGGATTTTACTAATGAAGATTTTCCTGCTCAATTCTATGGTTTCTTTTTTTGTATACCCTACTCTTAACAGTCATGATATGAAAACCCCGACAATGTCTCCATTAGTGTGCATTGTGAAACTATAATCATAATTTACATCACCTATGACCCATTCTAGGGCTCTTCTAGCCAAGTCATCCATGAGATTAAGAATTGTTTTCCATCACTCTGGCATAATTTTACCTAGAAAATCCATGTCTTTGGACTGTTTAATGTGAAACATACGCACATTGGTATACATCTCTGTAAGATGCCTACAATTAGTCTATATCTTGAAACATGAGTACCTAAATTTCCCACCTCTTTACCTTTGAGCTCCTGATTATGTTGATGTTAATGGCGGTTTCTTTATTCTCTTTATATCCCTAGTGTGATTTCTACAAGAAATAAAATGGGTTTAATTGTCCCGCTATTCCTCAGCTCCATTAATTTCATTTATTACTTAATAATTGCTATTTAGCTGTCATAATAATTGCTATCTCCGATTGGTAATGTGATATTAGTTTAATTTCATTGTTTAATGATTCTTCCACCTATTCTACATTATGATTAATTTTCAATGTGTTTTTCATATGCCTTAATTTAATTTTCGAGGGTGGCATGATAATTGCCTAAATCATTATTCCTTAGTCCTTATCATTACTTTTTATCACTAACAATTTTTCTTTGCTTATTCTAAATATACGTGCATAAATTTGTAATGTTTACAACTGTCATTTATAATGAGAAAATAAAACCACTTATAACTTCCCGCCTATATTGAACATATCCATATATAAATATGCAGTAATGTATCATATTAACACATACATACATCCAATATATTCATTAAATCATAACTGATTATTCATTTTCCCATTATAAATGCAATTCTTTTTAATTTCTTGAGTGACAACATAACAGATTTAGTGATAAAAAAACTATTATTTACTCTTCTTCATACATTTCATCACAGTGAATACACAATCCCACTTCATTCTCTATTACAAATTTATCAAACCACTCAAGTTATCTGGTGGTTTTGATATGCATGAAGGTAAACAAAAAATGTAGATTTCTCATTATGGCTGGCAGCTCTGCAATGTACCTATTTCTATTCTCAACCATCATTATTGGGAAGGATTGAATGTTGCTATTAATTCCCCTATATTTTTGATAATCTCTTGGTCTAGGGATTGTCAAGTCATCTCTAATGCTCGCAATTACCTTCCCAAGATCAACCAAATATGTCCTCTTAAAAAATTTCCTACACAACCTCCCAATATCCCTGATATCATGATTTGCATGTAGAGCTGAGGCAATAAACATTGTAGGAATGTCTAAGTTTACCCTGTAGCTATTATCATTTTTGATGTATTCACTCCCTAGAATAATATATACCTCTCTGACAGTTATATAATAGGTAACAAGCATCATCTTTTTAATTCTTTGAAGAGTTATCTTCCTATCAAAGGCTAACTACGATTTAGTGCATCTCAATTTTATTGCTGTAGCCATTAGCCTTCTTACTTGTTAGTCTTATCTCATATTGATACCTCTCTTCCTTATATAACCATTCTAAATATTATTCCTTGTTATTGCTAATGTATAAATGAAATGTTTGGCCTTTTACATTCCTTTCATTTCTTATCCCTCGCTTTACTTATATCCTTTAATTGTTTATTTAGATTATTCCTAATTGTTACTACAAGACAAAAATATCTTTACTAAGATGCTGCCTTAATATATCTTTTGTTTGTATTAATGATTCAACTATTCTTATCTTAAGTATTTGATTCCATATTGGATCTATATTCTACAATTCTTTATCTCCCTTAAATTTTACATCTGTACGTCTAGGTTTGTACCATCCTTGGTTTCTTCATTCCTTCCCTCCGCCCCTCTATTAGCTAAAAGATCAGCTATTTGATTACCTTCTCTATAAGTATGATTAATAGTATATTGTTTGAATAATGTTAATATGTTTAAAGCCCTCTTAATCAATCCATTCAGTTTCCAATTTTTTGTACTACCTACTCTGATGGCATTAATAATCAATGATGAGTCACCTTCTATCTCTATTCTATCTAGATTCAAGATTTTGCATATCAATAATCCTTCTATTAAGGCACTCCCTTCAGCCTCATTGTTGGTTGCCAATCCTAAGAATGCTGATTTGGATGCAATAAATTTCCTTGACTCATCATGAATGCAACATCCCACCCCTTCTCTACCTGGGTTTCCTTTAGAGGCCCCATCAAAGTTTAGTTTGAACCATCCTTCCGTGGGTGGCCTCCATGTGTAGTTGTGCCTTAAAGCTTCCTTATCCACATTACTTTGGCCTATAAAGGGAGGAATCTTTAATCCATACCATATTTTATGAATTTTCTCATCATAGTGTGAAAAACCCATATCTCTTCTACCATTCATATTTTGATTGTTCACTACCTCTACTATAATTGCTTCTATTTTATTTAGCAGTTGGTCTATGTCTATTTTTTTATCTTTAAATATCCTTCTATTCCTCTCCTTCCATAATTCCCATATCATTATGGGAGAAGCTATAATCCATATCTTCCCATACAAACTAGAGTCCATTCTTCTTGGCCATGATGTGAGAATATCCACCAGCTTATTAGGTAATACATTTTTCTACCCTAACTTAGTGGCCATCCACGTCCAACACTTGTATGAGTAATCACAATTGGTAAATATATGATCTATAGACTCACACTCCTCACAAAAAACACACCTCGATGGTCCATTATACCCTATTTTTTGAAACCATTTAGTAGTCAAAATCCTGTGCTGAACTGCAGCCCAAGTGAACATTCCAGCCTTGGGCAAACCTTCTTTGCTCCCGCATAGATCAATAGGTAGAGTTGTCCAGGTTTGTTCTACTTTATTCAGAGAATTATAACCGCATTTTGTGCTATATTCCCCATTTTTGGATTTAGCCCATATAATCCTATCTGGATCCTTTGATGGATTAATTTTCCTATTCTTAATAGCCTGTTCCACTTTATTCTTAAAAGTTTCAGATATTCCAAGGTTGTTGAAGGATTTCCATTTCACATATCTACCCCTCACATGTTTAACCAATTCTATTTTTGGATCATCATTAAGAGTAGTGCTAAGAGATGGACATGCATTCCATGATTCCTCCCAAAATAATGCCTTACTACCATTCCCAATATTCCATGTAATATTATCTGTAATAACATTCCGACATTCCAGTATAAAATTCCAAATCCTTGATCCTTTGGGAGGAGAGTAATGTCTGAAAATACTCAACGGGTCCCTTCCATCTAAGTATTTGAATCTAATAATTTTAACCACTTTGCCTCTAAATCTCTGTACATTTTCCAAACTAGTTTAGCTCCTAAAGTCACGTTTTGTTGTTTGATATTATTTACATTCAACCCTCCTTCCTCTAGAGGTTTACATATCTTATCCCATGCAATTAAAGCTAATATCTTTTTGTCATTAGATCTTTGCCAAAAAAAGTTTTTTAATTTTTTATTGATATCCTTTTCTATTCCTCTCGGCATACTTAGACACATCATCTGATAAATAGGGATAGCTAAGAGTACATATTTGATCATGGTAGTTTTCCCGACGCTTGTTACCATTTCCCTTTCCATGATTCAACTTTTTTTTTTATCAATATTCTCTAATACCTTACTCCATAAGTTTGTTGATCTATTACCCTTATCCAAGTGTAGCCCCAAATATTTGCATGGAAATTCTCCTATTTTATATTCTAGAAGCCTACATATTCTCTGTGTGTCATCTCTAGAGGTGTTTAAAAAATATATTTCAGGTTTCTCTTTATTTATTTGCTGGCCTGAAGCAGTGCAATACAAATTTAGTATACTCCTAATTGCCCTAGCTTCCATAACATTAGCCTAACCAAAGAGGAGGTTTTCATCAAAAAATTGTTGATGGGTGCATGCCTCCATTTCCTCAGTTTTCCTAATACCACATACCATGTTCTTATTCTTTGCTTTGGTTAGTGATTTTCCTAGGACTTCTGACATAATGAAAAATAGAAAGGGGGATAAGTGATCACCTTGTCTGATACCCTGTGTAATATTAAAAAAACTAGTAGGGTTACCATTCACCATAATAGACATTTTTGGCCCTGAAAATGCATTCAATTATTAAGTTAATCCATTGCTTAGAAAAACCAAAGGATTCTAGACATTTGCACAAAAATCTCCAATCTACCTTATCATAAGCTTTCATAATATCAAGTTTTATAAGCATGCTTGGGTTATGGTTATGTTGAATAGTATGTATGACTTCTTAAGCTATAATCACCCCATCTAATATGGACCTCCCAGGAATAAAACCAGATTGTTCCTCCAAAATAAGCCTAGGTAGGAACATTTTAAGCCTATTTGCTAGAGTTTTAGTTAATAGTTTATATAGTGTATTACATAATGATATAGGTCTGTAATCATCCAAACTTCTTGGATTAAATTTTTTTGGTATCAATGCTATAAAGGTATTATTTATCTCTTGGAGAATCCTACCTAAATTTCTCATACCCTCTAATGCCAAGACAACTTCATCCCCTATAAAGTTCTAACATCGTTGATAAAAAAAAATTGGAAATCCATCAGGTCCAGGGGACTTGTCAGGATGTAGTTGTTTCAAAGCATTTTCAACTTCATCTTTGGTGAATTTAGCATTTAGTATTTTGTTATGTTATTTAGTAATAATACTGGGAATATTTTTTAGAATCTCAGTTTGGGCTATTCTATTCGATCCTTCCAAATTATTCAACATTCCTTCAAAGTATCTAACTATTTCTTCCACAATGCTTTCTAGATTTTCGAGTATGGAACCATTATCTTTCTTAATACTTGTGATCTTGTTAAAGTTTCATTTGGCTTTAGAGCTGTTATGAAAGAATTTGGTATTTTTTTCCCCTTCAGTTAACCATACTTCCCTAGATCTTGTTTCCAGTATGATTCCTCTTTTGTTAATATATCCTCATATTTACTTAACAGTTTTTTTCCTCATTATATGTTTCTGTTAGAATGAATTTAGAATAAATAAGAGGGGGGTGAATCAGTTATCCTCAGGTCTCAATGTGCCCATTTAAAATTTATACCAATTTGAACAACTCAGATTTGCTCAGCAGTGATAGCATAAGTCAACACCATAAATATGCAGTTTACTATTCAAATATAATCAGCTTGTAGAAACTTAACAATAAAACACAACATAAACATTCACACAAGTTGACACCAGTATTTAACATGGAAACCCAATATGGTAAAACCACCAATAACATGCTATCAAGTTTTCACTCTTCTAAAGTGAGCTCTATTAGGAGCCAACCCTATTAAAGGTTACAAAACACATTGCTAAATGTGACCTGGTTAAAGGATTTAATCACCCTTTCAGGAGTGGCCTTTTTATAGGACTTAGAACATTCCACCTGAATGTCACCTTGCTAAAAGGATTTATACAATGATTGTTAGGTCAACTTGGTTAAAGGATTTTGACTGATATAGTGGTTAGAAAGTAATCAACAAGTGTGATTTAATACATACAACTTACTATGCAAATCCAGATCTAATTTAAATCTAATGCTAATTCACTAAGTGGCCTCCATTCTCATTTCAATCTTCAGATCTGCTTGGAAATCCATCAAGCAAACACTTATGCAACTCTCTGCTTCTCTGCTCAGCCTTCTCTACTTAGATCATTCCAATAAGTCAATTAACTATGCAATCCTCTTGCATACTCATCATACACACTCATACACACTTCATGAATAACCCCTTGAGGTTATCATATACCTCTTCATCTAGGTCAGATAAATATTTTTCCACTTAATCAAGATCATAGATCTTAGGTTAGGTCAGATCCAATGGATATTTCCATCATTACATTTAATTTATTCCTCAATGAAATCACTAATTGAATCTTTAATCTATACATTAATAATAGTTACTCGTGCATTTAAATAGTGTGGATCAATCGTGCTCATCCTTAATTAACTTTACATATCCCAATAAAATCAACTATGTCGGCCAGAGATCTCAAATCTTAACAATTACCAAAATACTGCTGCTCGGCCAACACTATGTTCTTTCGCTCGGTCATCACTATTTTCCTCAGCAATTTACTGGTACTCGGTCGACACTAGAAATTATACTTGGCATACACTCACACTCAATTGACACAAATATGCTCATCCTAAATTATTCTCAGTAAACTGTCATCAAAAGATAACAACACATTACTTTGCCAATGTGCCAATTGATCAAGTACCCTTGTGACAAAACAAAAATTGTTTCCATTGTAGCTTTCCAACAATCTTTCCAACAATCTCCCTCTTTGGCATTGATGGCAACACTAAACAATAAAACAATAATTTTCCAACCATAGTTACCATACAATCCAAAAAGTCTACCTATGTTCCTTGATATGAACAAATCTTCATTAATGTCTTTAGCTTCATTCTAATTCTCATCTTGTAAAACATTTCTCCCTTTGTGTCTATGATCACACTGAAATATTTCTATTTCTGTTCATCTGTAGACTCCCTCTTTCATTATCTCTCCCTCTTTGACAACAATCTCTTTTTCAGTAATCTCTCCCTTTATCTCTAATTATAGTAAACATCTCCCTCTTTCAGTAAACTTCTCTGTCTTTGACAACAATGCCAAAGACGTTGACATCTTCATCATGCATATTATTCTGTTCTAAACTCTGTATAATGTTGTTCCTGTCATCTTGCTTATGATTGATCCTCTTTTCTATCTTTGTCTGTCTTTCACAGCTTTAGGTAGCATCCTAAAGTGTGACTGCCTGTGCATCAATGTGTCAAATATTCTAAGTATAACATTTGATGCAACAGTTCCATTCTGAACTAATTAGCCTCAGTTAGGGGAATCACCCCTAATTTACCTTGCACATACTCATGAGAATCCTTGGGTAGTACCTTTGTAAATATGTCTACTAATTATTCTTTAGTATTCACATATTCCAGTCTCACTTCCTTTTTCTGAACTAGCTCCCTCAAGTAATGATACTTGATAGCTATATGCTTTGTCTTAGAGTGCATAAAAGGGTTCTTAGAAATATTAATGGCACTCATGTTATCACAATATATGAAAAATGGCTCTGTGATCTCTTCTTTCATACCTTTCAGTAGTATCTTCAACCACACAATATTAGAACAATTGGCTGCTGCTACCACATACTCGACTTCAGCTGTAGATTGTGAGGTGAAATTCTATTTCTTTCTTGTCCATGAAACCAATATTTTTCCCAGAAGAAATGCTCCACCTGTGGTTCTTTTCCTGTCATCTACATTTCCAATCTAATCAAATTTAGTGTAAACTCTAAGCTCAAACTTATCATTCCTTTTTTAGTATAGACCATATTCATCTGTTCCTTTCAAATATCTTAGAATCCTTTTTAATGCCATCATATGAGTTTCCTTAGGATTGGCAAAAAATCTTGCAACAATACCAACAAATAGTGCAATATTACGTCTACTGTGTACAACATATTGCACCTTTCCAGTCATTGATTTGTAAAGGGTTTGATTCACTTCTTTTGTATCATCATTTTTTGTTAACTTCTGTCTAGTAGCCATGGGTGTACTCATTAGTTTTGAATCTTCCATTCCAAAATTTTTTAGTATCTCCTTGACATATTTTGATTGAGTAACATAGATACCATTCTTCATCTGATATATTTGTAAGCCAACAATTTTTTTATCTCACCAAACATAGTCATTTCAAATTCAATTTGCATCTCTTTTACAAATGCTTGGAATAACACATCTTGTCCAATAAAGATAATGTCATCAACAAAAATTTAAGCTAATAAAGTACCTTTACATTGCTCCATCTTCAAAAACAGATTGTTTTTGTCATTGGTTCTTGCAAATCCAATCTTTACCAAATAATTGTGCAATCTCTCATACCATGCTCTTGGTGCTTGCTTCAATCCATATAGTGCTTTCTGTAATCTGCAAACCATGTTCCTCTTACTTGGGTCTACAAATCCATCAGCTTTTTCAATGTACACTTCTTCTTGTAATATCCCATTTAGGAATGCTGACTTCACATCCATCTGATAAACTTAAAAAAATATGTAGGCTACATATGCAAGTAATGTTCTTACTCCTTCCAATCTTGCAACTGGGGTGAATGTTTCTCCATAATCAATTACTTCCTCTTGTGCATAAGCCTTGCATACTAGTCTAGCTTTTTTTCTTTTTACCTCTCCATGTTCATTCAGCTTATTTCTAAATACCCACTTAGTGCCAATTACATTTTTGTCATTTGGCCTAGGTACAAGTGTCCAAGTCTTGTTCTTCTCAATCTGTTCAATTTCTTCATTCATGGCTTGTATCCAATCTTCATTGTCTAATGCATCTTTTATTGTTTTAGACTCAAAATCACATAACAAGCATGTACCATCTCTCAACTTGCTTCTTTTCATAACTGCAAAATCCTTCAATCCTATGATTTGATCATATTTTTGGTGCCTCCTCACATACTTATATAGAGTAGGTTCTTGTATTGCTTCAGATTCATTATTCTCATTTAATTTAGGTAGATTCTGTGACTCGGTATCTCCATCAGATAGCTCAGCAATTACCTCCTGTTGTTCGACATCCTCCTTCTGTGACTCGGTAGGTGCTAACTGTTGCTCAGAAACCTCATTCTCAAGTTCAGGTAATGTATTATAATCTTCCTCATCTAGATAGACAAATGATTTGTAACTCTTAGGTTCTTGTGTGCTTTCAGCTTCATTTCTTTCTGCATACTCATGAATTCTAACATTTGCACTTTCCACAATTTTGTTAGTGTTAGAATTCAAACACTTATATGCTTTACTCTTAGTTGAATAACCAAGAAATATGCCTTCCTCACCTTTAGCATCAAGTTTTCCATTTCTGTTATCCTTCAGTATGAAACATTTGCTTCCAAAAACTTTGAAATATTTTACATTAGGTGCATATCCACACCAAAGCTCATAAGGTGTAGCAATAGTACCTTTCTTGACTTGTACTTTATGTAGGGTATAGATTGTTGTACTTACAACTTCTCTCCAATATTTTTGTGCAACATTTTTCTCCATCATTAATATTCTGGCACAATCCATAATAGATTTGTTTCTTCTCTCACCAATACCATTATGTGGTGGTGTTCTAGGTGCAGACATCTGTATTTTTATCTCTTGGTCATTTCAGAAACTATTAAACTCATTAGAGATAAAATCACCTCCTCTGTCAGATCTCAAACATTTTAGACTTTTACCTGTCTCCTTTTCAACTTTTGCCAAGTACCACTTAAATAACTGGAATGCATCAGATTTTTCTATAAGAAACATACTAGTCATCATTCTTGAGTAATCATCAACAAATAGAATGAAGTATTTATCTCCAGAGTAACTTTTCTCACCAATGGGACCACAAAGGTCAGTATGAACTAATTCCAGTATTTCCTCAGAAGTATGAGTCTTTCTCTTGAAACTAGATTTAGTCATCTTTCCCAATTGACATTGCTTACATATTACATTTTCAGGTTTCTTTAACTTAGGCAACCCTCTAACCTTTTTCAATTTTCTTATGCTTACCAAGTTATCAAAGTTTACATGACACAACCTTTTATGCCATAACCAAACATCATTATATTGTGCAACCAAGCATGTCTCTTCAGCTAAATTCAAATAGAACAAGTTACCTTTTTATTGCTCATCACTTCCAACTAGTTCTCTAGTGGTATCATAGATCTTTGCCTTCTTGTGATGGAATTCAAATTTGTAACCAGAAGTATTCAGTTGTCCAACACTCAATAAATTATAGTTAAGATCATCAACCCAATATACATTTTCATATCTGATCTTGTCAGTCAAGTTAATTGATCCTTTCCCTTTAACAAGATATGGTGCATCATTACTAAATTTAACATAACCGCCATTGCACTGATCTAGGGTCTCAAATTTATCTTTATCACCAGTCATGTGATGTGAACAACCACTGTCAATAATCCAGCAATCACCATTATTCATATAAGAAATTAATGCAGTTTTCTCATCATCATCAAAATCATCTTTCATAGCAACATACACAACTTCTATATCATGTTCATTAGATTTGTTAGAATCATTGTCAGAAGCTTCTTCAGCTATATAGAAAGATTTATTACCTTTGTCTTTGTAATCCTTATACTTTCTAAAGTCTCGCTCATCCTTTCTATCTTTGTACTTTCTATCTCTTCTTTCATCTTTGTCATTCTTATCAAGACATCTAGCAACAATATGACCAACTTTGTTACATGAAAAACAAATGATAGGAAGTTTACCTTTGAATTTTCCTTTTCCTCTAGATAATCTTCTTGCCATAAGTGCTTCAAGTTCTTCTAGATCATCATCAGTAGTGTCCCTGTCACTATTCACAAATTTCTTTCCTTTCTTTGATTTGTTAAGGACCAACTAGGATCTGAAAATAGATTCAATATCTTGTGGAGTGTAGTTGGAAAAATTTGACATTTCAAATGTAGTAAGTATTCCTACTAGACCTTCCAAAGTCAAATTATTATTAGGAGTACATCTTAACTCTTAAAGTGTAGAGACTCTAATAGCATATATAGGAAGAAGTGTTCTCAGTACCTTTCTCATAATGGTGTTATCATCAATGGTTCCCTTAGCTCCTCTAATAGCATTTACAACTTCCTTTATCCTACCATAATATTGAACTATATTTTCTCCTTCTTGCATTTTCATTTCATCAAACTTACCTCTTAAATTTTTAGATTTGGCTCTTAGTACATTTGTATCACCTCCATAGATGGTTGCAAGGACATCCCACATTTTCTTTGCAGTTGTACAATTTTTTATGTCTTCAAACTCATGATAGTTCAGAGACGATGCAATCTCCAACATTGCTTGATTATGTTCCTTCTTTTCTCTTAACTGTGCAGCTATGGCAGGTGCAGTGGGGGCTACATAATCATGTTCAACATAGTGCTTAGAAAAATCACCAATACCAGCAAGATGCAATTTCATCAAACTCTGTCGTGCAAGGAAATTATCTTTGTTCAACTTTGGTACCTCCTTGTTATACATCTTGATCTTTTTCTCCAAGTACCTTCAAACTATTTTAAAGAAACCAAAGCTCTGATACCAATTATTAGAATAAATTCAGAATAACTGAGAGGGGGGTGAATCAGTTATCCTTAGGTCTTGATGTGCCCATTTAAACTTTATACCAATTTGAACAACTCAGATCTACTCGGTAGTGATAGCATAAGTCAACAACATAAATATACAGTTTACTATTCAAATATAATCACCTTGCAGAAACTTAACAGTAAAACACAACATAAACATTCATACAAGTTGACACCAGTATTTAACATGGAAACCCAATATGGGAAAAACCTATTAGAATAATAAGTAGAAAAATGCAAATATTAACACATGGAAGAGAACACAATGACACAAAAATTTAACGTGGTTCACCCAATCCCTGGGCTACGTCCACCAACAGTGAGTCCAATGTCTTTATTATTATCCAGTGATTACAATCTAAAACCTACAACTCTATACCACCATAGGAAGCTACAAAATCCCTCCTACAATGAATCTCAAACCCTAAGCCCTTTTTCACAAGTATTTTTTACTTAACCTAATTAGGGAAAAAATACTCTGACTAATAGAAAATTGATGGCCGAACCTTGACCCAGCCTGGGGCACTGCCCCAGGACCCCGCAAGGGGCTCTGCCCCTTGATTCTGAGCTTGTGGGCGCTGCCCCCAATCCCCTGTAGATAAGTCTGGGGGGGAAACTATGCCAAAAGAACCTGAGTCTAATTAGGCTCCACATACAAAACAAAACCACCAATAACATGCTATCAAGTTTTCACTCTTCTGAAGTGAGCTCTGTTAGGAGCCAACCTTGTTAAAGGTTACAAAACACATTGCTAAATGTGACCTATTTAAAGGATTTAATCACCTTTTCAGGAGTGGCCTTGTTAGAGGACTTAGGACATTCCACCTGAATGTCACCTTGCTAACAGGATTTATACAATGACTGTTAGGTCAACCTTGTTAAAGGATTTTGACTAATACAATGGTTAGAAAGTAATCAGTAGGTGTGATTTGATACATACAACTTACTTTGAAAATCCAGATCCAATTCATCTCTAATGCTAATTCACTAAGTGGCCTCCATTCTCATTTCAATCTTTAGATCTTCTTGGAAATCTGTCAAGCAAACACTTGTACAACTCTCTACTTCTCTGCTTAGCCTTCTTTGCTTAGATCATGCCATTCAGTCAATTAACTATGAAATCCTCTTGCATACTCATCATACACACTCATACACACTTCATAAATAACCCCTTGAGGTTATGATATACCTCTTCATCTAGGTCAGATAAATATTTTGCTGCTTAATCAAGATCGTAGATCTTAGGTTAGGTCAGATCCAACGGATCTTTCCATCATTACATTTAATTTATTTCTCAAAGTAATCACTAATTGAATCTTTGATCCATGCATTTTTTACGGTTATTCATGCATTTAAATAGTGTAGATTAATTTTTCTTATCCTTAATTAAATTTATATATCCCAATAAAATCAACTATGTCGGCCAAAGATCTCAAATCTCAACAAATACCAAAATACTGCTGCTCATCCAACACTGTGTTCTTCCACTTGGTCATCACAGTTTTCCTTAGCAATTTACTGGCACTTGGTTGACACTAGAAATTATGCTTGGCATACACTGACACTCAGTCAACACAAACTTTCTTGGCATAAAATTTTCTCAGTAAACTATCATCAAAAGATAAACAACACATTACTTTGCCAATATGCCAACTAATCAAGTACCCTTGTGATTTCCCATAACTCAACCATTTCACTTGGTATTCTTGTTAAATCTCCTTCATCAATCAATAGATATGGTACTCAATCAGATAGCAATAGTCTTACTAATTAAGGTTTGACATCAATGAAAAAATAACAATTGTTCTGATTAAGTAAAAACAGGTTTTACAAGGACCCAAAACCTTTACAAAAAACAAAGAGTTCAACAGGTTTTACAAGGACATGCAACCTAGAGTTTAAAGATAGATAAACAGTATAAAGAAGAAACAGCTATGCCTAAGCACCATAAAAGAAAGGAACAGAAAAACAATGATCTGAACAGAAAAAGTCCCAAAGAAATAATAGAAGACAGCAGGGACAGCAAAAAACCCAACCAGGAAAGCAAAAGGAACAGCTACATCTCCTTCACTATCTCCTCAGCTTCAAGGACCATGATTTGCATGTTGTTGACCGATGTTTTAAGCTCCTTTGTTTCTTTGTCCTCCTTAGGACTATTTTTCTTGGCACTGGCTCTTGTACGTGATCCTGGTCCCATTTCCTCCACTATACTGCTGTCTTTATCCTTGTTGATCCTGTCTAGTTTATCCATTAGGATTTGCGCATGACCACAGTAAGCTTTTAGGCTAATGAGACATTGTTCACCTATTTTTTTAACTGATGCCTCCAGTCTTTTAAATTTTTTCTTTAGACTATTAATTTCTTCCTCATTGTTAACCTTTTCCATTCTGTCTTTAATATTTTTGATTTGTTTCTCCATGGTTTCCACCTTGTTAGCATACTGAGCCTGAGCTTCAGAGTTGCCAACAACTTCTTTCATTTCCTTCAGACACTCTGCCACAGGTTTTTCCCCAATCCCCATTCTGTTGAGAATTTTAATATCCACCTGTGTTTTATCAACTTGGTTTTTCAAAATAACCTAGTCATTAAACATGTTACTAATCAACCCAGAAAAACCCTTGATTATACCTTTGTTGTCTTTATCATTATGATCCCCTTTTTCCAGATTGTCAGGATGTTCCTTGAACCCTGAATCAACATTAGTATTCTGATCAACATAATCTTCCCCCTTATGAGTATCAATCTTCAGCTCCCTAGTTTTGATCAAAGTATCCTGTTTTTCATTATCTCTATTATCTTTTTCCTTAGTCTTCCTCTTAACAGGGGTAAAGTCCTCCTCGTCAGAGGAAAGAACAATTCTTTTCCTGCTGGAGTTCTTGTTTCTGCGAAGTATGTTATCCTTCCCCTCAACTCTTTTCCTTTTTTTACCCTCCTTTTTAGTAGTTTCTTTTTTAGTCTCAGTATCTGAATCCCCAATCTGGGTATTCTTCTGTTTCTTCTTTTTACTAGCAACCCCAATATCAATCTCTGTCTCTGAATCCCCTGTCTGGGTTTTCTTCTAAGTTTTCATTTTGCCTTTTTGCTTTCTGCTGTCTACCTCACATTCCTCATCACTATCCTCCATTTTCGACCCTTCAGAGCTAGATTTCTTCTTCTTTTTAGGAATACCCCTTTTCTTATTTTTAGGAGTAAAGAAACCTCTAGCTTCCCCTTCACTTTCAGTGTTTTCTTCAGACATACTATACTCCTCATCCCCTTCTGTTTCTTCCGCATCCTTCAATTTCTTCTTCTCCACTGACCTTACCAATTTTTTAGCTTTCAACACCTCATAAACAAGAAACATAAGTCCTTGGTGAGATGCATGGTCCCCCTTGGGATCTTTCTGATAACTAGTGATAGTAGCTTCTAACGAACTGAGCAAATAGTAAGGTAAGCTAATTTTAACCTTATGTCTAAAATGGTTTAACAACATAAAATGGTGCCCAGTCGCTCTAGTAAACCTACCATCCAGCGTGATATAGCTGATGATGATATAAAGAACATACCTCCAAGGTCTGGAAATGCGCTTAGGGTTATGGTAGGAGGTGTCAATCTTCACCAATCTGTTCCTCTCCTTCTCGTTATCCGAAAAAGTCTCCCAGGCTTTGTCAGAAATCAGCCTGTCATGGTAAAACTTAATACCCTCCATCCCCATTCCTGTGGCTTCAGCAACGACCTCCTCCATGACTTCCATGTACTCATCATCAACTAAAATCTTTCCCTCCTTCTAGGTTTTCTCGAAAATCCTAGTAATATTAGGATTTCCACCATGAAGCCACTCCAAATAAACAGCAAGGCCTCCCTCTTTCACTATCTTCCACACATCCTCACTTTTTTTCCACTTACTACAGCTAACTAGTTCAATTCTCTTCTTATTACCTCCCATTTCTTCTCTGTAATTTCTATAAGTTTTGTTCTCGATGCTACCAATAATGCCAAAATGAGCTTTTCGATAACCATAAAAGACCCAGAAAGCGTGCCATCTCCAACTTAAAATCATTACCTTATACTTCCACCTTTGAAGGCCATTATGACACATCACCTGAGTATAAATGATATTAAAATAACTTTCCATTGATGATGAATTTCTGATGACTCCTCCGGCGCTCATCCTCGAGCATTAATTTAACTTCAATTGGCATGTTGTTTCCATCATTCCACTGATCCACCTCATCACTTTTGCAGGCATGATTTTCTGCCCAGTCAGCAACGCTATTGGATTTGCGGTAATTATGAGTTATTAAGCAACACTCAAAAGAGTTAATTATCTCCCTGGCTTTTTGAATTGTATTGTATATGGTCCAAGATGCGGGAATCTCATTATTTAAGCAATTTATAATATTGAGAGAATCCCCTTCAACCCAGACTTTAGAACATCCTTTCTCTTTAGCATAAATAACACCTTGGAGAGCCGCACAAGCTTCTGCCATATGATTAGTTTGATGACCAATGGGTATAGTTTTAATACCAATACACACACCATTTTCATTTCTAATAACAATTGTTTCCATTGTAGCTTTCCAACAATCTTTCCAACAGTTTCTATATTCATCACATCTCTAAGGATAACCTCATTTAATTCTTTTATGTCTTTTTCTATTCCTTCATTTTGTTCAAATATATTTTTGAAGTGAGCTTTGTTCCATTCTATTAATCTATGTTTTAGATGTTTCAGTTTTGCATTTAAAATAAAGGTTTTAGATCCCTTAAAACTTTTTTCTTTCCACCATTCTTCTATTTTAAGCATGCAATCCTCATCCTTAAGCCACATGTTTTCAAATTTGAATGGATTATTTTTAGGTACTAAATATTCTTCTAATTCCAATTTAATTGGATAATGATATGATCCTGAATGTGCAACAATATTAGCTTTAAGATTTACCTTTAATTTTGTTAGGTCCCCAATATGAAGAAATCTGTCTAGTTTCTCAGTGATTAGTTCATAGTCTATTCTCTTATTTGACCAAGTATATGTGCCATTGTCTAAGGATATCCACATTGCATTGATCATTTGTATCCATTCTTTAAATTCTATCATTGTTTGAGTAATACCCTTGGAACCCCCCGGTTTCTCTCTTATATCTAAGATAGAGTTAAAGTCCCCTCCTGCAAAAATATTCGTATTTGGGTAGTTTTGAATGAAAGTGTCAATTTCCTTCCATATAATTATTTTCTCATGCAGTAACTTTGGTCCATATATATTGATAATAATAAATTCTAAACTACTACTAAAGTTCTTGATCTTAGCCGCCATCCATTGAGAGTTAGAGACCAGGAAATTTGTTGAGATAAACCCTGGGTTCCAAATAAAGGCAAGTCCACCAGAAGAACTTACCAAATCTACTCCTTTAATTTCCCATATTCCTAATTTTTGACTTAGATTAGTGTACCCCTCTTCTAGTTTAGATTATTGAATTAAATAAAGATGTGCCTCTAGAGAAGTTAGGCTTCTCTTAAGAAGGCGTTGTTTGTTAGGGGCATTTAAACCCCTAACATTCCATGAAATTATTTTCATGGTGCCTTGGGAAGGTCCTTCCCCTTCCCTGCATTTAGAATAGATGTGATTTTAACCTGTCCTAAAGCCGATCCATCCTTTTGTCTTAATTCCTTAAGGGATTTCCTCCCTCTTTTAATTGTCTATTTTGGATAATTTGGATTCTCCTTACTGACAAAGGATAGAGCCAAGCCTAGATTCCTATCCTTACTACCCTCAGCTTCATCAATCAGATGAGTGTCCATTTCTAGTTTTCCCTCACTCATTGATTCAATAACCCAGAATGAGAAAATCTTCAGAATCATCGTTAAGTCCTACGAAATCATTAATTTCTCCTATTTCACTCTCATCTATATCTTCCTTAAATCTACTATCTATATTAGGGATTCTCTATTCTTCTTGATTAATTACTCCATCATCATCTACTACCTGGTTAGGGATAAGTTGTAATGGTTTGGGCCTAAATACCTATTTTGTCCATATTCACCTTCTATTTCATATTGATCATTATTTAGAAGAGCATTCTTGCCTAATTCACCCTCACTTGCTGTTATCACTTCCTCATCATTTTGGTATTGGAGAATATCTTCTACTGTTATGTTTTTATCTAATTCCATTATTTTTTTAATCCATTTTATTTTTTTCCTATTATTTTCCTCAATATCACTAGTCTCTTCATCAGATGAATCAATCAAATATTTATTGATAAATATTGGATCCTTATAATGCCTTAATACTCGTAAATCTGGCATACCCTGATTCTTGGTCCGAGGTTTTTTTGTTTTAATTATTGGGCTTTTAATAGTCTTCTCATAATTCCATTTATTTTTGCTTATATATCTATTATCTATCAAGACTTCTTTGTTTTTACCTATTTCTATCATGATTCCATTATTTACTATTTTGTTCGCAGATTGCTTTTCTAAAAAATTTACTTCATGATTCATATTCATATTATGTAAGGTCTCACATTTGAACTTATCTTGAATCCCCTGATCCTTTGTTTCTTTGTCACAATATGATTCATTATTAATTAAAAAACCCCCACCCTCCAGAAAGGTAATTCCAGGAGTGATATTCATAGAGTTTGGAAATATGGGATACATACAGACTTCCCCTTCTTCAATGACGACATAATTTGGAGATGTGACAATATCAATGTCCCTTTTAAAAAAATCCTTAAGGTCTATAGTATAATCTATTATATTATTCTTTATATCTCTATTAGGACTAAGCCAAATTTTATGAGAAATATTTCCATAGAATTTTTCTAAACTAAACTTATATGTAATTTGGTTTGCTTCAAATTTGATGTTTCGAGGATAGGGTTCCTTAACATTTGTTTGTATCAACATTTTAACATCTGATGAGTTGAGTAGATTAAGTTCTAAACCTACCATTCTTCCTAAGCTTCCTCCAATTTGTGAAATAATCTTACTATGCATAAGTTCCATAGGCATATTTACGATTTTTACCCATATAGGTACAAAGATGCAATCAAACATACTATAATTAAAATTTGGCTTTCATTATACAAATTTAACTACATGCCCTAAATAATTTATATGTTCAGCAAATAATAATCTATCCTTAATAGATACATCTCTGCATTCCAGAAAAAAGCACTTATTATTTAGAGAAGTCATACTTACCTGTTCCCCGAGGGTTTTGTTGAACCAAACCCTAATGTCGTTATCTTTTAGCTCATGACCATACCATTTCCTGTAAATCCCTGAGGCTGCACAATGATTCCTCAAACCATTTGTGAAAGTAAAATTTCCTTTAATGGTTAGGTCATCCATAAATCTATTAGGGTTAATTAATATTGTAGATCTTTGGGGCGACGAAGAGTAAACCCTATCAGAGAGAATTTTTCCAGTGTTATGTTTTGCTGGATTCTATCTATGGGGTGGAGTGTAAGTCTCTACTTTCTCTTTCTCTATGCAATTTCCTATCTGAAGATGCCTGAATTGATTAAAGGTGGAAATCTCAAAATTACATCCTTGCATTTTTTAAATTCTCCTAGTGCTCCTGTTCTTATGTTGTTTAAATCTCTGTGCATTTTGTTTATGAGTAGGACACCAATCATTCTCAGTTATCAAATTTATTTGTGGTGATGTCCTAGAAGAAACTCTAAGTGGGGTATATTTTAGGGTTTTCTCATTCAAACTAGTATCTCTAATATTAGGGTTCAGTGAATTTTTATTTTGGTAGGGTTTTTCATGGATGGAATACTTAGTTCTATCAAAGATAAAAAATTGTGCGTTCAGATCTTTTACCGTTGTAAAATTCCTGGAACAATTCACCACATGATCTTCCGGTATAGAAAAATTAGGGTAACAAATATTTTTTTCCCAATGGGGTCATTCATCCAGAGAGTCATTCGTCCACTTGAAGAAGTTAGAGAGTCCATGATTCTGCAAAACCTTAGGTGAAAAACCCCAGTGCCAAGTATGCATAAGTATAGGGCAAAAAGACTGCTTTACTTTGCGATATCGTTCCTGCTCTATCATCAAGAATTTAATACTTAAACTTATCTAAAAGTGTTTATAAATGTTGAAGGGATGGTGAATCCACCTTTTTTTGGTTGGGATATCACTTGGAGAACCCACATTGGAGAAGCCCTAGTCTTGGAGGGTTTGAAGGCCTAATTTGGGGATTTTAGTTTTTCTAGGGGTATGAGCCTAATTCCTTTCATATTTATGCATTTGAGACCATAAATAACCACTTTCCAAGAGTTGAGGTCTTTAGATTGTGTGGAGTTAGTAGTTGCTTTGAAAAATCACCTTTTTTATGCATAGTTGCTGGGTGCAGTACTATGACAGTGGAATTTCATCCAAAGAAACCTATACTAAGTCTCTAATATGTTTTGAACCTTGATAATGGGTATCTAAAAAACCCATTTATTTGCAAAGTGTTTTCAAAATTTTTCAAGTTATGAATTTTGGAAGCCTGTTGCTAGCTTAATACTGTGCAATTAGGTCTCTAGGCTTGATCCAAGCATTTTGTGGATAACCATTGTTTGAGACCCCATAACCTATTGAATAATTTTGAGTTTGGTTTAATTAAGTCTCTTTTTCCTTTAGAATCATTGATTCAAGTGGTTGGTTTGAAGTCACACCTTGAGTCTATTTGGGAAAGGTATTTTGAACCTTGTATTCCCCTTGTTAGTTCAACCATCTGATTACAAAAAGCCCACTACCCTTACCTCTACATCACTAAGCCATGTAATTAACCACCACTTCTTTCAACAACCAAGGAGACCAAGGGCGCAATTAGTATTGCTCACCATTGTAGCAATCCCCCAAGCACAAGTGTGGGGTTTGAACCTATGACCAAGCTCTGATACCACTTGTTACAAGTGTGGTTGTTGTTGCACCAAAATATTGACCTATCAATGCCCTATAAAACCACTAGGCTTATAGAATCTATAGGAGGCTGTTATTCCCTTATCATAAATCCCAAGGAGAGCAACTGGCCATTTTGCCAACATGTTGATAGGATAGGGGATATGAAGGACATAGGAATAATGGAGGAAATGACAGGGATACTAGAGGATAATGAAAGGGGTATGATATGATAGGAAAATATGGATGAGACCTTCCCCAAGTATGACTATGACATGTAATAATGGACCAAAACTATGAAAATGTGATTAAAGATGTTGGTAGGTTAATGTCAAATGGATAAAATGGGTGATTCAATGGAATAGGATAAGGGTTTAGACAAAGGATTGGATAGGATGGATGAAAGGTTGGAAAATAGGTGTTGGATAATGGAGGGAGTGCTTTCAGTCTTTCTTTTGAGTGAATAGAAATTTGGACAAGAAACAAATTGACACACACATTGAGGGGTGATGGAGTGATGAAGGAAAAGAAGATTTTGGATTTGGAGAAGGATAGGATATGGGTATGGATTTTTGGGAATAAGGACCCAAAATGGATTTGGAAGATGAAAGGGATTTAGATGGAGTGATAGAAATTTTGGATACCAACTTAGATTTTTCTTTAGGACATTGAGCTTCAAGAAGCTTCTTAGGAATCCACATAGTTTTTTCTTTTTCAATTTTTGTGGGTTCTTGGAACACTTTTCTTGCACAAGGGATTTAGGAGCCCACATAGATTTTGACATTTCTTTTTTCTCAATTGGACTTTGTCACCTTTTGGACATTTTTTTTTCTTTTTGGATCACATTTTTATTTGTTTTTACATGTCGATTAGACTGGACATGTTGATCCTTGACAATATGTGGATTTATTTACTTATAGATTTTATGCTTGGCATCCAAATTTCTTGGAAAGGAAATGGGATTCTTGGATGGATATGGATTGGATGGGTGGAAGGTTATGAAAGATATGTGCCTTTTCTGACTTGCATTTATGAAATGGTAAGGGGATTGTGAGCTAGTGGATGAAGGAATATATGGACCTAAGATGGATGGAAGGGTTGAAGGGGGAAGTATACATTCAGAATTGGATTTGGAAGGGATACCAATGCCTTGAGATTGAGCTTTAATTAAGACAATGACCATTAGAAATTTCTTTGACGTGGGAGGGTTCTAATATATCTTGTGCATGGAGGTATAACCTGTTAGAGTAATCTTTAGTTGCTTATTGATTAAATCATGTTGATTTAATTAATTAAGTTATTACTCTTTAGTGCTTAAGTTTCACTTAGGCAGCTTTATATTTCTCTAGGGTTTTCACCTTTAGGGTTTTGGTATCCTTTATAAGGAATCACCGCTTTGTATTTCTTAAGGAGATTGTAATTTGTAATTCCATTGTTGAATATAGAAGCTTTTTTTGTCATCATGGATTCCCAGTCTCTGGCCTTTTGGCCACCATAGCCATTCTTCTCTCTTCTGTCTTGCTTCTCTGTAACAGTCATTGCATGCAGGTGATCTTGGGTTGATTTGTCTTCATCAAATCTAACATGGTATCAAAGCTCTCCTGTTGTTCGCTGTTCGAGTTTTGCTGAAGCATTCCAGTCACAGAGGGTTTCAGAGTTTTTTCAGTGTTTTTTGTTGTGTTTCAGGGGCAGGCTTTGATTATGGTCACTTTGGGCTCAAACGGACATTTCCATTGAGCTCCGAGGACCCCAAAACCATAGAAATGATATAAAATTCATCCATTTTGGACTACTAGGCTCTGAGGCAAAAAAATTTTGGTTTCTGTGTCGTACGACACATAAACCGAGGCAAAAATTCAAAAAAAATTTCAAAAAAACCTATTTTCTTAAAGGTTTTTGTTTTATTTAAAGCGCAGCCCTTGTTTTGAAAAGGTGCTGCCCAGCGGCCACCCAGGTGCCTCCTCCCGCCGGCGCGCAGACAACCCGCCGCTCCGCTGGCCCTCTGCAGTGCGGCCCCTCGCTACCGGCCCCCCAGCCCCACGGCCCCGCCGCCCCTACGGCCCGCCCACCACCTCCTCTGTAGCATTTTTATTCTGTAAATGTACT
>MU226780.1:684747-710200 GCA_018584345.1 Thuja plicata | reverse complement strand
GCATTTTAGTGTTCCTGTCACCTCTCCCAGTTCAGCATTATGGGGGGGTTCACCTGTTGGTTCTATTGCTTCCTGGTTCAATTGATCAGCTCTTCAGACATTGTCTTCTCTACCTGGTCATGCACTTTAGTGGGGGTCCCAACAGTCTCTTCTGACAGAGTTTTCAGCTACATGCTTCGGAGATGCTTCTTTCTCATTCTTGTTCCTCTCTCTGGGACATCTTTTTGCTTTATGTTTTGGGTACCTGATCAGGCCTAGTTGCCGGGACCCATCTTTCCTACTTTCTGCAGTAGTTTAGCTATTTTTGCTTCTCCCTAAGTTACACTTAAGGGGGGGTGTTAGAGTAATCTTTAGTTGCTTATTGATTAAATCATGTTGATTTAATTAAGTTATTACTCTTTAGTGCTTAAGTTTCACTTAGGCAGCTTTATATTTCTCTAGGGTTTTCACCTTTAGGGTTTTGGTATCCTTTATAAGGAATCACCGCTTTGTATTTCTTAAGGAGATTGTAATTTGTAATTCCTTTGTTGAATATAGAAGCTTTTTCTGTCATCATGGATTCCCAGTCTCTGGCCTTTTGGCCGCCATAGCCATTCTTCTCTCTTCTGTCTTGCTTCTCTGTAACAGTCATTGCATGCAGGTGATCTTGGGTTGATTTGTCTTCATCAAACCTAACATAACCCTTTGACTTGATAATTCTTTCTTTGACTAGTAGGACACTTTCTATAAGATGCGAGTCCATTACTTTGAGGTGTATATGATATGGAAGAGCTGATAGGACCATGAACTAAACCAAATTGGATGGAAGTAGAGGAACTCATTTGACTTGTATGGGTTCATGAAAAACTTGCACAAAGGTGATCGAATCATGAGGGGGGTCAGCAGGAATAATGTGATCCTTCAATGAAATAGGATCAATGACAAGATCATCTGGTAGGATAAGATCTTGTGGGAGATTTGGAGGATTAGGAAAATGAAATGAAGGGATGGAAGAATCTTTTGGAGGATCTTAAGGGATGATGGGATCTTGTGGTAGAAATGAAGGTGAAGGGAGACTCTGATCTTGAATTGACAAGGGATCATTGGATTCCATTTTAAAAATGTCCCACTCTTGAATTTGTGTGGAATTATTAGGAAGAATGGTGAGGAGTTCATGATATTTATTAGGAAATGAAGGGTGAATGATATTTGGAAGGATATTTTGTTCTTGAGATGGAAGGGGATCATATTGTATAGGAGGGACATGGATAGCGGGCTCATCATGTGGTTCAAGGGAAATATGATCATCATAATGTTCAAGGGAAATATTATCATCATGAGGTTAAAGGGAAATGGGATCTTGTTCAACAAATGTATGATATTGGTCATGATGGGGATCTTGATCTTGATTAATTTCAAGACTTATTTCTTTGTTCTTTTTATCATCCTCTTGACATGGGGATTTACTTGGAATATGCAAGAGGATTCTATAAAAGGTTCAATGCTTTGACATGAGGGAGATGGACTTTTCATAAGACTCTTGAATGATCTTACTTGAAAATAAAGGACATACTAACATTGCCTCAAAGATTTCCGCAACATGCAAGGGACTTGAGTTATGAATAGGACTAGCTTAGATTTATTATTTGGATAGCCCTTGAAAGGTTGCATCATTGGATGTATCACTTGATGGGGATGGAGTAAATTGATCTTGTGAGGCTTGAGGGGATGAAGGAATGGAGGGAGACATGGATGCTTCTTCAAGGTCAATTTCTTGATAGGAAATGAGCATGTCATCCATGTGACTTCTTTGTAATGAGCCTTTGCTAGACATGGGTAAACTATTTTATTTTATTTCTCTATAATTTCATGCACACAATTTATTTTTTGAAGCACACTCTTCATAAATCTAGATTACAGTTTTTGTTACTTGCAGGGTGATTTTGTTGGTGATACCACATTGTCATTTACATCCTAGAAAGAATTTTTGATTGAACATCTGCAACAATAGGTTTCTCATTGATTGTGCTTGATTGATGCCCAAAATATGGCATATTTGTACTTGTGTTTGTTTGAGATAACCTTGGTAGATTTGAAGACATCAAAGGGTGTTCATTTTCATGTGATATAATTAGAGGAAAAATTGTTTGTGACCTTGGTAAAGTCTGAATTGTTTGCATGATTGACACAAGGGGTTGTGTGACAGTTTGAGTGACACTTGATTGCATTGGAATGAAAATTGGTTCATAGTTTGGTGGTGGCCTAAGTTTAAAGGTTGGATTTGGAACTTGATCAAACAAAGTTTTCCCTTGAATCTGATTGAAATTTGTGTTTGTCATTTGCAATTTGTTTGCCTCATTTATTTGTGAAAGAAGATTTAGTATGTATAATTTTGAAATAATAGCATCTATGTCAACTTCACCAAGACTTTGGTTTGGATGCTTAATGACTTTGGACATTTCAGTTCTACTCTTTTCAATGTTTTCCACTTTTTCTTTCAAGATTTTCACCTTTTTAGCCAATTTTGCTTCCAACTTTTGGATCAAGTATGAGTGGAATTGGTGTGATTGTTTGTGTGCCATATGTATTGGGTAAAAAAGTGTTTGAGTCTCCACACTTGAAGGCTATATCATGTTTGGGACAAAACCTTGTGCTTACAAAGGTATACCTTGTCTAGGGTCAAAAGGTACCCGTGTCTCATTTGAAATGTACATTGGTTGATATGAAGATTTCCTTTACTTGATCTTGTTACAATTGGCCTAATGTATAAATGCAAATAAGGATATGAAATATGTATGAAAAATCCACTTTGATTTTAGGATTTTTGAAAGGTTTTGGAAAGGATGCAACCTAGGATATGCAAAATGCAATTTGATTTTGGATTTTGAAATGATTATGCAACTTGGACTTGGAATTTGAAGAGATTTTTAAATAATTAGAAATCTTGCATTTGGAATGATTATGAAATCTAGGGTTATACAAGCTTAGGTTTGAGCTTTGAACTTTGAAAATGCAACTTAGGGTTATGATATGCAAACAATAATTTTTTTTTTAATTTTTAGGACTTGAAAAATAAAAATTTATTAATGATAATGCAAACTAAGGGGGAAATGATAATGCAACTATGTTTTTAGATTTTTGGGATTTTGGAGTTTGAAAAAACCTTGAAAATGCAAACCTAAGAGTATGAACTTAGGGAACTGAAATATGACCTTGACTTTTGAGGATCAAAATGAAAAAATTAAAGGATAAATGATTAAAAGACAAAAAGATGAGGTTGAAACAAAGTTAAGATGCTCTTCCAATAAAACAAGGTATAAACGTAAGGTTTGAATTTTTGGGATTTTTGCAAAGTTTTTAAAAGGTTCTAAATGTAAAATGAGGGAAAGTAATGTAACTATAATAAGGACTTGATATGATAAGGGGATTGAAAATGATTTTGAAATGCAAACGCAAATGCTAAATGAAAAATTTAAGCTATTACACAATGTTACAAGGGATAATGCAAGAATACAATGATAGAATATGAAGGCTAAATGCCACAATTGCAAAAAGATACCCTAAGATTGCAACAAGATCTTAATGCATGTTTGAAAGTCTATGTTTTAAAGGTTTATGACAAGGTTTTGAAATGTCTTGATCATTTTGAAAAGGTTTTGAACACTTTGAAATGGTTTTGAATGCTTTTGATATGCTTGGAAGTGATTTTGATCATGTTATAGCACCCAAACAAGAAACCTCAAACAATTATAGCCATATTAATCTAAGTGAAAAAAACATGTCACAACTTAGGCTTGAAGGATAGTACTTGTTGAATCCCCACTTGGATTAAATCTAACTACCCTTATCCAAAGTGGATAGCCTAGAAGTTTTCCAGCACTCGCTCCGATCCATGACATACTTAGAACCATAAGAATGTGGGGCATCTTAGTTGTTCTCTGACCTTCTGCCCCAACAATTAGAAATATTTTGGCCACTATAAAAAAGGTTTCTAGTACAGGACATCCATTTTAGTGGGTGGTGTGATAAACTCTCAGGAGAGGTTTCCTAACCTTGAGAACAAAGGTTTTATGCACCTCAAAGAGTAATAGAGGACAACTAACACCCATTCGCACAGTTGATTGGAATATTGGTCACAATTACACATTTATATAGAAGTTTGGATGGAGAACTAGATTTGGCCTATTACCGCTTGGGTTGTTCCCTCTCACCCAGACTTATAGGATTCTCAGGAGGCAGACCCTCTAAAAAAGAAAGAATGGATTTCTCTTGCACCCAAGATCTGCGAAGGCGAGGGGAGAGGATACATCCATTCAAAATTTTTGGGATCAACAATCTAATCAAACACTTTAAAAAAATGATTCATTTTAAAGCACCAAATTGAAATGTTTCGTAACTACTAAAAGCAAACACAAAGAGTTTGACAAACATACAAGGTCTTCATCAAACGTCCTACATGAAATTTGTTAGCAGTTTTTGTATAAAATATTCACCAAATAAGGGCCAAAATGCTGCATAGAATAATTAGTAACACCCAAATCTCTATCCTAACGATAGAAATAGAGATTGATTTGAATGAACAAAGGATTGAATAAGAATTGAAGAAAGATTGACCAACTGTGCAACAAAGATTATCAATTGCATAGAAACAGTAACCAACTGCGTAGTAACAATGACCAACTATACAGATCAGAGGCCCAACTACGCAGAAACCCTAGAAAAATGTGTAAGAACAATGAACAACTATGCAAGACATAAACAAAGAGTAGAAACACTCAAAAACTTGCAAAAAAAACCAATTTGGACAAATTTCAACTAATAGGCATGTATATTGTTAGAATAGTTAATCTTTCCTTGTTTGTATTTAATTATTTAGTTGAGGATAAACCAAGGCACCCTCTTTTGTTTATTTATTTAGGAGATTATGAGGAATCCCTACATGTATTTTATCCTCTAGTCCAAGTGGGAGGACTTGTCATATTTTGTAATTCCTTTAATAAGGAAATTAGATATTCCTCCTTAAGAAGATCTTGACACTTTACACACACCTATTATGGGTGTTGGCATTCATATATTGGTGAGTTACTTAGTAAATCCTCTCCTTATCTCTAGAAATTAAATGCTCTCCTCTCTTATTTCTACTCAATGATTTATTGTAATGAGCTACTTTCTCTCCCTCTCTCTTTCTTAAGCTTTGCAATTTTCATAATATCACAAGGGGTTTTTCTTTGTTTTCCCCTTTCAAAAATATTCTTGTCTCCTTGTTTTGGCTTTTGGGTGCATCCTCCTATCTCCTTGTTTTCTTATGGTAACAATTAATTCTTCACATATATCTCTCTTGGATTATTTTCATTTCCTTGCTCTTCTTATTTTTCTTACATGGTATTAGAGCTTGGGTTGTTAATCCTTGTTTGAGTGTAGTGTTGAAGGTTGCTATTATTTGGAGCACACCTTTGGAGACCCTTGGTTAAGATAGAATCTTGAGCTTCATTTAATAACTCTTGGTTTCAAATTTTGCATCTTTATTTTCTCTAACCCTGTTTGGTCAGCTTTCCGCCAGAGAGTTGCAGTTGATTTTTTTTTAGTTTGACTGGTTTCAGCCAAACCTGTTTTGATCAAGCTTTGATTTTAACCTCTGTCAGGAAACCACAAGGTTTTATATATAAATTATCTATCAGATTTTTGTTCATGTGTTTAATCTATTCAGTTCTATATTACATTAATCTCTACATCTTGGTTCTTGTAGAGTATACATTATAATATCTTAGATTTTTACTGTGCATGCATGCACCGCTTTGGTCTATCACTGTTCTTCTTAACAATTTGGTTGCAAGATTATATCTCTTTATTCCTCTCTATATTTGTAGAACAACATTCTTATTATTCTTGATTTGTAGAGTGTTATTTGATATATCTTTATCTGTTGTTGTCATTTTTAATACACATATATTCTTCCATCTCTGTTAATATTGGTTGATGTTTGCTGTTTTGAGCAACATTTAATCTTGCCATTAAAGTTGTTGTAATTATAAGGAATATTTTCCCCTTCCTTCACTCCTTAACTTCTCTGAAAACTTTATACTCCTGCACACATGCTTCTTTTTACCTCTTCACAAATTTCTCTGTCTTCACCTATTGCTGCACAACCTCCTTACGTTGGTTGGTAGCTTGTTTAGACAACCTCCTTGTTGGGTGGTAGCTTGCTGCCTCCTCTCATGCAACTGCCTCCTCTCACATAGCTCATCCCTCACTTCCATAAACATGAAAAATCCTTTTCCCTTCTCCCTCGCAACTTAATTATTGCGCTACTTCTCCCTTCCCACATTTCTCCTCATGCACGTAGGCCAATCCTCACACTTCCTTGTGAATTGTTACAAACTGTATCATCAAAAAATGGAAGCACTTTCATTTTGGACTGGTTTAACCCTCTAAGTAAGTGGTTTGGGGTCATGTCAAGTGCCTTAAATGATTCTTTGACTTGGATCTAGATTTTCCCCATGTTCTACCCCTTTTCCACTTCTCTCTTGCCTACTTCTGGCACCCTGATCTGTAGATTTGAAGTTCTTGACTCTAGGGTCAAGGTCGACCTTCTGGGTCAAGGTCGACCTTGACTCTGACCTAGGTCAAGGTTGACCTCGACCCTAACCTAGGTCAGAGTCAACCTTGACCCTGACCTAGGTCAAGGTTGATCTTGACTCTAACCTAGGTCTGAGTTGACCTCGACCCTAACCCAGGGTCCAATTTTAAAGTTTCTGGGGTTTCTATATGTCGGGCTTTGGAAAGATTTAATTCTCGCTTCTGGGTCAGCTGTTTTGGTCTTCGAGGAAATGAATCTTGAAATTATATTTAATATAGGTCCACTTCTAGGGGTATAGGTCTAGGTGGAATTTAATTCTCCTATGTAAACCTCTCTAGAAGATTGTGCCCTAGATTTGTATATAAGGAAGCTTTATCCTCTCATTTTCTCTAAGACATACACATGAAGGAACATGATCACTTATGAACATGAAGGATAATCTATTAAAGCAATAATCTACCCTAAGGAATTCAAGCACCGTCAAGCATTAAATTCATTAAGGAGATCCATTGGTAGCCATTGAAGGATTCAAGCTTTATGGAGCTCTCTTGTTGAAGATTCCTCCATCTACATCCATGCAAGTCTCTTCCTATTCCAAGATCCATTCAAGATTGGTGTTTAAGGTCTACATAAAATTGATTTGAGACATCCTACATTCTACATCTTACATTCTACATTCATTTGGAGCATCCATACTTGTAGTTTCAAGGGTTCAAATCCTCCACAAGGTCTTTTTGTACGAGCAAGGTGAATTGTTTCATTTACTTTGTTTACTTCTACAATTTCAATTACATATTCAAGGTTAATTCCAAAACTGGGGTTTGACCAAGGGAAACCCCTTCCCCCAATAAAAAAACCATTTTTCTTGCAGATATAGGTTTGGGATAGAAAATTCAAGTGCAGATCCGGATACCCTTTTCGATAGACTTTTCGGATCTGAAAACAGATTTTCCGTCAGACTGTGCAGGTCAAGGTCGACTTTCTATTCTGGGTCAGGATCAACTTTTTGTTCTGGGTCAAGATCGACTTTCTATCTAGGTCAAGATTGACTTTATTTTTTGGGTCAAAGTCAACCTGAGCCAGATTCAGAAAAGATTTCTAGGTTTTGTAGATTTCATAGTTTCGGTTCAAGAGTGTGGAAATCAACAGTTTCTGAGATCATTTGACATGGTTTTCCGCAGATTCTTTTTTGGAGGTATGTATTTTATTCCTTTTTCCTTTGCAAAAATTTCCAGATCTACAGTCCGTATCATTACAATTAAATGTAATTCGTTAATAGAGGCTTAGGGTATCTTTTATGTGCAAATCTCTATTGTTCAAAACCCTATCTAAAGATCTCCATTTTCTATATTTTATTTTGGTGAACCCGCGATAGAGAACTCTTTATTTTTGGTGTTAGATTTGAATCTTATGTTAGATCTTACATGTAGATTTATTTTATTCTCTTGAATTTATATTTCAAAATAAAAATTACAAATTTCTTTAAAAATACAAAAAACATTTACATTTTTCATGCTTGTAATGTTACTTTTTGTTCAACATGTAAGCTTTTTGTTTTGAATACTTTGATGAGACTTTTGTTATGAAAGAGGATAGATCCCCTAATGAGGTACATGGAAGTGAGGATGAAATTTCTTTGACTAAGATCCTCATGGATCCTATTCCTATTTCATCCTTCTCTACAACCTCTTCAATTGACCTTTACCATAGGGTGTGCACACGGTTACCTTCATGTTCCACTATTTACAACATTCATACACCTAGAGAGACTTCATTTAGTGTGTGTGATGTTTCTTTTTCCTCTATTGTATTACCTTGTAACGATATATTAGAGAAATAAGATGACTTTAATCTCTCTCTTTATGGAGATAAATTGAGGATTGATGTTAATTCTTCTCCTAATATATGTCTTTTCTATGAGCCTAATTTAGAATATAATTTACCTTCTTTCCCCTTTAGAGATCAATATTTAGTGATTTATGGCACTCCTACAAGGTGCTTTATTGATAGGGATGATAATCCTCCTATTTTGGAAGAACCTTTGGATTTGGATGTTGATTACTCTCTTCCTCATGAAGCCATTGTGGATGACTCTACTTTTTTGGATGAACCCTTGGATAAAGACATTGATTTATCCCCTCCTCATGAAGATGATTTGATACAAGAGGGTGATTTATTAATGGATGACATATTCATACATGATGGCGACTCTTTTTCTAAAACACACTCCCCTTATGTAGACATTTTAGAGAAAGAGGAAGACATTATAGATGCTTTACCTCCATTTGGGATTCCTTCTAGTGATGAGGCATTAGTAAAGAATGATATGAAATCCCTTCATGCTCTCCCTCTTAGTGATGATCTTATGGAGAATGAAGATCCTACCTCATCTCCTCCTAGGATGTCTTCTTTGCATCCTTCTTGTGAATCTATTTGTAGGGTTGAGACAACTAACATGGTTTATCCAAAACCCTTATTGTCTATTAAAGGTTTTCCTCTCATTAATATCAAAGGTAAACCTATGGAGTCTTTAGATGATCAAGATTTGGTAACTCACACCTATTGTACAAGGAATAAACCTCAACCTAATCTGGTGGTTCCTACTTATTTACCACCTTCTCAACCCATTCTTCCTCCTCCACCCCATCTTCCTAGCAAGGCATATGATTTTATAAACCAATTGTGCAGTACCCCTGCTAATATTTCTTAATGGGAGCTTCTTCAAACTTCACCTACCTACCATGAAGCCTTACAAAAATCTCTAGCAACTCTTCCCAATCCACCTCCTAATCAAGAGAAAATCAATGCCTTCTTACAGTGCATACATGCTACCTCGGGTCCTCTTGACATCTTATTTACTCAAAAGGATTTACCTTCTAAAGAAGAACATAATCAATATCATGCTATTATGGTTTTTGTTATTATCAATAAGAGTACCATTCGTAGGACCTTGAGTGATAATGGATCTGGGCTTAATATTTGTAGCATGGACATACTCAAAGAGATTAAAGCCGATCTTTCAACTATTTAACCTGATAATGTTTCTATACGTGGCTTTGATAACATTTATAAGAACACTTTGGGAATCATTACCTTACCTATCAAAGTAGGTCTGGTCATCCTGAATACTCCTTTTCATGTTATACCTGGACCTCTTAATTATAACCTTCTTTTGGGTAGAGCTTGGTTGCATGAGATGCATGTTGTTCCTTCCACCCTTCACCATAAAGTCAAGTTTATTCACAACAACATGGTGTATACACTTCATGTGGATGATGCACCAAATCCTTGTTTGAATATTCAAACCCACAATACTCCTATTCCTAATAGTAATCCTTCTTCCTCTAATTCTCTTCTTGGAGATGATTGGGGAACCTTTGATTTTAATGCTACCTTTATTGGAGAGTATAAGGTTTCTGATCTTGATTTTATGAAGAAACAAAGAGAGTTTGAACAACAAGATTTTTCTTCTACTTCTAATGCCCTTCTTAATAACTTTATCACTGCTAATACCTACTATGAATCTATAAAAAATACTAATGATGACATACTGACTATTGAAGTTTCATTGATTCCTTTTGATATGGCTTCTTGTTATGGTCCTGGCTATCATTTACTAGTTAAACAAGGATTCCATGGTCAGGGATGTGGTAAGCATAAACAAGGAATTCAAATGCCCTTACAGAATGGGGGGAATGAGAATTATTATGGATTTGGATTTAATCCTCAACAAAACATCAATAACAACATCTCCAATAACACTTCAAAACATGATGAACCTATGAAGGAATTTGATGAAGAATTTCTTTTTCATAAAATCCTTCGTGCTAAGATGATTACTAGACCTAAATGCAAAAAGAAACCTAGTCCACACTTGAAGACTCTTCATTTTTATTTGTATCATAGATTTAATGATCACTCTACTAATGAATGTCAAGCTTTACATTATAATATTAGGAAGCTCATTGATAGTAAAGTTATTTATATATCATGTGGCAATAAGTTATATTTCAATCCTATTTTCTCTAAATAACATTTATGTTCCTATTATGGAGCTCCACATTATGTAAACAATGCTAGCTTAATCCTTGAGGGATCTTTGTCTTGCATAGTGTTGTGAGTGATATAATAGGTCCCCTTTCATCCTTGTTCCTATGCTTGGGGGGGCAAGGATGCCATCTCCTTCTTTTTTGTCTTTCTGGGATCCACTTTTCCCTTGGTTAAGCAACATCTATCTATTATGTGATATCCAATCATACATGAAAATTTTGGTTTGCATTGAGGATCTATATCCTTGATTACAACCTATTTATTTTTTTGACATTGGGGTTCCATGGTTGATAAATCTCTCACCTTGGAAACTAAATAGTGTGGTATCCCTCACACGGGTTACTTTGTCACTTCTTGCATCATATCTATTTGTATTCGTCCCTTCCATGGCCTCATAGGATATGTGACCTTCTTGGCTTGGACTGGGTGTTGTCTATGGATATTGTCTTGATTTTTTTGAAGAAATCTTTATCCTTGTTCTTTTCTTTCCTTAACATGTCAAAATAGCATGTATTTTTCCATCTTAAGGAGGGGGCATATATACGGCCTCCCTCGTTCTATATTTTGCATTTTTGTTCTAACCTTTTGTTTTGCAACATGCTAAATCCTCTAAAGGTAATGCACATAAGTTTCTAAATCCTGAAGAGATACACATTCAATTACAATTCAATATGCTAAATCCTAGGAAGGTAACGAACATAAGTTGCTAAATCCTGAAGAGATACACATTTTAAAAATGTATTCCATGGTGATATGAGGATATGGATCCATGGGTACTTCATAAAATCCATTAGAAGATGCACTACATACAAGCACAAAGGTGCTAGAAGGTGCACAACTTTATGGGGTGACTATCAAGTTCTTTCTTGGTGGGCCATCCTATCCTTTTTGTGGTTCACAATGAGATACACACATCTCATTAGGGAAGGTAATCACACCCTCTCTCCCTTTCTCTTTGATTGGTGATGTCTATCTTATTGTAATCTTGGGGTGACAAAGAATTGATTCCCTGGGGGCTTGAGGATTGGCTTTTCCCTTTGATTTCAATAAGATCATCTTTTCTTTATGATCTCCTTTACCAAGAGTTTTCATTGAGTCCATACTCTTACTAAAGTGGGGGCTAAATGTATTGTCAAAAAATGGAAGAAATTCCATTTTGGATTATTTTATCCCTCTGAGTAAGTGATTTGGGGTCATGTCAAGTGCCTTGAATGGGCCTTTGACTTGGATCTAGCTTTTTTCCCTGTTCTGCCCATGTTCCACTTCTTTTCGACATGTTTCTGGCACCCTAATATGCAGATTTGAAGTTCTTGACTTTAGGGTCAAGGTCAACCTCGATGCTGACCTAGGTCAAGGTTGACCTTGACCCTAACCTAGGTTAGATTTGACATTGACCCTGACCCAGGGTCCAATTTTCAAGTTCCTAGGGTTTCCAGATGTTGGGCTTCGAAAAGATTTAATTCCCGCTTCCAAGTTGGTTGTTTCGGTCTTCGAGGCAAAAAAAATTGAAATTATATTTAATATAGGTCCACTTCTAGGGGTATAGGTATAGGTAGAATTGAATCCTCCTATGTAGGCCTCTCTAAAATATTGTGCCCTAGATTTGTATATAAAGAAGCCTTCTCCTCTCATTTTCTCTAAGACATACACATGAAAGAACATGATCACTTATGCACATGAAGGATAATATATTGAAGCAATTATCTACCCTCAAGAACTCAAGCACCTTCAAGAATTCAATTCATTAAGGAGATCCATTGGTAGCCATTGAAGGATTCAAGCTCTATGGAGCTCTCTTGTTGAAGATTCCTCCATCCATATCCATGCAAGCCTCTTCCTATTCCTAGATCCATTCAAGATTGGTGTTGAAGATCTACAGAAAATTGATTTGAGACATCCTACATTCTACATTGATTTGGAGCATCCATGCTTGTGGACTCAAGGGTTCAAATCCTCCATAAGGGATTTTTGCACGAGAAAGGTAAATTATTTCATTTACTTTGTTTACTTTTTCAATTTCAATTACATATTCAAGGTTGATTCCAAAACTGGGTTTTGACCAAGGCAAACCCACCCCCCCGCCCCCCCCCAAAGAAAAAAAAAAAAAAAACCATTTTTCTTGTAAATACAGGTTCGAGACAACAGATTCAAGTACCCTTTTTGACAGACTTTCAGGATCCAGAAATAGATTTTCCATTAGACTATACAGGTCAAGGTCGACTTTCTGTTCTGGGTTAGGATCAAATTTTTTTTCAGGGTCAAGATCAACTTTCTGTTCTGGGTCAAGATCGACCATCTGTTTTGGGTCAAGGTCAACCTAGACCAAATCTGAAAAATATTTATGGGTTTTGTAGATCTCACAGTTTTGGTTTAGGATCATGAAAATCAACAGTATCTGACATCGTTTAATAGGGTTTTTCAACATATTTTTTTTTGGAGGTATGTATTTTATTCCATTTTCCTTTGCAAACATTTCTAGATCTACATTCCTTATTATTACAATTAAATGTAAGTGGTTAATAGAGGCTTAGGGTATCTTTTATGTGCAAATCTCCATTGTTCAAAACCCTATCTAAAGATCTCAATTTTCTATATTACACAAACATTAAAAGTTCTTCACAGGTTCTTCTCTGCGCTTCTTTTGATCCATTTTTCCTCTAGAGTTTCCTTCGCAGGCTTTCAATAGTTTCTCTACTATTTCTTGGTCAAACTCTGATCCATTTGCTATTTTTTGGTGGTCTTTCTACCATCTATAGTGTAACTCCTCTGCGTAAGTCTGTTTCTCCTTTGTTGGTTTGCTATTATTAGTTATTTATTTATTTTAAATTCATTGTCTTTATCTTACTTCGTTAATTTATTAATTTCTAATTAAATTTATCTCGTTTTACATATATTTTCTTAATTAGACAATTTTTAACATTAATGCTTTATTCTTCAACCATCTTATCATTCAATTGTATGTTTATTGCTTTCAATTCATTATTTAAACATTTTTAACAAAAAAATAAATTTTTTAAAAACTCTCTTTCACTATTCTCATTTTGATTAACATTAAATTAATTACTATTTTTAGATTATTTGGAGGTTTCTATTTACTATTTCTGAAGTTTTTTTGTCCAATCCTAACATTTTTTTTCTTGTTATTTTCATCATGTTTACACTTATTCCAGAAATTAAGTTCAATAATTCTAATTACCATGCTTGGAAAATACATTTATCATTTATCTTTCATTTCAAACATATGTTAGACATTGCCACTAAGCCTGCTTCTTAGCCATCTACTACTACTCCTCAAGTAGATGTTGATGCTTGGAATGTTAAAAGTGAAGAGGTACTCAAGGCCTATTTGGTATTTCCTTAACTGCTAATTTATGTGTTTTAATTGGAAACTGCATTGAAGCACATGCAACTTGGGCTATTCTAAAAAACACCTACAATAGTTCGAATGAATCTAGAAAGATTTAACTCCAAGATCAATTGTAGGATCTCTGGTATACTGGATTTAAAACTATTGATGATGTTTTTCTCAAATTTGATACTATTCAAAGTCAATTGCATGGTTTAGGAGTAACTTTAACTGATCTTCATTTAATTCATATTGTTTTAAAAAGAAATGTCTTCCTAGACAGTTCCAACAATTTATTACTAATGTGGATTCTCAACTTTCTCTTCCTACTTTAGATTCTCAATTAACCTATATTATTTTTCAAACTTTATTGCGTCAAGAGGAAGTGAAGTTGATCCAATTTGGAACTCTTAAGTCTAATGAACATGCTTTTGTCTCTGAAAATCAGAATCAATCTCATTTTATATCAAATAATCACAATAATCACAATAATAATAATAATAATAATAATAATAATAATAATAATAATAATAATAATAATAATAAAAAATTCAATTCTAGGCCCTATCATAATAATAATACTCATAACAATAATCATAACAATAATCAAAATAGTAATCATCATAAGAATGGTTCAAATAAAAAACCCCATTGTACCTATTGTGGGAAAGATGGTCATGTGACTCAAAATTGCTTTAAAAAAAAATGATAAGAAACCTATGAATCAAAATAATCAGAATAATCAAAAGTCAAATTATAAGAAGTATAATGGTAATCAATATCGTCATGCTTTTATTGTTAGTTATCAGGCTTCTAACCCCTTGGAATGGAATATTGATAGTGGTGCATCTCAATGTGTTACTTTTCATAAATAAGTTTTTGATTGTTTACAACCTGATACTTCCAATATTCCAATTCAATTAGCTAGTAATAATAGTTACAAAGTTGAAGGTTTTAGTGATGTTCTTGTTCCTAATGGAAAAATTATGTGATTTTCTTTATGTTCCCGATTTGAAATTCAATCTTCTTTCAGTTGCTCAATTACGTCAAGATTATAAGGTTAAATTTCATAAGAATATGTGCTATGTTATTGTTCCTAAATCTGATTAAGTTGTTGCTAATGAAAAAATGGATCATGATAACTTGTTTAAATTTTATGAGTTTGTAACTACCATATTTTTATTGCATGCTAATGTTAATTTCAATGTATGGCATGAAAGGCTTGGCCATTTAAATTATGATTATATCTCCTTGATGCAAAAAGAAAATATGGTTGATGGTTTACCTAATCTTATTCCTTCCAAATTCATATGCATTGGTT
The DNA here is from genome assembly GCA_018584345.1 of Thuja plicata. NCBI lineage: Eukaryota > Viridiplantae > Streptophyta > Pinopsida > Cupressales > Cupressaceae > Thuja > Thuja plicata. The sequence goes on along the minus strand of MU226780.1, from coordinate 694,927 downwards.
GCATGAGTGGTAAAATACATAGGGAACCCTTTCAACATGATCAATCTTAGAGGGCACGTCATACATTGTACCTTATCCATAGTGATCTTTTGGGTCCCATGAAGAATAAATCCATCCAAGGTTCAAGGTATGGACATACTTTTGTGGATGATTTTTCTAGAAGGACTTGGATCTATTTTTTGCATAGTAAAGATCAAGTCCTTGATATATTTTCTGAATTTCACATGTTTGTTGAGAGGTAATCTAGTTTTAAAATCAAAATTCTTAGAACTGATAATGGAATTGAATATATTAATAATGATTTTCATTCATACTTGAAATATTTTGGCGTTAAACATGAGCTTATTGTTCCTTATACACCACAACAAAATGGTGTGGTGGAAAGAAAGCATATGATAATAGTTGAGAGGCTAAATGTTTATTACATTCTAAGAATATGGATTATAAGTTTTGGGATGAAGCTATGGCTTGTTCCAGTTATCTCATTAATAGGACTCCTACTAAAGCTTTAAAGGATAACACTCCCGAAGAATCTTGGTCTAGTAGGAAGCCCAACTTGAAAAATTTAAGAGTTTTTGGATCTATTGGTTATGTTCACACACCTAAACAAAAGAGGAAAAAATTAGATACTAAATATTCACCTTATATTTTTGTTGGATATGATGAAAATACTAAAGGATATAGAGTTTATAATCCAAGTACTGACAAAGTTCAAGTTGCAAGAGATGTGTGTATTGCAAAAAATGGTGTTCATGATTGCTCAAAAGGGAAAGATGTTGAATTTAGTAGAAGTAAAATTGTGGTTTTGGAGGACCAACCTCCTTCTCTAAACCCAACTCCTAATAATTCTATTCCTTCTAGTGATAGTTATGGTGATAACACTAACTCTACTCCTCATGATTCTTCATCTAGTGACAAGTCCATTACTTTCAAGAGAAATCCTATTTGGTTTAGAAACTTACTTTATGAAAGTGATGGTTATATTACTAGAATGGGTGGACTTAAACCTAGGAGAATTTATTATTGCAATTATGCTTTCATGTCTTATATTATGCATACTAATGATCCTCAAACATTTGAACAAGATAAAATTCAACCTCATTGGAAAAAAACCATGAAGGAAGAATATGACACTTTACTTTCTAACAATAATTGGGATTTAGTTACTTTACCTCATGAAAATAATTTATTTTCATACAAATGGTTAGACAAAACTAAGTTAAATAAAAATAATTAAATTAGTAAGTTCAAAGCTAGACTTGTTGATAGAGGCTTTTCCCAAATAGAAGGTTTAGATTATACTGAGACATTTTCTATTGTTGTTAACATGCATACGATTAAACTTGTTCTTGATTTAGCTTCTAAAATGAATTGGCCTATTCACCAAATGGATGTTAAAAGTGATTTTCTTAATGATATTCAAAAATTAATTCTTTATTTATTTCTCAAGGTTTCATACGAAGTAAAAATGATCCCAATCTTTACATTAAGCATAGTGAAGATAACATTGTTATTATCATTTTACATGTTGATGATTTGATTCTTACTTCAAGTTCAAACTCCTTAATTTCTGATATTAAGTTTCAAATTAATCAAAAATTTCAAATAATTGATTTAGGTATTTTACATTATTTCTTAGGAATGCAAATTTGGAAAACTCCTAAGGGTATTTTTCTATCTCAAAGCAAATTTTCTCATGATCTTTTAGAAAAATTTAAGATGAATGATGTTGTTCATGTTTCCATTCCATGTGAATTAGGAACTAATTTAATGGTTGATATGAATACTCCTTTAGTTGATGCTACTTTGTATATACAACTACTAGGAAGTTTAAATTATCTAACTTTAACTAGACCTTATATTTCTTATAGTGTTGGATTAGTTTCTAGGTTTATGTCTAAACCTAAACAAACTCATTTCAAAGTTTATAAAAGAATTCTAAGGTATATTAAAGGCACTATAGATGTTGGTTTTTTTTATGATTCAAAATTTGATTTTACTTTAAAAGGTTTTACTGATTCAGATCTAGGTGGAAATCCCAATGATGGGAAATCTACTCGTGGGTATTATTTTTTTGTTGGTTTAGGTGCTATTTCTTGGAAAAGTAAAAAAGAACATTCTATTTCTCTATGCTCTACTGAAGCTGAATATAAAGGTTGTACTACTACTGCTATAGAAGACTTATGGCTTAGAAGGTTACATGAAAACCTGGGTCTACCTCAACAAGAGCCCACACCTTTGTATTGTGACAACCAAAGTGAAATTGCCTTATTAAAGAATCCAATTTTTTATGCAAGAACAAAGCACATTTCTCTATAACATCATTTCATTAGAGAAACAGTTGAAGACAAACAAGTATCACTGATCTATGTCAAGGGAGAAGATCAAGTTGCAGATATTTTGACAAGCCCCTTTCTAAAGGTAAATTTCAATATCATTGTAAAAATTTAAGTTTAATTCCCATTGATGTAAACTCCCCAAGTAAAGATTAAGGGGGGTGTTAGAATAGTTAATCTTTCCTTGGATGTATTTAATTATTTAGTTGAGGATAAACCAATATATGCTCTTTTATTTATTTATTTATTTAGGAGATTCTAAGGAATGCCTACATGTATTTTTTCCTCTAGTCCAAGTGGGAGGACATGTCATATTTTGTAATTCCTTTAATAAGGAAATTAGATATTCCTCCTTACGAGGATCTTGAGACTTTGCACACACCTATTATGGATGTTGCTATTCTTAGATTGGTGAGTTACTTAGTAACTCCTCTCAACATCTCTATAAAAAAGATACTATCGTCTCTTATTTCTACTCAATGATTTATTGTAATGAGCTACTTGCTCCCCATCTCTCTTTCTTAGGCTTTTCCATCTTCATAATATCACAAGGGGTTTTTCTTTGTTTTCCCCTTTCAAAAATATTCTTGTCTCCTTGTTTTGGATTTTGGGTGCATTCTCCTAGCTCTTGGTTTTCTCATGGTAATAATTACTTCTTCACATATCTTTGGGTGGTCCCATAATAGTGTGTCCCACTTTTTGGCCTACTTTGACACTGAGATCAACATTCTGAGAAAAAATTTCACTTTAGAACAGCTGTTGCCACAAAATATTAGGAATTTGAAGATGATGCAAACTAGAGTATTTTAGGATTTTATTTGTAGTTTCTAAATATATATATTTTTAAAAAAATTTAAAATTTTTTTAAATTAATTTATTCTTCTCCTTCGAAAAGTGGTTTGAGTGAAAAAATAGTGTTTTTAAGGAGTGACTGTCACTTGGATTAGCATACCCTTTTTGTAAAATATGATAATGATGTAATTATTTCAAGGTTATATTTGTAACTTTAATATCTAAATGATGCAATTGGTTCATTCATTTTGGGTCAATATTTCATACTTTATTAAGTTCTAAAGTGACAGTAACTTTAATTTAGACATAAGGTCACTTGGATCGCTCTAACTAGATCTGTATATATCAAAATTCATTTTTTCTTTTTTTTCATAGAAAGATAACACAAATACTCTTTTCCTACATATTTTTGATAATTTTGTTTTCCTAATTTACTATTTTTCTCAAAGCGTCGAAGAGAGAGGTTGCTAAAAGGCCAGACAACCTATGTTTAATTAAACTAAAAATAGAAAGTCACAATGAACTCAATATATATTAAAATCATAGTCATTGTAAAGCTTTTTTTGAGTAGCATCATCTTCCATTTGGGTTTCAGAAGATTATTTTATTTGGTCCTTGATTGAGACCTTCAAAGGGCAAAAATTTGCAGAAATTTGTTAGGTTTGGAGAGGAAGGCCAAATTTAGGGGGTTCGCTCAAACACCCCTTCTAGCGAAGGGGGTTAGAGAGAACCCCCCATGGAAAAGCTGCGCAAATTGATTTTTTTTTGTTGATTCATAGGGTTCGCCCGAATTGGGTCTAGTTCGAGCGAACCCCCCATTTCATCTAGTTTGCACGAAGGGATTTTTTCCCTTCGTGCGAACAACCACATTCTCTTGAAGGGGTCAAAAATGAAAAAAATCATCCGTTTGATTTTTCTTTGTGCCTAAAAGTGGGACACAACTTTGTGGTATCAGCCCTCTCTTGGATTATTTTCATTTCCTTGCTCTTGTTATTTTTGTTACAATATTGCATTCATCATGGTTCATTAAGCCATTACTTAGGTTGTTTTGAAAGAGATTAGATCAATTTGAACCCCTAATTAGGCTAGGTGCAGAATTTGAAATGATTTTGAAAGAAATCTAACTAGGTTGATTTGATTTGAACCCTAAACTATGTGAATGTTCATTTCAAGTGCCCAAATCAGATGTGAAGGTTATTTTTAAGTGCCCAAATCAAAATGTGATGTTCATTTTAAGCCTCTTTACAAATTAAGGTTCATTTTAACCCTTTAGAGAAATTGAAATGAAATTAGTAAGCATGCAGCTAAGAAACTATGCCCTAGAAACCCTAACATCACAACACATTCTAACTGCGCGGTTCCCATGACCAACTACACAACACTTATGACCAACTATGCAAGACTGATCCGCAACTACCCAGGAACCCTAATCAACTGTGCAAGTATCCTAACAAAGTGCTCAAAACATAGCTCCAAGTGTACAGATCTTCACCAAGACCTACAAAACACATGAAAAACACAAAAACCAGTCAGATAAGTATGTTCACATTGGGTTCACCTAATGTAGGACAAGAAAAATGAGGAGAAATGCATACTAAGTCAACCATCAAAACTCAAAAGAATGCACAATGAATCCTATCCTAAACATAAGAGAAATTGAGAAAAGAGTTAAACAACATATGTGAAACATAAACAAACTCCCTCAATTGGACTCCCATGTTCTTTCTTGCTTCTCAAATTGAATTGATGTAACTCCCATATTGACAAAATGTGCTCAACTATGAAATAAAATGACTATAATGATGATGAAAAGATTCAAACGATGATGGTTAGCTTTGAAGGAAAAGTGCTATCAATTTATAGGAGATGAAGGCCAAAATGCAGAATTAGCAACAAAGTGCGCAAAATGGAAGAATGTCATAATTATGACAAAATAATTGCACAAATTAGAATGTATAAATCAATGCATAAATTAGGGGAAAATAAGAAGGGAAAGGTGGTGGCTAAATTAGTGGAAAATCGGAAGAGGAATGTGAAGCAAATTAATAGGAAAAGTGGTGGCTAAATTATAGGAAATCGAAGCACAATTAGGGGGAAATAGAAGAGTGGGGATTTTTGAATTTAAAATACATTTATTACCACCAAATCAGGAAATTAGAAATAGGAATTATGAAAATTCCATAATTCAAAATGTTAGGCAATTAATTAATTAATTAATTGTGGGATAGGACAAAAGGAATAAATATAGTCTATTTATTTACCCAAACCAAGATATAGGGATAAATTAAGGGTTGTTTACCCCTAAAGAGGGAAAATTAGTTGATCATTGACCAAAATGATGACAATTAACACAAAATTGGATTGATTTTGATGATTTTGATAAAGATTTGGAAGCGTTTTGATGATTTTGGAAATGATTTTTAAAAGAGGGGTTTGATAATGATAAGAATGACTTGAACCAATTTTGGATGTTTGTAAACCAATTTTGATGATATTGATAACATGATAAAATGATTTTAAAAGACTTGAAATGGTTTTATATCAATTCTGAAAGCATTGATATTGAATATGATCAAATTGGCCAACCAATTAGGGTTATGATACAAAATAAGAGAAATGTCAGTGAGGATAACATGGAGAAATGACACAATATTAGTGAATAGAAGACATATTAAAAATGGGGCACATAGGTGATGAATCATTTTTTAGTGTCTACAATAGTAATTAATGCACTTCTAATAAGGAAGACACCAAAATTGCAACTAAGTGCTTTTTTGAAAGGATTTTTTCCAATCTTTAACAACTTTGATAATTTCATTTCCAACCATATTTCTTATGAAGAGAATTTAGCAGAGCAATGTCTAAAGAGAAAACTAAAAGACATATATTACCAAGAGGGACATATTTTTTTATTCAAACTTTGCTTATATATTTTATGATTTAGTTTGCTAGATAGCCATCATGATTGCGTCCTCTCATTCAAAAAAGAAGAATGAAAACCAAAGAGACTAAATTATCTTTAGGTTGATAGTTCCTATTTTAGGATACTTGCTTCAAGCACATGGAAATGACACCTTTGTATTGACCCTTAGTGGAAAGTTCATCAAGTTTCACATGTCGTGGTAGATTGGCACGAGGAGAGGACATATTTCCCAATCACAAAAATAGAGAATTGAAGGAGAATAGGGAGGCAAAGTGTACGAAGAGGTTTTAAAAGACGAAAGCAAAGTAAATTTTTGTCATTCTATTTTCTCCTTTCTCCTGTGGGCTAAAGACATTACGAAGTTGTTGATACTGGGTGATATGGTTCCATGCCAACCTTTCATACTCAACATGACATTGCTAGATGATAAATATTATAAACATTAGTTATAATATTTTAAATATAATCATAATATTAGAAAAAAATATAATATTAAAAGTTAATAATACTAAATATTATAATAAGTAGATGACTTCTTTTCATATCAGTGGCTTAGAGCTAGAGATATCCAATGCAATAAAATTGAATAAATTTTGACTGTATGTTTTCTATTTTTAAAATTTTCTAAACACCATCTATCATACTTTGACTGATGGTAATACTTATAATTACATCGGTCATTAGTCTAGTAAACTTGTTTGGACTATTTAAAGATGTGAAATAATATATCTGTTCTGAAGTACCATATCGCTTTCTATATAAATATGCTTGAAATCACACTATGTATAAAGTAACCCTTTCTGTAAAAAATATTCTACTGATCAGAAAGAAATACATTGGCATTTCCTTGGGTGTCAAAACAAATGCTTGCCATGGTCATCCACTCTGGGCCTTCCAACTTTGACTGAATTCAAACATATTTTAGTCATTGACAAGCCATTTCTAGAGTAATGTGAATATGTTGTAGTAACATTTTTTTTCCTTCCGTTGATTAATTATTTAACAAATAAAATTTCATATCGTGAGCTACAATCATGCTTGATGGGTCTAGCTTTCTTTTAAGCATGTGGTTGTAAGTCCATTCAAAAGTCTCTCTCTCTCTCTCTCTAACATATCATGAGCTACAATCATGCTTGATGGGTCTAGCTTTCTTTTAAGCATGTGGTTGAAAGTCCATTCAAAAGTCTCTCTCTCTCTCTCTCTCTCTCTCTCTCTCTCTCTCTCTTAAACATAACATGAGATGAACCTTGATTATCTTCTTTATTGAAAGGTTTTGTTTCAATCATGGTTGGATATTGTGCAAGTGGATGCATAATTGATTCAATGCTATCACATCTTCATTGAGACATTTGTCGCATTAACAACATCATTGCACACCAAGATAGACCAAAGTTTTTCCTAATTGACCTTCCACACCTCTCGTGCATACCCATTGTACACCAAGGTGCAATTGCTAGTAATGATAATCTAATAATAATAATATAATATTAATTATAAAACATATAAGTATATTATAATGATAATATAATAATAATATAAAAATATTACATATATATTGACATTAAAAAATTAATATAATGCATGATATAATATTATATTCTATATAAAATTAATTTTATATATAATAAAAAAATATTATTATATACTTTTTCAATATATATAACACATCTTATTATTGGATTTACAAAAATAACCTTTAATCTCCGCCTTCAATTTTTATGAATTTTACATACTATTTTTTTCAATTCTTAAATTTAAATATAAAATTCATTCAAATAATAATACTTTATTCATAATTTTAAAATATATTTAAATTTTACCATCAGCATTCTATTGATGAAATTGACATCAATCTACATTTCTTTAAATAGATGTATTTATAATATATTTGAAAAAAATAATATAAATGTGAAATGCTTACCGAATGTATTATGTAAAACGCTGCTAAACGCATAATAACTCCATGAAGCATGAAAAGCGAACCGCGACTGGAAACGGTGTGAGGTTAGCTTTTGTTATATATACTGCAAACCTAAACTTCATCTTTCAATGTGAGAAACAAATTGATTTGGAGTAAATAAAAATGGAGGGCTATGACACAGGAGCTACTGCTCACAACTCAGAAAATATGAGCAAGACAGACGCTCTTGTAGAAGCGCAAAAGGTTCTCGATAGCGTACAAGATTTGGCAGCCAAAGAGGAAGCTTTCATGTTACCTCCCATGGCAGATGCGGATATGGAGATAAACAAGAAAACCCTAGTTTTGGACATGGACGACACACTCATACACTCGAGTTTTCATCCCAAACAAAGATTTGATTTTGCCGTAGAATTACATACCGAGGAAAGCTCGAGGATGTGCTACATCTTGAAGAGAACTAGACTCAAAAATTTGTTGCAGGAATTATCAGAGCTTTACAAAATAGTAATCTTTACGGTGGCTGGATCGACGTATGCAAATGTAATATTGGACGAGCTCGATCCACAGGGAAGAATAAAGCACCGACTTACCAGAGAGAATTGCACAGAGCTGCCGAAAATTCTTCCAATTTTGTTGAAAGATCTTTCCAAGCTCAGAAGGGATTTGAAAAAGATCATATTTGTGGACAATCGGCCGTTTCAGTGCTTCTAGTCAAAAAATGTGTATCAGATTGTGCCCTTTATGGATGATGTCAGCGACAGGGTGCTGTTTGACCTTGTGGACTTCTGTAAACGGGTCGTAGCATCCACGTCGGATGTCAGAGAAGAGCTTCGGCAGGTCGTGAGTGCAATGTTAGCGTCTCGAATGGGGTTTCTATCCGACGTGGACATTACCATGAAAAAACTCTTGTCCTGCGATTGGAAGGAGTGCTTGTGTATTCCACGTGGAACTACCTGTCCTGTTATGATTTTATGGTGGATGGTGATTATAATCAGCCGACGCGTTACATTGTGAAACGGCTCGGGGTGGACAAGCTGGTTGCTGAGCTGGCAAAACTTTGCGAGATTGTGGTGTTTTTTGCTGATGATGAGGATTACGAAAATGATATGCTAGACAGGTTGGATCCTAGTCAGACTATGTTTCCTCGAATGCACCATCTGTTCCAACAAAATTATACTTTTGAGCTTGGGAGGGACATGTGCCAGGTCATCTTTGTCGATGTGGCACCTGAGGGTTATTGCATGCTAGCCCTGAATTTGTACCCAATTTTGGAGTTTAAGGACGACATGAGTGATACAATGCTGTTTGAACTCACTGACTTCTGTAAATGGGTTGCCCATTCCACGTCGAATGTGAGGCAAAGATTTTGTTTCATTTTCATCTGCCGCTGACGCCCACATCAGCTGGGTGGGTTGAAAGTGCGAGTCCATCTCTGCCAATTGAAGAGGAGGAATGACCAGTGGTATTCTTAATTCTCTGCCAATAATAAGATTATTAGTGTACCCAAATCTTAGTAGATATTTAAATTCACTCCTGCCAGACATGAGTTTCTAGTTCCTCTTTTTTTGATGAATATTCCCTTCCTTATATTAATAAAAATATATAAAGATACATATTCACAAAAAAAGGGTCGGGGGATACGAGATCACCCCACAAAGTCACACAGTCGAGGCCGGATACAACATCTATTCATCAAAAAACATTAAAATAAAGCCCTCAGGCTGCAAGAGTAGAGCCAGCCGAGGGAGGAGGGTCTTTGTCATCAGGACCCCAAAAGTGGGGTGTGTGAGCAGGTGGATCCGGCGGGGTCCAGCCATCAGCAGCAGTAGGCGCATCTTCTATTTTCTTTTCCTCAGCCCTGGGCGGTGAAATGCCCAGGTCCAGGAGAGGGTAACTCCATTTAGGATCTGCAGGAGTAGATGGCCAACCAGGTGCAGGAGGAGCAGGAGGCGCCACAGGGGACCAAATAGTCCTCCGCTGAGGCGAAGCCAAGCGACATCTGGTGTCAAATCCACTAGTAGAAGAGCGGCATCTGAAGTCAGCTCTGCCACTCGGGGAGTGGTGAGAAGGCTGTGATCGGGGGGTGTGGGAGCGGAAGGCTCTGTTGTGGCTTCATCTGCGTCCACGAGGAGGCATAATGTCAGCGGGAAGAGAATCAGGAGGCACACGAGCCACCGTACAAGGGGCATTCCCCCAATGTGCCAGAAG
>MU226780.1:643157-674745 GCA_018584345.1 Thuja plicata | reverse complement strand
TTATTTGGTTAAGAGGAGATAGAGTTTGGTTAACTGAGGAGCTAATTGTGAGTTACCTTTTTGAACTGAAGAGGTGGGTGAAGTTACCCATGTGAACTGAAGAGATGGGTGGAGTAACCCATGTGATGTAATTGGAGTTATCTCTTTGAAGATAAATGAATATTTAATTCATTTATTTATTAATTGTTTTCAACATGTGAGACAATTGAATTCTTTTTAATTAAGAATTGCTTTATTTGATGAAATTAAATTAATTTAATTGAAATTAATTTAATTGGAAGAATTTAATTAGTAAGTTTAAATATTTGATTTAAACTATAGGAAATTGAGTTTAATTAATCAATTAATGGTAATTAATCAATTAAAGCTTAATTAATTAAATAAAATTAATTATTTAATTAATTTTGGGAATTGGATTAGATGATTCGAGAAGTGAATTTAGAAGAAAATAGATGATTAACGAATGATTAAGAAACCATTAATTAATAGATGAAAATTAGTGTTTTTAATGTAAAGTCGCAAGCCTGTCCATTTTAGGGTGTCTACACTAACATTAATGTCAATCGAGCTGTGAGAAAAAAGTACAGCATTACGATCTTTCCAAATCAAAAACAAAATCTCCATCCTGAAAGCATGCCACACTTGAGCATATTTAAAAGGAAGTCTGGTGGGATCTCCTAGAACAACCATATGCCAAGAAAAGGGTTCTGGGCGAAAAGGGCAAAAAAAATCATGAATCCAGCACCAATAACTCTGAGCTCTTCGACAAAACCAAAAAGTGTGCAAGAAATTTTTTGGTTGGTTACAGAAAGGACATCAGGGGTCAGGAACACCCAGATGTCGAAGCCAAGGCCCCAAAGGAAGCCCCTAGAAAAGAAGACACTAGGTAAAATGAACAATTTTGGGCTCAGTGATGGCTCTCCACACGGTGTAAAAGCGAAGGCTCCACTGGTTGTGAGAAGATTGCAGGTGCCATCTCTGGTTGAGAGTATCAACCATAGGAAGATGAGGAGAGAGCCAGCGATAAGCCAACCGGGGCTTAAAACTGGTGATTGGAGTGGCAGGGTACCATTTCCAGTCCTTCCACCAAGGACGAGCCGAATGAATTCCCAACTTGTGAAGCAAATATGGTGGCACCATAGAAACTAGAAGATCATATGTCTACCAATCTGGATGAAGGAGCTGGTATTGGACCTTCACATCCTCCCAAGAGTGTAGGCTCTTGGTGCTGTTAGAAAAGAGGTCCTTAGGATTCTTGATGCCTCTTTTGAAAAAATGCAGAGCGCTGACGCCATGAATTTTGGCCAATGGCACTCCTTGCACAGCAAACAAAGGAGACCAACCAAGGTTTTGCTAGTTCATGGAGAGCCCATCGCAAAAACCATTACCTGTCCAACGGAGCCAGGGCTTGATAGCCTCCCAGGCTTTCCAAATGCTCTTGGCAACAAAGGTTCCCCGAATCAAAATTGGTTCAGAGGTGACCAGAAGGGTTCGAAAATTGATCCCCTTCTAGGCAGACCTGTTAACAGGATGCCCAGAGGAAATGCAATGCCGTAGAAAAATTTTCCAAGCTTCATCTCTGGTAAGTGCATGAACAATCCATTTAGCGCAGAGTGTTGTGCCTTGTCGTTGAGTAGAAAGCAAGCCAAGACCACCAGAGTCCTTGGGGAGGCAACAAAAATCCCAAGCGACTTGGTGAAAACCATGAATCAGAAGAGGCCCAGAGAAAGTCATGTAGAAGGTGTTCCAGTTTGAAATAAGAGGCCTTGGATGGAACCCAGCAGGATGAATAGTACACATGAGTGGCATCCAAGATTTTGGAGCAGATTTGGAATTTGCCCGCAAGCGAGAGAGGTTTGGTAATCCAATATTCCAACTTCTTTTCAATCCATGCTAGAACCGCATTCCAAAGCTCGACAACAGAAGCTTGGAAGGTGAAGGGAATTCCCAGAAAGTGGAAAACCTCTCCGTGCTGAAGCCATTTCCATTGAAATTGGTCAAGCCAGGAGGGTCCTGGAAGAAAGGACTGCCTGTAGAAAAGAGTCTTACTCTATTGAATGGATGACCCAGAAGCAAGACAAAACGTATCCAGGCACTTTAATGCATTAGAAACATTCTCCTCATCCTCAATGAGAGTGAGGAAGGAATCCGCAAAGTGGTCATTGACAAGCTGCTGGTTGGAGTTCGGAAGAGAAATACCCTGAACCTGACCCAGAGAAATGGCATTAGCAAGAAGATACTCGAAGTTTTCAGCAGCAATGACATACAGAGATGGGGCAAGAGGACAACCCTAGCGAATGGAACAAAAAAGACCAAAAGTCTAAGATTGGTGCCCAGAGATGGTGATACAGGCAGAGGCGTCGCCAAAGAGCATTTGAACTGATTAAAGAAAAATTGGGCCAAATCCCAGAGCCTGAAGCATAGCCAGAATAAATGACCACTCAATCTGGTCATAAGCTTTGGCAAAATCAATTTTAAGAAACATAGCCTATTGTTTGGAGAGCTGAGCTCACTCCATACCTTCCCACACCGCGATGACATTATCCAGAATATACCTAGATTTGATAAATCTCGTTTTCTCAGGGAAAATAATCTGAGGGAGAAGATGTCAAATTTTCAATGATAGGGCTTTGGCAATTATTTTGTAAGATACATTGAACAAAGTGATGGGCCGCCAATTAGTGATATCCTCAGGATCCCCAGTCTTGGGAATGAACTTAATATTGCCTTTGTTGATGAGACTGCCGAGAGAACGAGAGCTGAAGGCTTCAAGGTAGACCTTGTGAAGATCTGGCCCAATGTCATCCCAGAAAGCCTTGTAAAATTCACAGGGAAAGCCATCGTAGCCAGGGGCTTTATCATTATCCATAGAGTCCACAGCCTCCTTGAGGTTGGACAAAGTAAGATTTTTCTCACAAAAATTATACTTCTCTGGTGCAAGGCGAGTGGGGGTGATCGCAAGACAGGCTTGCAAAGCTTGTTGACTGGCAGCAGAGGGAGCCTAGGCAGTGAAAACTTTCTCATAGTGACGCACAAATTCCTAAAGGATATCAGGCAAGGTGTAGAGGAGACTTTGGCCCTCCCAGATGTGTTTAATGCCAACAGTGGAATGACAAGCTCTGAGAGCAGAAAAAAAATCCTTAGAGGCCTGGTCCCCAATCTCAAGCCAATCCAGACGGGCTTTGATCTGTGCACCACGGGCGGTGTAATTTTCAGCAAGTTGCTTTTGGTGGCAAATATTGGCAACTCTGGTTTGAATCCTGACATCAAAAGGATTCAAGGCAAGAGCTTCAGATGCCGTACGAAGATCCTTGACAGTAGCCTCATAAGATCTTCGACGGTAGATAGCAAGTTAGCACCCATAAATGTGAAGGAATTTAGTAGTACACATGATTGCATCATTCCACTATTGAATCCACCTAGTATGAGAGTGGGGTCGAGGTTCTAGGTTCCAGGTATGGCGGATATGAGCAGTGGTGGGCAGATGAGATAGCAGAGAGGTATTCAGAAAGAATTGGGTTTTACATGTGCGAGTGGGGACAAAATGCCAGGTAATGGAAAAGAGAATGGGAAAGTGGTCAGATAGGGTCACATCAGCAAGAGGAACAACAGGCACATCACCCTCATGCATAAAGGAGAAAAAGGACTGAGCAGTAATCATGGCATGATCAAGCCATTTAAGAACCCTGTCAGACCCAATTAAAAAATTGGACCAAGTGTGCCAAATCCAATTGCCATGAGGAAGGCTAGCATTGGGATCAAAAAGGCCCAATTTGTTGCGCATGTAAAACCAGGCTTCACACTCTCCAGCTATCTAGCTAAAAGGCAAAAGCCCCACTTTATCAATTGCCAGCTCCACCATATTGAAGTCTCCGCAGAAAACCCAAGTGGCAGGTGGCAAAGTATCAGCCAGCCAACGCCAAAGGTGGGAGCGTTTAACAACATCATTAGAAGCATAGAGATTAACAATACCAAAAGAATGGTTTTGAAAAGATAACAAAATCCACACAACATGATGTGTGGGGTCAGTACCATGAGCAATAACAGAAGAAAGCAGGCGGGGTGAGAGAAAAGAAACTACACCACCTCGACCAGCTTCATGCTGAGTAGAAAAAGACTTGCCTTCTGGCCAAATAACACGGTAGGCAGTATTCAAAAGGAAGCCATTAATTTTGACTTCTTGAAGACAAAGCACATCAATATTGCCAAGGCGACGCCTGGTATCACGAACAGAATATTTTCTAGTGAGGTCTGTCAGCCCCCGCACAATCCATGATAGGAAATTCATTGGAAACCTGGTTGCAAAGAATGCCCACCTGCAAGGGAGGAGAAACTATTGTGCAACAAGGTAGAAGAATCAAAAGTGGCATTAACAAAGGTAATATCCCTTCATTTGTCTCCTATGTCTAGAATGTTGTCCCAGCCTTCAGGGCTGCGTGAACGACAAAGAGACGGGGAGGAGATGATAGAAGCTACATGAGGTGCACGCACCCAAGCAGGCTTTGTAACTGAAGGTTGCATAGAAGTAGTCCCCTGAACCTCAGGGTTTGAAATAGGAGGCGGCGACACCAAAGGAGCAGAGGATTGCACAGGGATTTGAGTCATGCTCAAGCTGGGATGGTTCGTATCATGAGGTAAGGACCCTGACTTAGTAGAGTTTTTACCTTTTTAAACCACTGTAGTCCATTCATCCTTTGCAGGGTTCAGAGCAGGCTGTGCTTCAGGAATAGAAGAGTGATTCCGTTCAAGTAACGGGCAATCTTTAATCTTGTGCTCTGCTGATTGACAGCGATAACAAGTATTCAAAAGATTCAGGTAAAGAACCTTCTGAGAGAAGGTAGTAGCACCAATCTGGATTTCCACAAACTCCTTGAGGTCCTGAGAGAGGTCGACCTCAACACAAACCCTCCTTTGAGGATGGGCATTGAAAAACTTATCAGGTTCAAGACAAACAACCCGACCTAGGGTTTCAACAATGGGTCGCAAAAAAGACCAGCAAGGGACAGGCAAGCCAGGAAATTCAACCCAAACGGGAACCCAAAGCTTGCTATCATCAGAAATAGAAAAATCCCGGGTCCACCGTTGAAAAACCAATAGGGAGGACCGGACAGTCCACGAACCATGATTGAAAATATGGTCCGTCTGACCAAGGTTGGAAAAGCAAAACAAAAAGAAGCCCTTGGTTAGGTTTTGGACACCTTTAACCCGTATCCCCTATGGGGACCATGATTTAGCCATCCAATCATGAAGCATGCTTTCAGGAGGAGTGCGACCCAAAAAATAGCCGATAAGAGTCTGAGACTCAAGCCATGAACAAGCAGATTCAAAATCCTGAGCATTCAAAACTATATCAGGAGAGGAATTACCTCGTGGAACACCTTGGGCACAAATTTTTCTTAGACATTTGTTCGGGGGCGCCATGAGACCCAGCTCCAGCAACTCCAGCTCCGGCAGAAACTACCGAGTTGGAGAAGGCCGAGGCCCTAATAAAGGAAAGCAATATCCCACAGTAATTGCGGTATGATAGATGGCGAAAAAAGAAGTATTCAGAAGAGAGCTATACAAACCCTAGCAGAGCCTATTTCCATCTTTCAAAATCGATGTTTTTTATTTTTTCAATCCTGGTTCCTCTTCTTTAACATCTGCCACAAAATTCCAACATAAATTAATCATTATCTGTACATATGTATACATATACATATATGTTCAAACATTGAAGTTATAAATATAAAAAGAAGAATGATACTCATAAATGCATAATTGCCAATAAAATTATAAATAATATTACTTGTATTACAGATATAGTTTCAGATTACATGCATAACAAACTGACATCAATCTGAACATGATCGACAAACATAACTATAGGCTGGGTGTTACAAACCTATCAACAGTAATGTACTTAAAAAAAGTAATAGATGTTTACTACTTGCAAGAATGAGGAGGTTAGAAACATTCTAATTTTTTTATATATGCACGCTTTTAGTAATTTTTAGTTAGAAGATACTTTCTTACATTCTTGCAAGTAGTAAACATCTATTACTTGTCTCTTGCTTAATTTAATTGTGGGACTCAATCCCCTTTTTATAGGTTTGTCTAGTTGTAATTACAAAGGGTTAGAGAATATAATTTTTTTCTATAAGTTTATGTGTATAGAAGATACATTAATTTAATTTATAATATAGTAATTTTTTAAATTTAATTTTGATATAAATACGTATATAAAAAATAATATAACATTATAAAATTTTCCTTATATTTATCTTTTATTATGTTTAAAATAGCATTTTTCTTGGTTCTCTTGAGATATGTCATGCTCTCAGTTCTTGACTTCTATATATCAGAAAACAACTATCCAAATGCCAAAAGTCGTCATAAAAAATTGAACTTGAATTGATATCACACAATCTTACACAAATCAAAGGTCTAACACTCAAAATCTATTCCACATTAGAAAAGGGGTAAATTTAATTGCCAATTCATTTTTCCTCTGTTCTAGAGTAGGTTGCCTAAAATGCTAGCATCTTATCTCCATTTTTTGGTAATTTTGCCAAGCGAGATCTTCAAACTAGAACTATGTTATATTTATTTAATATTCCTCCAAATGGAAGCTTTTATCATATGACATCAATTATTTTTACTTCCTATCCAAGGATTTTAATTAAAGAGAAATAAGGGTGCAAAATAAACCCTTCATTCAAATCATCGATCCTAAAAACAAGATACATTTGTCCTATCTTAATGTGATGTTTTATAGTATGACCTACTTATTTATTAAGTAGTTATTTTCTGGGAACCATCCAAGCTGCCCACAACTACTTCATTTTAATGAAGTGAACAAAAAAAATTGGTTGCCACATACAAAACTTTGCTAAGCTACATTCTCATCTCATAAATTTGTAGTTGTTTTCTTGTTTGCAGTGGATGAACTAGTATATCTTTGCATCCCAATCATAAGCACACACTAATAACTAAACTTGCGACAAAGGAGACCTAGTAGAGGAGAAACCTAATGACAAGTAGGATACAAAGTTTAAAGTAATATTTTTGTAATAATGTCATAGCTCCTTCCAAACCATCATATCGTACTAGAAGGCTATGGTAAGAAGAACACATGTATTAAACAACAGTACACATATCTTATATAGATTTAGGTTTGCAACTCAATTTAGTGCTCAACATAATAGGGTAAAATATTAATAGAAAACTTCCATGCTAAGATTGTATGGGAGTAGTGTAGATTGGGGAATATGGATTGAAGACTTCCCTATGAACTAGATGTCAAGCTCTTGAGATTGAAGTTCAGACAACAAGAAAATTGATGCTCACAATGCAAGAGCCTTTAAATATAAATGACATCAATCATGCCAAAGTATTTGGTCTTCAAAGAAAAATTAGAAGCTACCAATGTCGCCAACACAAAAATTTATTTTGGAAACATTAAATGAGGAGGAGCGACAACCAAGGGTAACAGTCATTATCCCTATGTGATATCAAGAATAGACTAGAAAAAACAAAGGATTCATGTAGTCAAATCTACTTTTCATAAAATGAAAGAAAGAAATGTATTGACATATATAGATAGCTAATAGTCAGTTAATAAGTATGGGCGAGTACATCCACTTCAATCTTTTCATCTCAAAAGACCTATAATAAGGAGTTGAATACAATATAGATTTAAACCATCTCTTGCAGGGGAAAATAGCAGAGGAAACTATATGGTGAAGAAAGAAATACGTAGATGAGGGCAAATTTTTAGGAATAAGGAAAAGAAAACAAACAAGAACATATTGGTGTGAAATATTTCTAACACTTTTAAGAATCTTAGAGGTTTCCTTTGTGATAGCTAGCAATCCTATCAATTTAAATAATTCAGATTAAATATTGAAAAAACTTAAACTAGGTATGTGTTATTGGTACATCATTTTGAAAAATAAGAGCTAAATTATTCATCCCATATCTTAACCCGACTCTTCAATTTGTACATTTGGTTTTGTGTAAGCTCAAGATAAAATAAGAGTAAGTAAATTAAACTTTAGCCTTTTATACTTAATGATTGTCATTTATGCATTTCATATATTTTGGTGGACATTGTTTACTTTTAGATTCCTCAACTTTTTAATATTCTAGATTAATAGGGAAAAGAACCCTATAGGTGAACATGTTGGAATACTTATTATAGAACTTGTTGATATAATCTAAAAGGTGTTAGTGTTGATGATTACTACTCATAATTGATTAAAAAAATACTCATAATTGATTAAAAATGTATTTCTTAGATATAAAAAGTAACAATGCATGTGATGCCACATTAGTGCATGATTAAATATGCCTTAATGCACACATAGCAATCTAATTTTTAGGGGCCTTTATAGAAACCTAGGCCAATTTTTTTTTGATGTGACATCATATTTGATGATATAGTGCTAAAACCTTAGTTATAAGTAGTGGAATTTTCAAGTAAAGTGTTGCAAAAAATTGGGACTGATTTAAAATTTCCACGTAGGATTTTGAGAAACACGAAGTTAGGATGCACAACTATTGTGTCCTCTCCCCTTCTTGGTTTTTCACATGCTCATTGTTGTTTTACAATTCTACATGATTTATAATTTCACCTTATTTCACATATTCCATGATTAGATGCTATTTCCATGCTATGTTATGCTTATCTTTAGTATTATTACATGTTTATGTTTTATATATCATTTTTATGTCCTGCAATTTGATTACATCTCACACAGTCAAGTTATCTATCTATTCACATATGATTTCATGTTTACCAAAGATTTAACGTATGATAAAAATTGCTTCATCACCTTTATTCTTTATTATGTTATGACCATAGAAGCCTTATCATGTCATTAACATTTTTTCCATTATTTTCTCATTTATGTGTTGAAATTTATGTATCATTCCTCTAGTGCCATCTTAATATTTAAAATTACACTAATACATCATGCACCTTCCTCGTGTTTATATGCTTATGTCCTAATCCATTAGATTGTTTCTTTCATTAATATTAGCATTTGTGTACTAATTTTTCTTTCCTCCCTTGTCTACTTTGTGCATAAAAAATTTATAGGGTCACTAATGCTTCTTTATGATTAAGGTTTTATATAGTATCTTGTGCTAGATAGAGGCCCAACACCTTATCTAGGAAGAATTATATTATTTTATAATGATAATCTTACATAAAATAAGATTATCAAACCTCATTATTACACGATGTGCATAAAATTTTGAAGTGTACAATCATATTAGATTTACATGCACATGAAAGTAGAGGCAAAGTGTAATGGTGAAATTAACACAACATCCATTTCCCATTTAATTTTTTTCCTATCTTAATGGGAAAGTCTTAATGCATTAACATATTGACAAGTGACATACTCATGTACTAAGCTTGGCTCCAAATGATCCCAAATATCAAAGATTTTAAATTCAAATTTCATTTAACTTATTATTTAACACACATTTACATAACATATTGTTATATATTATAAGACATTTATGTGTTATAGCATGCTCAAAAATATAAAATTCTGTCATGTTCAGAAATCTTAAATTGAAGTCATACAATGATTTCTATAAATAGACAATATAGAACATCTAACTTTTATATAAGAAGTTTTTGATTGCTAGTAAAAACAAGTTTTAGGGGGACTTGAAACCCCTAACAAGCTTTAAAAAAAGGGAAAAGGCATTAAGACCACTAAATTGAAATAGGACTGGACACCAGCCTGTAGAAACTAGAACCACCACAGAAAACTAGAAACACTAAATAACAGTTCTAAATGTCCACCTAACTATTGCTGTTGGCTAAAACACTAAAGATTTGATTGATTATATAAGTTTTTGGATATGGGTTCTGATGCCCGTCTCTTTAATTAGGGAATAATACAGGAAATTGACTATGTTGTTGCACACTGAAAATAAAAATGGTGTAGGAGCTGAGAGAGAATTTGAGCTGGTTGCAAAATATTGAGGAATTCTTTCTGATGAAATTAAAAAGGTTCAGTATGACAAAATGAGAAGTGGGTTGTGAAGGAATTTGAGGGGTAATGCCCATGGCAACTGACCATCTAGTAACGAGGCTCAGAAAGAAAACTATGAAATATCATTTATATATTTTCAAATTTTGAGGAAATATATGGATTTGATTTGATGGTCTACACGTTATAATGGAATTTTCATGATATTGAGGTCAAAACAAATGTAGTATTGTGATCTCCCATTTCTTGCTTTAAGTTTTTGATTGTCTCTGCCTATAAAAATTTAAAATCATTATCCATAGAATTCTCAGTAACATATTTTTTCGGATATGTATGATGCTCTGATGTTGGAAGAAAATGTATGTTGTGGGTAAATCTATATAGCTTGGAATGTGATATAATTTTTCTCATATAAAATTTATCCTATGTAGATGTACTTGGTGATGGGAGGTGTTTGTTTCAACTTGTGGCACATGGATGGTTCCTTCTTGAGAAAAGGAGAAGTTTCTCTAGACGAGAGAACTCAGAGAAAGCTAGCAGATGACCTGCAAGAAAGAGTAAGCCATTAGCTTCTATCTGTAAGCTGACCATATAGATCATATTTAGGGGCTGAGTAGCCATGGGTAACTTCTATTCATGTTGTGAGATGTGATTGTCAATGTGTGGTCATCTGGGCAAGCCCAAAATATGAAACACATGCATTCATTTCATCGTCTAGGAGACTATTAGTGGCCTTGATATCTCTATGATAGATTGTAGACTAGACCTTGTAATGAAAATAATAATACCCCTTAGCTGTGCCGAGGGAAATTTTATTCCTTTTCTCCCAACTTAGAGTTCCCATGTTTCCCCCAAAAATTTGTTCACCAAGGCTCTCATTAGCCATGAAATCATAAGAGGAATCTCTAGCGCCCCTATTTTTCATTCATGGAAACACAAAATCCTCTCAGAACCACCAAATTTTGGCACCTTATGTTGTTGATGATTACCACCTCATTGATGAATTCAGTTTCCCCTTCCGAATTGTAGTTTGTGATCCTCTTAAGCGCAATGGTGCTACCGTCACTGAGGACGCCCTTATAAACAATTCCAAAACTGCCTTGGTCAATCACATTAGCATCACATAAATTGGACATGATGATCTTGATCTATTGAATGTTGAACCAAACAACACCCATATTGGGCTTTAAAGTCTTTTCTAACAGATTTTTGTTGCTTCTCACAAAATACCCGTGTTTCGCCTTGCCCTTCATTTTTACCCACAAGCAGTACTCGAGGCCTAAACCAGAGAGCATGAGGAGCCCAATGGCGATGCCTATAAAACCATAGAACAAAACCCATTGATTGGGATTCCTCTAAATAAATGACACACAAAGAATGCATGAAGCGGCCTGGGTAGTCGTGGGCCAAAATTCATTCGTCACTCTCGCAACATACATGCAAATGAAATAGTAACATTTTCAACTGATTTTTTCTAAAATGTTTCTGATCATATCTGTTAACATTTCCTATGAAGAAATCCCCCACTAGAAAAGGATGTAGCAAAGATAAAGGCACCATAGAGATCACCTTTGCAGGCGGTGTCCAAAGAAGTGAGTCTAAGTTTTTTGATCTAGACTTGTTTCATCATAATGCGTCTACACAGATCAGGATATGAGACATAATATGTATCATTGAAAAAAAGATGAACCAAATTTTGGGGAAGGCCCATAGATGTGAGCTTCTATTGAAGATTTTGTGTAGATGTAAGATTCGATGCCAGAGGGTGTTTGGAAAACTCGTAACCAGAAGTGGTCTCTAATGAATAGTTTACTAGTGTCTAACAAGTTTTGGGTTTACCACCAGCTACAGTCATTGTCAAACCACTGCCTAAAAATTAGAAAACCATAGTATTGTGCAGCTGTCTGGTTTCAAAGTGTCAGACAAGTTTCGAGTGAAACCTCACTTAATATAGCCTATCGGCTAACTAAAACATGATGACTAAGAAGACTACGTGGGAGAGACCCCCTATCTTGATGTCTAAAGAGGAGTATCATGCATTGTGGGGGGATCGCATCAGTCACGGTGGTCATAAATATTACTTCAACAAGATTATGAGAGAATCACAGTGAAATATTCCCCCACTCTATGCAGACTCAACATCTACTTCCACGAGCGATTCCTTGGCACTCAAGGACCATGCTGAGGCATCATCTTCCATGTTGGAAAAGTTGAAGAATTTTAGGCCCCGTTTGTTTCACGGAATTAGAATTGAGTGCAAAACCTTATTATCACAAAACCAGGTTTTGAAATCCCGGTTTCGCATCTTCCTGTTTTGAAAATCACGGACCCGACAGCAAAATTAAACTCGGTTCATAATTTTCTAAAACCTGGATTTCATTTTGAATTCCACCTTTTTGCTGGAAGATGGTGCCGCTCATTTTCGGGCCTAAACCTGGTTTTCACCTGCATAACCCGAATTGCATATTGGGGTTCCAAACGACGGATTTCATGGAAATCGGGAAGTGTCGCTGCCAATTCTGGTTCAATTCCCGCAAACAAACGGGGCCTTATGGGTGTACTTAGTGAGCATGAGGTGAACATGATGTTTGATGACCATTTAAATCTTGGCAAGAAGGATAACAAGATTGACAATGAAAGAGAGCATGAGGGAAGGAAATGAGAAGGGTAATAAGGAAGAGAATCTAGGTGGTGTGAAAGAAGAAAATGGGCACGATAGATAAGGAGGAGAGTTGGAGGTTAGGGAATAAGAAAATGAAGAGCGTATCAAGGAATGAAATAAAAAAGTTGGGAAAAAAATGAAGAGAGTAATCAGAAGATCAAGATGGGGAGTAAAAAATGTAGGAGGTAATCAAGAAGTAAAAGAACATTCAAAGGTTGTGAAAGAAGTAAATAAACAACATAATGTGGAAGGATATAAAGAAGTTAATCTAAAAAAACCAGAAGTAAAAAGGGAGAAATTTAGTTTGATATCAATGTGTATATGAAAATCATACCTTCATGAAATTAGTATTGTTACTATTAATTCAACTTCAAAATATGCAAAACTAAGCTTAAGTGAATCAAAGGAACAATGAGAATCACATGGCTCTCTATACAGGAAAGAAAATAGTATGCTCTTAGCTTAAAAATCCATTAATGATAGTCCTATTAATGAGAATTGAAGGTATTTGATGTGATTTAACCCTATTTAGCTCAAATTTTCTAAAATTCTTCAAAGATGACCACTATTTGCAAATTGAAACTAAATGAAGGCTATGAATGTGAAATCAAAATGCCTACAATAATGATGCTTAGCTCATGAATGTGTGTGTTATATTTTTCTCTAAAAATAGCCTCTATTTAAAGGATTTCCCAAGGGTAGGGGGTAGAGTTGATTTAATCTTGATTAGAGTTGAGTTGAGTTAATTGTCTCAAAGGTTAAGAAAATTTAAAGGATGGTTTCAAATAAGGAGACAAATTGAGTGGTTAAGGTGCACTTCCAAGATGTGTGGTGGAGGATCAATTTGGGCTTGATCCATGTGAGATTATTCTCTAATTCCCTTTGGTTGAAATTGATTTGCCCATGTGATGGGTGAGAAATATTAAGAATTAATTAAGTGATTTAATTGAATTATTTTAGCCATGTGCACCCTTGAATGGGTTGGAATTAATTTTTGATTTAATTATACAATTAATTGATTAAAATCAATTGCACAATTATTTGATTATTTGATTTAATTAATCCAAAGGCTTTGATAATTCAATTAATTTCTGAATTTGCTTGATTTTCTCGATTCACTCTTTCTTTGATTTTTCTGACCAAATTTAGGTGTCTACAAATGGCCCTCTTTGAATCGATGTGCAAAGCACACTGACTCAAAGAATGTATGATGTTTGATGTTTGATCTCGATAACTGATTTGCTGATGCAATTGATTTGATGAAAACCTTGATGTGATGCCTTGATGTGAAAAAGAATAACCTGATTGAGATGCCCCACTAATAATGATGAGATTTTGATGCCCTGATGATATCTTTCTTCCTTCAAAAGTGAAAGAAAAATTGATGTGAAAAATAAATATTTCGACAATGTGCGTGATTGGTCAATTATGATTTTATTTCTGATAAAATCAATGTTTGAAAAGTGCCCCGATGATGAATTTGTGACCATTTGTTTAGGTTAAGGTCAAAAAGAACCTTTAATTAGGTCAAAAGGGTATAAAAGGGGGTAAAAATGTCAGTTTTACATATCATTTTCACTTTTTACCTTCACTTTTTCTCTGGGAGACTAGAAGACTGATAGCGATGGTGGTGCCAGTTTGAGAGCATAGGTTTGAGCGAGGGGGAAGATTCCAACGTATTGTAGATTATGGACCTTGGGTAAGTGCTAAAATCCTCTTGGTTTGATCAAATTCAAATTTTATCACTCTTTTGTAGGATTCACTAGTACATTTGAGACCTCTTTTCGACGACTATGTGTCACAATTCTGACACTACACCGTCGGGCAAGCGACACAGACCGGTATTGCAATTTTGGTGTTGGAATCATCAATGACTGGTATTGTTTTTTTTATTGTGATGGTATCAAATATCATAATATACATCATCTACGACGGTTAACATGCTATTGTTACACATCATGAGTGTCGCAGTTACGACTGGTATGCGATGGATATGTTGTCCATGCGACGTCCAACTGTCAGATTATTCTGACATCTGGACATCACATTTAGTGCTTTGGCTCTCGCATTATACAATGGATAGAATGGTCAGCCTGTCATCATTACACATTATGAGTGTCACAATTACGACAGGTATGCGATGGATATGCTATACATGCGACATCCAACTGTCAGTAATTTCTGACACCTGGATGTCCCATGTATTGTTTTGACATCGGTCATTCTCTGGATACCATTGCAATTGCAACGATATGGTATATTTAAAAAAAAAAATATTTTGAGCTTCTCTTTCTTTTGAGAATAGTTTAACATACTCTACTTAATAAGGCCAACCACGTGAAGGTGGAAGCTCATTTGGCCCCTCCTAGGAGCCTCTTATGACCCTTTACAACACTTTTAGACCTCTAAGATGTATTCCTAGGGATCATAAAGGGTCAAAAGGGGTCCTGGGACACAACAGATGAGAAACATAAATGTAGGCATCATGGTCATAAATGTTTGGAGACACAACATATTTGAGTGGTATGCCCAGATGAAGCAACACAATCACTACTGCTCCAGTTCCAAGTTGACACTGCAGGATCCAAAAACCATAGATAAGTAATAAATTAGAGTAGAGGAGGAGGAGGGAAATAACGACCAAAATAGTATAGGGACCCTGTATTATTTTGGTCATTACGACTCTTATCCGCTCTCTAAATTTATTCTTGGATCCCGCAGTGTCAACTTGGAACCGAAGGAGTAGTGGTTGTGTTGCATCGTCTGGGTATACCATTCAATTATGTTGTGTCTCCAAATAATTGTGACCATGATATTGACATTTATGTTTCTCAACTATTGTGATATCTACATTTATCTTTCTTAGCTATCGTGTTTATGTTTGTTCACTAGAATCGAGGGTGCAAAAGTTGCTCAATTGTTTGGGTATAGCACTCAATTTATATACCAAATTGATGCAGAGTACTCATCTGCACCCCTTATTTGATTAAAGATAAAGGAAATTGATCCCATTTTGATGAAGAGTCTTCAAGAAAGATAGATGGTATCCTACTGTTTCTACCTAAAAAACATTCCCAAGGGAAAAATAGAAACCAATGATTAGTAGTGTCCAAAAAAGAGGCAAAATCACAACAACATAATGCATAAGGATATAAATTTCACTAACTAGATAAGTTTTTGTATTGATGATGAAGTCATCATGAGGAAGAGGCCAACGAGTTTTATTAAGAACAAGAAAATATCCTTGACACGATGATACATAAGTGAAAGGTATGGTGCACAGGCACCCAAGAATATTGATGCCTCCATAGAAATGTTTAAAGCATGTTTTGCATTCCTATCATTGAAGAAACATTGACATTGTAGGATAACATATATTCTTATTCAAATGAAAATACAATTTTTTGTGTGTAAAAACTATATGTGGGATGGAATTTTTCCTGAAAGTTTGTTTAGGTTGAAGTGGCTTCAAAAACCACAAGCAATATTTCAGTAGCTATTTTAACCATCAATAATCATATGACAATACTTGTTTTTACAGTCTAGTATAAATACATTTTTATTATTAAAGTTAAAAAATATTTTGAAGAGTTCTGAAACTCTTTACAAAGAAACACTATCTAAAAGATAGAATATTTCATTTCTAAAACATCAAAACTCATTTAAATACACTGTAATATCTTATTACTTACAAGTGATTTGCATACATCAATAACTTAGCTAAATCAATCATAAGGTATATAAAACTAGTTTCATAAAGAGATGCAAACTATGTAAAAAATTGGTAAGGGGTGGCAAGATTAAGGAAGAACTCAAAAGTACAAGACCTAAGGGCTAGACCTAATGCCTCGGGGGCTCATCATAGATTGCCTTGCCTATGCAACTCACAAAGACATCGTAGTTCAGGTTTAACTTTAAAACCAGTCTTTTAAAGGATGGTAGAATTGGTTACGCAACCCCTTTCTAGGGTAGAGTCCCCAGACAATGTCTCCATCGGATGCCACCCAATTAGGTGAACAAGGATGAGATCCTAATTAGATTCTACCTACAAATAAGTTATACGTAGACCTCCTCATAAATTTACCTACCCAACGGTTCATAACTATGATGGAGAACTAATTCTTGTAAGATATTAAGGTAATATACATGATCCCAAACCTACAAGATTTATAATTGTATGAGAGGATATACATATTACCTAATTCTATGACCGTGTGTAAAGGGCCACACTAAATATTCCTAAAAAATATCAGTGGCCACACTTACATTATTAACCAATATGATATAAGTTATTAACTAGCTACTATTTACACTAATAATTGATATCCCTTGCATGTTGGCATGTCAAATAGATCACTAATAACCCAAAGTCGCACTTGACTAATGCCAAAGATCCCTCCGAGAGTTGATACTTGATAGTATTTTTTACTTAATAGGTAATATCCCTGCATTAGTTTGACTTACTGTGTGTAATATTGCTGTTTTGTATTATCGCTGTCATATAACATGATCACCTTATAATCATCATTGTTTAAGAAAGGAGATTACTGTTAGAGGTTCATTGTTATGGAGATTTTTGTTGTCTTCTTTGAATTATCTATCTTGCATGTATCA
Source organism: Thuja plicata (assembly GCA_018584345.1). Lineage (NCBI taxonomy): Eukaryota > Viridiplantae > Streptophyta > Pinopsida > Cupressales > Cupressaceae > Thuja > Thuja plicata. The sequence continues at coordinate 657,477 of MU226780.1, read as the reverse complement.
TCGTTGTTGCGTAATAAGTCATTTCTATTGTTGTTTATAACAACACACTAACAACAAAAAAATATCAAATCTATTTATTTGTAATCGAACTCAAGCTATAGAATCCTTATCATCTACATAGGAAGAAATAATTTGCACACAGATCTAAAATAAAATGATATTAATTCAACTAGGTTCTTTTAATTCTTTCCAAAAATATGATGGAAGTATTCCCTTGCAATTATTATTTTAAGTCTTCCCTGCATCTCTTGTTCTTCAGACTATAAACATGACTTAGATTTTCAAAAAGGAAAAAATATTTGGTACTTTCTTGGAAGTCATTAATGAATTGTTTTCCTTCCAGGGTTTATTTCATAGTTAGCACCTGTAAATTGTAGCTGACAATTTACAGGTGCTCACCTGTAAGTAGTAGCTGACAATTTACAGGTGCTAACTATGAAATAAATCCTGGAAAGAAAAAATGTCGTTAAGGATTTCCAAGAAAGTACCAAATATTTTTTTCTTTTCAAAAATCTAAGTCATGTTAGTTTGACGAACAACAGATGCAAGGAAGACTAAAAATAATAATTGCAAGGGAATACTGTCATCATATTTTTGGAAAGAATTAAAAGAAACTAGTTGAATTAATATCATTTTATTTTAGATTTGTGTGCAAATTATTTCTTCCTATGTAGATGATAAGGATGTTATAGCTTGAGTTCGCTTACAAACAAATAGATTTTGTTGTTATACACAACAACAAAAATGACTTATTAAGAAACAACGATGATAAGTGCAAGACAAATAATTCAAAGAAGACAACAATCATCTCCATAAAAATGAACCTATAATAGTAATCTCCTTTCTTAAATAGCAATGGAATATACATCAGTGATAGTTATAAGGTGACCGTGTTATGTGGCAGCGATAATACCAAAACAATGATATTACACAGTAAGCAAACTAATGTGGGGATATTACCTATTAAGTAAAAAATACTATCAAGTATCAACTCTAGGAGGGATCGTTGGCATTAGTCAAGTATGAATTTGAGTTATTAGTGATCTATTTGACATGCCAGCATGGAAGGGATATCGATTATTAGTGTATAAACAGTAGCTAGTTAATAACATATAATATTGGTTAATAATGTAAGTGTGGCCACTGAGATTTTTTAGGAATATCTAAATGTTAGAGTAGATTGGGAGCCTTAATAAAGGGTCATGTTCGCCTTCTCAAGTAGAGGTATATTATGGATGATGGTAATTTCATCTTCATCATAACCATCATCATCATCATCAACAACAGCACCAGCAACACTAGTACCAAATGTGTCAACGATCAATGCATTCATACCATCATCTTCAAATGTGTTTTCTGGCACATGATTTTCATATTCCATGGGATCATGATCTTTAGCTTCAATATTCACACCTCCATGTTCCTCTATAATCACACCTCCATGTTCCTCTATAATCACACCCCCATGTTCCTCTGAGATGTGATCACCTTCTCTTTGAAAGTTAGAGAACAATCTAGTGATTGTCTCCCTATTTTGATCGAATTCCCTTGTATTATCTAACATGATCCTTAATGTGTATATCTACAAAAAAATTGGACATGTTGTACTTAATTTTTATATCTGCACATATTAGTAATCTTTAGTTGTGACAAAAAATGTCCAACAAAAAATGACATGTTATGGTGGGTTTTATAAATGATATGTTACTTTGTAAATTTAACTTTAGGTTTTATAACTATACATATATTTTATTCAACTCCCCCACATTGTAATCATATTGACAGGTTGATATCGACTTCTATGTCAAGATTTACAACATTAAATTGATCATAGTTGGAAGACTCAGACACAAGAAGAATATGAGTATAGCCAATTTTCAGAAGAATATGAATGAATGCAAACATACATAAGTGGATGAACATGAATAATGGAGGTACCAGACATTTCTTGAAGTAATGAAGTGTTGACCAGGGGTTGAATCCAGTATGCTCCTATATGGTCCAGAACCTGCAAGGAAGGAAAAGATGGGATTAGATCTAAAGCATCTAAGCAATGTCTGGCACCCTATTACTGATCCTCATCTACAATTATGCATGTTCATAGTCAAGCCATACACTTCTAAAAGTCATGATCAAGCATAAGAAATGGAGGGGACATTATCAAGGTAAAATCAGAGGTCAAATTTCATGCCTTGAAATTTTATAACATAGTTCCTTAGCATTTGATCTTCATATGGAAGCCATGACTTGAGATAGGAATTCGAGCTTTGTCTTCTCATTAAATAAATTTAATTTTGATGGCATTTATTTATTTAATGGCACAAGCTCACTATTTAATACTGTCATTTTTTACATCTTTGCATTTGGAATGCTTGATGACCCACGAGCTTTGAGAGCTAGGGCATCATTGCTATTACCTTAAAGGCATTCTGTGAAGTGTTTGATCTCTCTTTATTTTTTTTCTATTTATATTCATTGTGGTACTCCCCGTTTATGATCATTTCATGAGGAAATGTCATGATGACTCACGGGCTGCAAGCTAGGGCATCATGCATTGTTTATGAGCTCACTTTTTGAGCACCACATGACCCTGTTATGAGCTCTATTTGTTATATACATATACATATACATATATACATACATACATACATACATACATACATACATACATACATAATTACATATATATATATATATATACACATATATATATATATATATGTATATACATAAATACATATATATGTATATACATAAATACATATATATGTATGATGTTATTGCTGTCATTGCATGTTTGCTCCTATTGTGCACCATATATTCTTTTATACACTATTTATTTCATTTTGACCGTGAGCTTGGCATTTGTAATGTATTTGCTGATATTGGATCAATGTTGACATGTTGTTGAGGTTGTAGATGCATTGAATCACCACTGCCATTCTATTTTTATAACATGCTAGCTTGAAGATCTTGTGAGGTTCGAGATGTGAACCATTGTTGCTTGATAACACATTTGACATTAAACTATGCTAAGGAACTATGTTATAAAATTTCAAGGCATATAATTTTATAACTGTACATATATTTTATGAGTATAACTATACAATAGAAGAACACCCACATGCCTTGGTTGTGATTGGTCTATGAAAGGTTTTGGTTTGCCTTTCCCAATTGAGATGTCATCCTAAGATTCAAAAAGACCATGGTAACAATAAGTCTTGAACATAAATGCATGATTTTGGTTCCTCAAGTAGGAGTTGTGATCCAAAGGAAGAACACTTATATGGGTTTACCCACATAAGGAAAATGGTTTCATTCATATTTCTTTCAAGTGCTCTTGGGTACTTTCCTTGGCCTCTAGGCTTGGGCATCCTATAGGGGTTGAACCAAAATTATGAAGGCAATAAGGACACATAGAAAAATAGGTTTGGGAACTTTTAGACTTATGTTCAATCTTTAGTAATGGTTCTTGTTACCATATTTTTCATGCCCATTCCAATTTGGTATCCTAATTACTATATGATTGACTGCAGTACTCTAGTTTGCATTACTAGATTATCTTGTTTAATTTGTACATGTAAAGGAAAATAAATTTATGCATCTAAAGATTACATGTATATATATGCCAAATAACTTGTATGTACTATGAAAAATAAAGGAACTAAAAGATAAAATCATATGGGCTCACACAGGCCGTGAGCAGTGCTAACTTTCAGAAGAATATGAAAGAGTACATGCATATATAAGAGGATGAACATAAATAATAAGGGTACTGGACATTGCCTGAAGTGATGAATTTTTAACCCAGGTATGAATCTAGTGTGCTCCTATGTGATTCAGAACCTGCAAAGAAAAGAGAGATGGGGATTAGATAAAAAATATCTAAGAAATGAATTATATCCTATTACTATTGATCCTCCCTATTACTATTGATCCTCATCTACAATCATGCATGTGCATAGTCAAGCCATACACTTTTGAAAGAAAAACAAGGAGTAACACATAGTGAATATCAACAAAAAACAAATAAAGAGAGATCAAACACTTCATACAATGCCTTGAAGGAAATAGCAATGATGCCCTATCTCTCAAAGCACACAGGTCATCAAGAATTCCAAATGCAAAGGATGTAAACAATGCCAGTACTAAACAGTGAGCTCTTAAATAATTCATGATGCCAGATCAAAGATATAAGTAGGACATATAAAACAAGGTGAATAAGAGTAGTTAGATATTCACGCAAAAACTGAAAATTCCATTAAAATGAAACCCTAAGCATATTAGTGGAAAAAGTGTAGATTTTAACCCAAAACAATCATTAAAATATGCCAAACATCTGGCATAATTGTAAATTTCATTCATGTCATTGATATTCTTATTCATCCATCTCATCATCAAGATCATCGTCATCAACGACGTAATCACCACCACTATCGTTGTCATCGTCATCATCAACATCATCATCATCATTGTCATCATCATCATCCTCCTCCTCATCATGATCAGTATCAACATCATCGTTGCCGTCTTCTTCATATTCTTCTTGGACTACCTCTCGATTGTGATCATCATCTACATCACCTTCAACTTCTTCCTCTTCCTCGATATCTTCTTCTTCCATCACATTATACTTTATCGGCCTTCCTCTTATAGAAAAAACCTTCTTAAAAGTACAATGGATCTTACATTAAAATGAATTTAATATGTTGGAAAATTTCAATATCTAATGCAATGATTTAACATCAAAGCTAATGAGTTTATCAAAATATGTACAATGTATCTACATGAAATTCTAAAAAGGTTTTAGTATCTACAATATCCCTCTGTTAATCACATTTATGTATATGGTCCCAACAAAATAGTGCACAAAATACACAAAGAAGACATTGCAGAAACATGATTTCTACTTTCGCCATTGAAGCAATCTTGGTGGCACTAGCTACCTCTCAAGCCTTGTACAAGTTACACTCTTTTCCTACATCAGGTATAGACATATATGGGATAGATGTAAATGTGGTTTCATCGACCCACCGAAAGTATTGAAATCCACTATTTCTCTGCAATACCAAATCTACATCAATTCTTCCTAAAATGATTACTTGTCACATTAATTTTAAACATAAAATATAATTCCATATCCAGACCTTTTTCCTATTTGGGAAACCCCAAAATTGATTCCCATGATTACTTTTTGTGTGTGGCGTCTTCAACACAGAAGAGCCAACACCATATTAACACATAGGAGATGAACTATAACTGATTGAATGTTTGAAGATGTTATGTTGATGATCACCAAGATGCAGAAAGTTAATGCAAGACATTAAATCAGTTAATTTATTGTATTATCATTTATGTCAACTTGATATAATCTGATTGGTTATATATATAGTGTCAAATACTTTAGAGAACCAGAGAGATAAAGGTTATGCTATCAGTAATGCATAAAATTTTAGTATACACTAAGTGACAACAAACACTGACGGACATTGCACCCTGACAGATAGAGAACCCCGAGAAGAAAGTCACAGTGATACCTGAGAAAGAAAACTGAGCAAGCATTACTAACAAGAAGAATCACAGTGTTACCCGATGGACAGAGATGCCCAAGGACAATTGAAGTCAAGACCGAAGCTAACAAGGTGTTAAACACTGAAAAGAACTGAAGTTCAGAAATGACAAAAGACTTAGTTGGCAAGAGATAAATATGGAGTTAACTGGTTGTTAACATTTTTTTCACCGACAAGTTAAAATCCAAAGATAAGAGAGTTTTAAAGATATTTTATTCCAGTTGTCGAAAAGAAATATACAGGATAAAACTGAAGTAAAGCTTTAAAGAAAGAAAAGCGATAATTGCAGATCATGCCAAGAACAAGAAATTCAAGGACTTAGAAATACTAAATTCATGTCTATAAAGAGACAAGATAATTCATTATGAATTAGGGGTGAATAGAGAAGAAGATGCTAAAGAGATACTGGTGAAGAATGAATTCATACAGTCCTGATCAATCAAGCTATAGAAAAAAGCTAAAGATTTCTGTGGACACCGAGAAACAGAGAAGCACAATATCACCGAGTAGAAAGAAGTAGAGAAAATGTATAGAAAGGAAACATTGATCAAAAAGGTATTATGTGCTTACAATAGATTTGAACATCTGCAAGATTAAGTTGTTTATATGAACAGATCATATATTGTTTCAATTTAACCATTGATTGAGAAAGTCTCTTAACTGAGCAAGATCTAACAATCCTTTTTATATTGAGATACATCCCAAGGAGTATCAAAAGGCCAATTCATGAATATAGCATAGTGAAATGCCATATATCAAGTGATTAAATCTTAGTGATAAATCCTCTAGAAAGGTGGAACTTAACAGTGTGTTTTTAACCTTTAACAAGGTTGGCTCTTCACCGAGCTCACTCCAGAAGAGTGAAAATTTTGGGTTATCGGTCCCAAGTGTCTTTTTCCCTTAGCAGAGTTTCCACGTTAAAAATCCATGTGTCAAATGTGTTTATGAGTCATTACTTTAGTGTTTTTTTTACACATAACTAATCTGGATTGATCAGTAAGCATTAAGTTATTTACTGCATTTCGGTAAAAAATAGAAAAGGATAAACTGCTATTCGGTAAATCTTAAAGAAAAGGGATAAACAATGAACTCCAAGCAGTAGTTAATTGATATGGTTATTTAAAGGCATTCATCTTGAAGGACTGAAGATAAATAGAGATTTACAATTGTGGTATACAGTTTTTGGATTAATTTTTGAGGCTACTGAGTCACCCCCCCTCTCAGTTATTCTAACAATTGGTATCAAAGCTTGTGTGGTTAGAAGGAAGGTTTCAAGACCTAAGAAAAAGATCACAAGATGAGAAAATAGGATGTGTCTAAGTTGAACAAGGACAAATTTGCATCATGGCAAAGCAGGCTAAGACTCCACCTATCAGGTATTGGAAATGGTGTTACTCAATACTTGGATACTGAATAAGTGTTTCCTACAGGACCTCACACACTTGATCAATTGAGAGAAAAGAATGAGCACAATTCTATGATGATAGAACTTGCTTCCTCACTCTCCGATGCTGATTTTGAAGATGCAAAGACATGCACCTCTACAAAGAAAATGTGGGACAAATTGAAGCTGGTGCATGGAGGAGATACTAATGTACTGAGAGCTAAGGTAGAAATCCTAAGAGGTAAATTTGATGATCTAAGAATGAGATAAGGATAAAATATCACTTAGTATAGTTGTAAAATCATAGAGGTATTCAATGCTATCCAAGGAGTTGGATGTGTACTTGAAGAAGAAATAGTGGTAAGTAAAATCCTAAGAACCTTACTACTTGTATATGCTATTAGAGTATCTGCTATACAAGAAATGAGAACAGTAGAAAATAACAATGTCACTCTAGATATCTTGGTTGATAGACTTATTTCATTTGAGATGAATAACTTTGATAACAATTTCTTACCATCTATTGAGTCTGCATTCAAATCTTCTTTGAAAATAAGTAAGTCGAGTCATAAACACACTATGAGAAATGATAGTGAAAGTGATAGTGATGACCAAGATCTTGATGAGATTGAAGAACTAATGGCTAGAAGATTGCAGAGAGGAAAAGGTAGATACAAAGGTAAATTACCACTTGTATGTTTTAATTGTAAAGATATTGGACACTTTGCTGCTAGATGTCCTAACAAAAGACAAGATGACATAAGTAATGCTAGATCATATGAAAAGAAGTTTGATAGAAGTAATGATAGAGATTAACAAAGCAAATGAAAATGTGATAGAAGAGATACCCAATACTACAAGGACAAAGAGAAGAAAGCTTGTTACCTGGCTGAGAACAGTGTTGGAGATACTAACACCGAATCTGATGAAGATATCAAGATGGTATTTGTGGCCACAAAGGATGATTAAGATGAAGAGGAAAGGTATGTAGAGACTGCACTCATATCTAAGGTTAGTAAGAATGATGTCTAGATTATCTATAGTGACTGCACTCACCACATGACTGGTGATAAAGAAAAGTTTGAAACTTTTGAGTATTACAATGGTGGATTAATAAGAATGGGCAATGAGTCACCTTGTCTAGTTGAAGGTAAAACAACTATAATGTTGAATAACCTGATCAAATGTAAAAATGCATACTGGGTAAAATGACTTAATTATAATCTATTGAGTGTTTCACAACTGAATAACACAGGTCACCGAGTTGCATTTTAGAATAAAAAGGCAAAGATCTTTAATGAATCAAGAAGTTTGATCAGAACTGGTGAATAGACAAAAGGTAACCTATTCTATCTTGATGATATTAACACCACTTGTTTAATGGCTAGAAACGAAGACATATGGTAATGGCATAGAATATTATGTCATGTAAATTTTGACAATATGATTAAGATAAGCAATAAAAGGAAAGTAAGAGGCTTACCAAGCATGTCAAAGCCTAAGCATATCATGTGTAAAATTTGTCAAAAAGGTAAAATGACAAAGTCTAGTTTCAAGAGAAAAACCCATACATCTAATGCTATTCTGGAATTAGTCAATACTGATCTATGTGGACCCATGAGAACAAAGAGTTACTATGGTGATAGATATTTCATTATATTTTTTGATGATTACTCTAGAATGATGATATCATGTTCTTAAAAGAAAAATCAGAAGCATTCAAGATGTTTAAATGGTATAAAGCTATTGTAGAAAAACAAAGTGGTAAGGAACTAAAATGCTTAAGATCAGATAGATGAGGAGAATTTGTTTATGATGAATTCACTAACTTTTGCAATGAGAATGGAATTAAAAGACAAGTTTCTACACCAAGAACACCACAACAAAATGGGATTGCTGAAAGAAGAAACAGATCCATTGTTGATTGTGCCAGAACACTGATGATAGAGAAAAGCATCACTCAAACATTCTGGACAGAAGCTGTCAGTACTACTGTCTACACATTGAATAGAGTATAATTGAAGAAAGACACAAAAAAGACACCTTATGAGTTATGGTATGGATATACACCCAATGTAAGTAACTTTAGAATTTTTGGAAGTAAATGTTATATTTTGAAAGATGATAGAAATGGAAAGCTTGACTCCAAAAGTGATGAAGGAATCTTTCTAGGGTATTCCACCAAGAGTAAGGCTTATAAATGTCTTAACAAGTCCTCTAACAAAATAATTGAAAGTGAAAATGTAAGAATAGATGAATATGAAGAGAAAAATGATGAGGAAAGCATAAAAGAACCAGAAGACTGCAAGAGGTTTATTTACATTGAAGAACCTGACACTCTTCCTGAGCAACAGTGTATCACTCCTGAGAAACAAAATAATGTACCCGAGCATCAGGCTACAAATACTAAAAATTAGGGAATTGCTCAAAATGATGTTCCAAGAGATGGAGATAAAAATGAAGGCCAAGATGATGATGAGAATGATGGAAAAAGAGATGAACTGATAATTTCCAAGTATGTTAGAAGACACCATCCAAAAAACCAGATCATAAGAGACAAAAAGGTTGGAATGAGAACAAGAAGTAAGTCACTAAACACTAGATGTTTAATTTGTGATTTTGAGCCTAAATATGTTAAAAATACACTTGAAATTGAAGAATGGGTCAATGCTATGAATGAAGAGATAGGATAGATTGAGAAGAATAGGACATAGACATTAGTACCCAGACAAGATGACAAGAATGTCATCGGTACCAAATGGATATTCAGAAACAAGCTGAATGAGAATGGAGAAGTCACAAGAAACAAATAAAGATTAGTATGAAAGGGGTATGTAGAAGAAGAAGGTATAGACTATGGACAAACCTTTGCACCCATTTCTAGACAGGATTAAGAATCTTACTTGCTTATGCTCCATTCAAAGGATTCAAGGTATACCAAATGGATGTCAAATTTGCATTCGTAAATGGAATACTAGAAGAAGAGATATACATTGAAAAACTAGAAGGTTTGTTGATCCTAACAAGAGAAACATAGTTTGTAGACTACAAAAGGCCTTGTATGGATTGAAACAAGCACCTAGAGCCTGGTATGAAAGAATTCACTCCTATCTCATAAGCATTGAATTTGTAAGAACAAGTGAAAATAGCAATCTGTATTTAAAAGAAGATACTGATGATAATATTCTAATTGCTGAAATATTTGTTGATGATATCATATTTGGGGGTAATGATATGTTATGTAAATCTTTTTCTAGTGAAATGAGAAAAGAGTTTGAGATGTCAATTTTTGGGGAGATCAAATTCTTTCTTGGTCTATAAATTCTTCAACAGGATGCAGGCATATATATCACACAATCCAAATACATCAAGGAAGTGCTAAAGATATTCAAGATGGAAGATTTCAAGCCAGTTGGAACACCTATGGAAATCGAATGCAAGACAACAAAGGAGTATAAGTCAAATGAGGTAAATCAAACCTTGTATAGATCAATGATTGGAAATATAATGTATGTTGGTCATACTAGAGTAGATATAGCACATGTAGTTGGAATAGTTGCAAGATTATCTACTAATCCAAAGGAATCACACATGACTACTATCAAAAGAATTATGAGATATCTAAAGAACACCGAGGAATATGGCTTATGGTATAAAAGAGAAGGAAAATTTGAGCTTCAAGTCTATACATATGCTGATTGGGATGGAAACTTAGATGACAGAAAGAGAACAACTGGAGGAGCTTTCTTTATGGGTGATAGAGTTGTCACATGGATAAGAAAGAAGCAAGGATGCATCTCACAATCTACTACAGAAGCAAAATATGTGGCTGCTGTTGCAAATCGCTCCAACATTGCATGGATCAAAGAGTTACTGGAAGGTATGAATATGAAAATTCTTGAACCATTGATTATCTAATATGATAATACTAGTGCAATAAAAATTTCTACAAATCCTGTCATGCATGCTAAGACAAAGCATATTGCTATCAAGTATCATTACTTAAGAGAAAAAGTGCAAGAGAAAGAGGTGATACTGGAATATGTTCAATCCAAGGAACAATTAGCTAACATATTCACAAAGCCATTTCCTAAAGATACATTTGAGTACCTGAGAAAGAGACTAGGGGTCTGACCCTTGTCTATTGGTTAGTAAGCTGACTAGGAGGCTGCATCAGCCTACACAAAATTAGAAGATCATTCATGTTGATGCAAGCAAAGAAATGGACTACAAAGATACATCAATACATAGAAAGGTACATATGTGCACTGAACACCAGATTCATTATATTGCTGATGGATAGGGAAATTCAAGGAGTATATTATAAAAAGGAGAAAGGATATAACTTTGGTATTTTTGTCAAAGGGAGAGATGACTTGAGATGACTTGAGAGAAATGTAATGATGACTTGAGAGAAATGTAACCTGCAAGGGAGAGATTACATATGAAATATCCATCTTAACTATCATAAGGGAGAGATGACTCAAGGGAGAGATGACTTAATTACTATCAAAGGAAAAAGAGATGATCAAGGAGAGGAACATTCAAAGGGAGAGACAACATCAAAAGAAGAGATTCTATAAAATAGGGAGAGACAGAACCAGAAGCTGCTACATCTATCCAATAAGGGAATGAATATTGAAGAGAGTACTCTGCAAGAAACAAATCTAAGCTAGTAGAGCTTCCCGAGAGCCAAAAATTTGTATTGGTTATAGAACAATAAGATTGGTAGATTGATGAACTACAACTGATATATTTCATATTGTATTAGTAGTAATGTAGTGTTTTTCCATCAATGTCAAAGGGAGAGATTGATGAATTATAACTGATTGAATGTTTGAAGATTTTAAGTTGATGATCACCAAGCTGCAAAAAGTTAATGCAAGACATTAAATCAGTTAATGTATTATATTTTCATTGATGTCAACTTGATATAATCTAATTGGTTATATACATAGTGTCAAAGAATTCAGAGAACCATGGAGATAAAGGTTATGCTATCAGTAATGCATAAAAGTTCAGTATGCACTAAGTGACAAAAAACACCGATGCACAGTGCACCTCGATGGATATAGAACCCCAAGAGGAAAGTCACAGTGATACCCGAGAAAGAAACCCAAGAAAAAATTACCAATGAGTAGAATCACAATTTTACCCGACGGATAGACAACCCCAACGGATAGACAACCCCGATGGACAAAGATGCCCGAGGAAAACTGAAGTCAAGACTAAAGCTAACAAGGAGTTAAACACTGAAAAAAACTAAAGTTCAGAAATGACAAAGGAATTAGCTAGCAAGAGCTAAATATGGAGTTAACTAGTTGTTAACATTTTTTTCATCAACAAGTTAAAATCCAGATATAAGTGAGAGTTTTGAAGCAGTTTTATTCTAGCTGTCTAAAAGAAATTTACACGATAAAACTGAAGTAAATCTTTAAAGCAAGAAAGGTGAGAATTGCGGATCACACCAAGAAAAAGAAATTCAAGAACTTAGCAATGGTAAAATAATGTCTATAAAGAGACAAGCTAATTCATTATGAATTAGGGGTGAATAGAGAAGAAGATGCTAAAGAGTTACTAGTGAAGAACGACTTCATACAGTCCTGATCAATCAAGCTATAGAATAGAGCTAAAGATTTCTGCAGACACCAAGCAACATAGAAGCACATAATCACCAAGAAGAAAAAAGTGGAGCAAAGGTATTGAAAGGAAAAATTGATCAGAAAGGTATTATGAGCTTATAATAGATCTAAACATCTGCAAGATTAAGCTGTTTATATGAACAAATCATATACTGTTTCAGTTTAACCATTAATTCAGAAAGTCTCTTAACCGAGCAGGATCTAGCAATCCTTTATATATTGAGATACATCCCAAGGAGTATCAAAAGGTTAATTGATGAAGATAGCTTAGTGAAATTATAGATATCAAATGATTAACTATTAGTGATAAATCCTCTAACAAAGTGGAACTCAACAGTGTGTTGTTAACCTTTAACGGGGTTGGATCTTCACCGAGCTCATTTCAGAAGAGAAAAGTTTGGGTTACCGGTCCCAAGTGGTTTTTCCCTTAAAAGGGTTTCCACGTTAAAAATACATGTGTCAAATGTGTTAATGAGTCATTAATTTAGTGTTTTTCTTTACACATAACTAATCTAGATTGATCAGTAAGAATTAAGTTATTTACTATATTTCGGTAAAAGCTAGAAAAGGATAAGCTTCTATTTGGTAAATCTTAAAGAAAAGGGATAAACAGTGAACTCCGAGCAGTAATTAATTGATATGATTATTTAAAGGCATTCATCTTGAAGGACTGAAGATAACTAGAGATAATTGTGTTATAAATTTTTTGGATTAATTTTTGAGGCCACTGATTCACCCCCCTCTCATCTATTCTAACAATAGGTACATTGACCGAAGCCATCGATGCTATATCGATAAGTATTGAACTATCATTGCAACATATCATTGTGTTTAGTTGATTATTTTGTTTATTCATACTAATTATAATTGCAATAAAAAGAAAAATACTAATATAGACAACATCTCAAATCAAATTGCAAAATGACTATTGTCAATCACAGTACAAAATGAAAATGCTTAGTATTTGATGATATAATGAATTTGAACAACATGTAAATATGTTGTTAACAAAATATGTTAACAACATGCATGTTAACAATATTTGCACCTTAGTTAACAAAATATGTTGTTAACAAAATATGTTAACAACATGTATGTTAGTCTATTGTGTTTATTTGCAAATTATTAATGCATGTTAACACAATAGGCTAACATACATGGTGTTAACATATTTTTTTAACAACATATTGTGTTAACATGTGTTTACTAAGGTGCAAATATTGTGGTGCATAGACATGGCCCATAAAAAATGCATGATGCCCTAGCTTGCAACCCGCGAGCCATCAAGACATTTCCTCATGAAATGATCATAAACAGGGAGTACCACATAGTGGATATCAACAACAAAACAAATAAAGAGAGATCAAACACTTCACACAATGCCATGAAGGTAATAGAAATGATGCTTTAGATCTCAAATCTCGTAGGTCATCAATCATTCCAAATGCAAAGATGTAAACAATGCCAGTATTAAACAATGAGCTCATAAACAATGCATGATGCCCTAGCTTGCAGCCTGTGAGCCATCACGACATTTCCTCATGAAATGATCATAAATGAGGAGTACCACATAGTGAATATAAACAACAAAAAAAAGAAGAGAGATCAAACACTTCACACAATGCCTTGAAGGTAATAGCAACGATGCTCTAGCTCTCAAAGCTCGCGGGTCATCAAGCATTCCAAATGCAAAGATGTAAACAATGCCAGTATTAACATTCATA
>MU226780.1:587015-607301 GCA_018584345.1 Thuja plicata | reverse complement strand
ATATATATATATATATATATATATATATATATATATATATCATATTAAGTTTGCATGGATATATTTTTAATTCTACAAAATGAGATCGCATTTTATAGAACTAAAAACATATACAAAGACCCGAATTATGCACAATGCATTTCTACATCTAGATAATGCAATCATATTTTTAGTGCTTAGAAACACGATCACATTATGAACCACGTAGGAAAGAATTTATTAGTGTTAAATAACCTGATCGGGCTTTGAAATATTTAAAAACATGATCACATTGTGGTTAGGAAAGAGGGTTAGATAACACCCCTAAGGATTGGGAGTGTTTTTTCCCTCCATTTCTCTCCCTTTACACGTCCTTTGTTCTTCTAGGTTGATTTTTCAACTTCATCATCATAAAGTTTACACATCATCAAGTGGGCATATGCAAAATTACCACCATAATTTCACAAGTGTTCTCAACTTTCTAACCATATAATTTTTCTATTTTTGGACAATATTAGCATTGTAAACTTTAATTTTCTTTACTATATTCTCCATAGTTCTCAGAGACATATGTCTACCATTTTTTAAATTATTGATCTACTAGACCAAATTTAAAATAAATTACATATTGTTGTTCTAGACTTGATTCTATATACTTTTTAAAAAGTTTGCATTTTTTATTATTTTGATGTTTAAGTTATGCCCAAAGCATGAACAAACACCTAATTTTCAGGATGCGGCCACTTCAAAAAAAAACTCAATAGAAAAATACAAAAAAAATACAAAATTCTATCGATCACTCTTATCTATCATTCTACCAAAGGGTTTTTCAAAATAATAAATCTAACTATATCTTTTGTGATGCGCACAACAACCACTATGTTATGTTTTTCTAAAAAAAATAGGAAATTTTTTTTATGTGTAGAGGGTTTGACCCTCTTAATCTTATCCATATTTAGAAAACCTTAGTAGTTTAAAAAATAGATTCAAAATACTAAAATTCTTACTCTTTTCACATCTTCTAATTTTGAGTGCATGACTCTCAAATTTCTCTTCGAAATTCAGGTTTACCTGATTTCAACAAAAATGTGGCAACTTATACCCCCCTTTTTGTACACCATCTTGGTGCACTTTCCCTTTGTGCCTTTATTTGTCTACTTAAATTTAAACTTTATACTTAAAAATTAAAGTTAATTAACTATAATGAATGGATAAACTATAATCAATAAATTCACAAATAGTCATTGGATGATAAAAGACCAATGACATAAGGTCTAGTTTGGGCCAAACTTGTGAAGCATAAAAATTATTCAAAAGGTTTCTGAAAAACCGACAAATGTGATGGGTAAGTCTTCAGAGAGGAGGACAAAATTAATAAAAATTTGAGACTACATTGACGATTATACAAATTTTGTCATTTATTCTTTGAGGATTTTGAAATTAACAGAGATTTCTTTGGACTAACCAGCTAACCAGGGAGATTCACTAACAAGATTTAGGGACACAACAGAGTTTGTTTGCACTAGTCCGTGTATTCATCACTACAAATTCAAGAATCAAATTTTGGGTAAAATACCGAACACCAATACTTTTATTGTAAAAATGGGGGTTAAGGTTTATATTTTTTTAGGTTGTGTACCACCATCAATTAAGCATTACCAGCGATGGACAAAATGAAAAGAACAGTGAGAGAAAGTATATACTTTACCAAACTAGTTAAAACCCCGGGTTTCACTGATGAACACCATGTTATTTATGATTTTGTTCTCCATGGTAAGAGAAAAACAAAAATTAGATTTGCATTGCAGAATAAGTTGACAACTAGCAATAGTCGATCAAAATTTTGTATTTTTAACAAAATATTAGGAGTGCACATAAATAAAATTGCATAGCAGGCTATTAGATTGGGACTCATGATTCACCTCAAGTTTTCCCTTGCCCGAAAATTGTCATGGTATGAGCCTAAAATTAAGATTAAAGCACAAGAGAAATTGTTAATAAGAATACCCAAAAGGAAATTTTATCCATCATCGAGAAATTATTTGAAAGTTTGTTGGACTTAGGGCTTAGAGCAGAAAAACCAAATGTCTACATTGACCTAGAAATAATTACAAAGGGTTATGAAAGAGGCTGCGAAGACAAGAAAGATAAATTTACCAGAGGTATAATTGGATCACAATGATAGGCCCCCTTATAATATTATATTTCTATGCCATGGCTTTAGGATACTATTGTCCTGCTAATATTTTGCCTCGGATTAGAAAGTGATAGGGAAGTGGGTGCAAGCCTTTTATAAATAATATTTGATATCCATTGTATTTCTTAAATAATTAGATATAATTTTATTGAGCACGTTGTTCAACTCAAACACAATCAATTTGTAAGTATTAAAAGAGGTTCCTCTAAGATATTTAGGTTCACAACCTACTTGTGTCATCTTCTTCTAGAAAAATATCATATAGCGTTCAACACCAACAAGCTTGAGATTCAAGTGTATAAGAATGATAATCATAAGAATGGAACTGTGGCTCCAATATATGAATGAGAACCTAAGATAAGGATGCATGATAAAAGAGGGAACTACACCCATTTTGTAGACTTCTTTTTGGCACCAATGTATCATGCAATTAAAAACACTCTAATGCCTAGATTGCATGTGTCTTGTAGGGATTGCATTCAACTCGGATCTCAAATACAATTGGTGGACTGGTTCATCATGGAAGAATATATTATGTTAAGGTTTTATGGATCATGAGTACAACCCCAAAAAATTCCAATACATGTGACAAAGAGGGTTTTCACATTGGAACATATATGAAAAATGAAGAGTACATATGAACACTTTCATGGAAAAGAAGAACATATTTCCTTCATTACTTTTCTCATGTGGAGGGTTCACATTTGAGAGAAAAGCATTTAGTGTGGCACATGAATTTTTGATATATTTTGATTTTGATGTTCTCAGTATTTTGTAGTATGATCCATGCAAAGTCATTTAAGCAAGGCTTATGGCGAGTAGGAATGATGCAAGTATAATTCAACATGAAAGTAAACCATTGCTAGAAATGCTAAAAAGCAAGGATTCTTGGGATGACCTAAAACAAGTGATGTAGTAATGTGTTTCTACAAAAAATATTTCTCTACAATAATTATCAATAGAAATTATGGCATTGCACAAATGAAGAAAAATAAAGTAGGGCATCCAAATTAGGAGGTTTGACAATTTTTACAAAAATCTGACGTTCCAAGTACTAAAAGAATGCTCCAAGATCGCTATTTAGAGTTTGTGTTGATGCACACTTGACTCAAAACAAAATCAGCAAATTTTAGAATACGAGGAAGAATCTAGGTGAAAAAAAGACTAGTGTAGATTTTGAAGAAAATGAAGAGCATTTTGAGTTTGGAAAATTATGGAAGCAAGAGAATCCCAATGAAGCATATAGTTCAAATAATGATGGTGATGAGGAGATACCATTAGGTCCTACTCCAACAGCTAATGCAAACTCTACAATTTTTTTTTTTGAGTGAGTCCACTTTAAAAATATATATATTAAAGGGGCAGCCATAGTAAAAAAATGGGTTATGCTGGTGGTGGTTTGGGGCCCTAAGGACAAGGCATTTGGGAGCCAATATTGGCATAAATTTCAAGAAAACCCAAACAAAAACTAGTCATTAGAATTGAAACAACTGAGAAAGGTATTATTGTTACACTTGTACCTACTTTTTTTATAGCTTCAAACACATACTATCAAGATAGTTAGATTCAATCACAACTAGAACATCAACATTTCAGTCAATCAAGTGCTACTACCACTAGTGGGGATGGTATGGGCACTAGTACTAGTTCTGGTCAACAAGTACAACAATAATAAATATCTCACAAGAGGCCACCAGTAGAAGATGATATACATGATCCTAATGGACTTGATTAAGGAAATGTGAAGAAGAAAAAGGTTATGACAACAATGAATAGTACAAGTCTAACTCCATCAATTTCTAGTTCTACTACAAAGTTATTATTTACATCTTCAAAACAAATCCCTCAAAAGAGTCCAATAACTCCAGTTGTAAGAGACTTTGGGACACGATTAGGAATGGATATTGGTAATCCTCAAAATGCATTAGTTTTAACCATAGGTATAGGTGGAGGTGCCTACATCACTGCAAGTGCTATTTCACCATTCAAACATTCAATTGTATCAACAACCCCATATTTTCATTACAATGTGTTCCTTGATCAATTTGTAAATAGAACAAATATGGAAAAATAAAATAAGAAGAAAATGAAGAGGGTTGTGCTACTGTATCTTAAGAGGAACAACATGTGTCGAAGAGGCTATTTTCCACATATGAACCAAACAAAATAATAAAAGAGTAAATGGTTGTTACGCACCTAGATAAAAATCAAAATCTACCACAGAGTCAGATAAATCCCTCTGAATTTCACATTAACACCATCCAAATGATTTTTCAAAAGTTAAAAATGTGGACAAAATTAATGCGCCAAAAAATACCAATGATGTGGTCTACATATCACTACTCAAGATGGAGAGAGGAAAATAAGCTGGAGATACAAATACAAATTTACAGGAAAACTTGGAAAATTAGAAAGCAAAGTTGAAAAAAGCGGATAACATGAGAAGTGAATTGCAGAAAAAGATAATTTTGTTTTGGCTTTGCATCTGCAATTACAAAGAACAAAAAGATGGTGGTAGAATTGAATAAAGTGATTTGAGACCCTACCCTGAGCCTATCATAACATTACATACTTTTTATGCATAGACTATGTTTTGAGACATTACTGAGACATTTGGATACTATTTACATGTTGGTTGTTAGTGCACTTGTCATGATATGTTATTACAGATATTTTGGATTCGATATCATATGACATGCACATTTTAGTAGTATTATCTTTATTTTTAGGACATTATTATGTGTTACTACTAAACGATCTATGCTACTTGATTTATCTTGGTGAAATTTCATCATGATTGATATAGATTAGGGATGAATTGTGTGCCATGTGATAATTAGAATTTTGGTCTTATGATTTGGAATACATATGTTCATTTGAAAATTAATGATTAAATTATGATGAATGATTACAGTGACTTATAAGGATGTAATTTATGCATTAGGGAATTGAATGGTAATCCTTATTCTATATTTTGAATTTTGATGAATATAATTTCTTGGGATTAGTGATATTTGAATTGAGTGTGCAAGATCATGACCATAAAATTTTAACGGAGAACCATGACTAACTCCTATGTGAATTCTGTAAAATGAAGGTTGCATCTATAAAAAGAGACAAAACCTCGTTGTGATGTGTTTTATTTTGTACAGTGTATGTGGTGTGAATGTTAATTAAATTTGCATTCATAATTTGTGTATAATTACAAGTGGATATTCCAAGTGTATTGTAATGTGTTATGTAGTGTCAATTGACATGTGTTGAATTTTCCACTTAGAGAGCTTTAGTGTCCACCTTCCCCACCTGGTACCTAGTTATGTTTCCCATGAGGACCACTTGATTTGTGAGCCCAAATTGAGGTCAAATCTACCAGAACCCATAGCTAAACTTAACTAGGGATTTTGAGGGGTCATATGGTAACCCAGGGTTGAGTTTAACCCATTTTGACAAGTCAACTTCATATACCTTTGGCTAAAGGGTGTTTTAGCTACAGGACATCATATTTTGACTTGGGGAAGCTTGCAAAGAGTTTATTTTCCAAGATGGATGAAAATAAACTTTTGGAAGCATGGTCTTGGGTAGACCACCTTCCATTTGGATGATAATAACTTGTCCACCTTTTCTAGTCACCTTTTTAGGAGCTACTTTTTAGTAAGTGTAAGGGGTATGAGGAAGATAAGCCAATATGAACTCACATCTCTTCCAAGAACATGGAGAATGTGAAGATTTTGAATGTAAAGGGGAAATTAGAGTGAGTTTCTCTCAATTACCCACTCTCTAAGTTTAGAGACAACTAAGGAAAAAATGAGGAATTTGGAAAAGGATTGGGAATGGACAAAAGGAAAATCTCTTCATAAAACACTTACCATAACTTATATTCTAAAGGTTTGTGGCCTCCATGTTCTCTCTCATTAATGGTGTTCTTGTATATGGCTTCTATGAATGAATGAAAGAAAGATTTGCATTGATAGCATGCATTTTGTGTCGACATGTTAGATTTGTATCATGTTGTAGTTGAATTTGTTTGGTGTTGTAATACTTATGTTGTGTTTGTAAATTTTTCACTATTTATATATTATTGTAAGTATTGTGTGCATGGGGTTGTTCAAGGCCAAACACACCCTTGGGAGGGCAGAGTATCCTTGAGGGTGAAGGGAACATAGGGAATCCTCTCTTGGTGTAGAGTCTCTCTCCTTGAGAGAGAGGGATGCACCATGGATTATGGGGTTCATGGTAGGCTAGAAGCATTTTTCTTTGGGGGTCATAAGGTTTAATGGCATATTGTTAAGCATGCTATGGGGGAAAATTTTGATAAGTTGTATAGTGAAAATAAAAGAGGAATGCCTTGTTGTTCAGGCTTATTTTTTTATATAGCCTTATTATCCCATTGGGGTATTTGGTCCATCTTCAGCCTTGGTAAGATTTACTTTAAGCTCCTTGTGATTAATCCATGGTTTTTTTTTTACATATGTACATTATGTGTTTCAATGTGGGTTGTGT
The DNA here is from genome assembly GCA_018584345.1 of Thuja plicata. Lineage (NCBI taxonomy): Eukaryota > Viridiplantae > Streptophyta > Pinopsida > Cupressales > Cupressaceae > Thuja > Thuja plicata. The sequence goes on along the minus strand of MU226780.1, from coordinate 600,625 downwards.
GTACCGCGGGTTAGCAATGGTTATCCAAGCTCAGGGGTGGCCTTGTAATAGGTCTATGGCCGAGAGGAGAGCTTTCCATGGCTATTGGTGTTTTTTATTACAGGTTCTTTCATATGGATCAAAGGAGATAAGAGAACTCTGTGAAGAATGTACAAGATTATTCTTGTTTAGCTCATATTGTACATTTTGTATAGTATGTTGGTCCACTAAGAGGGGGGTGGGGGTGAATAAAAAAAATAGAACAATTTATACTTCAAAACTTTACTCTTATTTAACTTGGTAGAATAAACATTAGCAACAACTGAATCATGAAATAGATTCAATGAAATAAACAAAAACTGCATAAATAGTAAAGAACATCCACATAAAATCATTCAACACATATGACACAAGTTTTAATGAGGAAACCCAATTTGGGAAAAACCTCCATGGGAATTTTTACCCACGAATAAAAAAATACTCTTTTGAAGTAAGCTCGGTTAAAAGCCAATCTTGTTAAGGATTATAATACACATTTGCTAAATGTGATCCTGTTAGGGGATTTATCTAAGATTTGTTAAGATCTTCACCTTGTTAATAGTGGCTTGATTAGAGGGCTTTGAACACTCTTTTAGAATGTCACCTATCTCAAGGATTTTACAATAAGACTATTACGTCCGCTTAGTTAAGAGATTTTGCTGTTACAAATGAAAATAATCAATAATGTATAAAATGATCTGTAAAACTGCAACTACCTCTTTCTTGATCAGATCCCTTATGCACTTTGTGACTACTGGCTATTGGAAATTTGACACTCAAGGTGTATATGAATTATTTTGTGTTGTCATTATGGCAACAAAGTCATTAATTTTTGACAGTAAACTTTGAAGAGAAAAATTGGCTAAGTACAGAAAATAGTACAGTAGAGAGTTATTCAATTGATCTGAGCACCAGCGCATGTGCGTACGATCAAGTTAGACTTTGTACATTCATACCTAAGCTCTATGATATGTTTTTTTGTTTATCCTATACACGCATGGTATGGATTGACAGTACACATAAGTTACAGAAAGATTAAGTGCCACTCGCAGTTCAAAAAATAGAGTATGAAGCCGACTATGGATTTTGAATTAGCGTATAATATTTTGTTTTGTAATGCCTATGCACCTAATGTACTATGTTTGTAACTATGTATTAAACACTCATGTAAACACACTTAATAAATTTTTTTTGGAAGTGTTGTGTATGTTGTTTTTGGGCTGACTAAGGTCTTATTTTTAGTCGCGTCTATTCAGGCATGTATATATACTAGACATACAGTTTTGTATTAAGTATGTCAATGAAAAAGAAGCAGAGAAGATATTCAGAAGGACAATATAAGGAAATAAAAATGAAGTAGATGTATTCAATAGATCAAAGCATCTACGCATAAATGGAACTGATCAGACAATAGTGTCATTACAATAGTTCATCTTTTGATATAGTATATATCAATTACCTGAAGGTTGTAGCCTTCATCTTATTGAGCAGTGAGCTCTAGAAATGAGCCAACCACCTCTAACAGGGTTTTGTAAAGACTCCTAACAGGGTCATTGTACTTGCATTGTAAATACTACTCCTAACAGGGCAAATGAACTCTAACAGGTTCATTAAACTAGTACAATCATTTGTGGGTACTAATTCCCACCAGATTTTTCCTCTGATCAAGGTTTCTTGGTAATCATATCTTGTGTTATGATTTATTGTGTTATGCTTCAATTTTTATTTATTTGAGTTAAGTTTAAAATTGCTAAAATAAAGATAAATAGACAAAGACTGATTCACCCCCCCTCTCAGTGTTTCTAACAATTGGTATCAGAGCTCTGGTCCTCTGAAAGAAAGTTTAACCACTTGAGGAGATCATGGATTCAATAGTAGAGAAACATCTAAAAAAGAATCTTGAAGCAACCCTTGATGATCTTGATAGATCTGAAAAAGAAAATGAAGATCTTAAACTAAAAGTTGATGTCTCCCAAGTTCTTATCAAAAAATTAAGGAAAGATCTGAAAGATTGCCCTACAAATGATTTGGGAAAAATGGTCAAAAAGTTGAATGAAGAAAACATGTCTTTGAAAGATAAGATTGAAGATCTGAATGAACAACTTATAGATAGCCTAACAACTATTGAAGAAAAGACCAAAGAAAGAAAAAAAATTAGATGAAGAACTTATGCAAGCAAATATGAAGATCTTGGAGTTGGAAAACATCAAGAAAAAGATAGAATCTAAACTAACAGAAGAAAAAGATAAAATTGAGAAACTACACACAAGTTCTGATCTAATTCAATCACAACTTTATGCACAGAAGCTAAGAGGTGATACTACTAGTGTTGGATATAGTGTAGCACAAATTGAAATCAATTCAATGCAAGAAAGAAAGAAAGCACAAGAGATATCTATAGAAGCAAATAAAGTTGAGAATCTTGCAGAGGCTAAAGAAAAACCACCTAAATAAGAACACAAACAAGTTAACCATACTTTTTATACCTGTAACAAGCAAGGACACTTGGCAAGAGATTTGAAAGAGGTAATACCTTTCAATGGCTATTGTTATTCCTGTAAAAAATTTGGTCATAGGGATATACATTGCAGAACAAGTCAAAGGAATCAGTCATGATAGAACCAAAGAAATTAGACTCAATACAATCAGAGAAATCAACCTCAAAGAAACTATCAGAACATTACATGTCAGATATGTAATTAGAGTGGTCACACAACCAAGCAATGCAACATGGTAAACAATATCAATAGACCTCCAATAATTTGTCACTCATGTGGCAAAGCTAGACATATCTCAAGGTTTTGCAGGTCAAGAACTCAGAAATAAGAAAATCCTAAAGAATCATTATTTGAAGAATCTAGTGAAGTTAAGTTTGTAAAAGCTACAGAAGATTCAGGAAAAATATGGGTTGAAGTAAAGAAAGATAATAATGAGAACAAGGTAGTAGATGCATCCATAGTGGACTCACCTTCTACTTCTAGTTAGATGACCCTCATAGTCTTAGGGGGAGCTATTCTAGCTCTGAACCCCTGCGTGGCTAGTATACTCACCTCTGAGTATGCGCCTATGGATTCATGTATTTGGTGATGAATTGAGAAAGTATGCATGGACACATAGATTGAACTTGGATAGAAGCAAAAATTGAAATTCTCAATTTAAACTGCGTTATGACAACAAGCATTAAATCCATTAACTTTTATATAAGTTAGTAAAGAGATCTCTCATCTTCACTTTTGCATTCAAGATTGAGCATTCAGAGAGCACAAGATATTTTAGCATCAAAGCATCAACAAATAATTGTTGGTTTGTTAGCAAGGTAAATCAAAGTTGAAATAGAACCCTAGCAGACATGTCATTTCAAAATCTCTAGAAACCCTACTTAAGCAAGTAACAAGTAAGTAATGGCTACTCCTACAGTGTTTGACATCTCTAAGAAGAAAAGATATGTGTTTAAGAAGCATCCATTTAAGTCTGTACTAGATGATGTAGAAGGGGCATTCTCTAAGACTCCATTAGGAATCGTACATGTAGAAGACATTTGCGCATACATCTATTGTAAGAAGGAAACTGTTGGGGATAATAGCATAGCAACTCTTATGGCATCAATGATGAAACCAGATTATTCATTCAAGGATGAATACAGGCATCTCACTGATAACCCTATCTTTGAGTATTCAAACGCGCATGATTTCTATGAACCAAAATGGGTTAAAATCATACTTAGTAGGATACATGATGATCTATATTGGATTGGTGAAGCTCCTATTTGCATCACTACTGATCTTATTCACAAGATGACCAGACTCCCTATGGTTGGAACAGTTCTTCCCACTGGTAAAGATGTCAAGAAATAGGCTGAACATGTTTTCTTATCTAGAAGTGATAGGCATGGGATGACTGTTGATCCCATTTTAGAAGAAGACATCAAACTCCTCACAATGATACTTGGTTACAATTTTCAGCACGTCAGCAGACTAAATAGTGTGTCCGCAGCTACTGCTCTGGTAGAAATAAAGATGGCAAGAGATAACACTTAGTATAATCTCTGTGAGATATTGCACGCACAACTGATTGAGAACATTAGAGCTATCAAGTATGACAAGAGTAAAATATTCAGATTTGGCTCTTTGATTATCTACCTATACTTCCACATTGTTGGTAAAGTCTCTAATCATTATCTAGATAGGAGTAAACCTACTATGTCCCAAATTTCACTAAAGGCTACATCAGAAAGCAACATAAAGGATTCTATGGACATGGAGATCAAAGCATTAAGGATCAAGATGCAAAAGAGATTTAGAATATTAGAAAAGATAGTTGAGAAATAAAAGGACACCATATGCTTCATGGTGGAAAATGATTGTACTTTCATGGAAGTAGTTGAGCCAAGAACCAAATGGATTCATCCACTTGGTTATGAAGTTGAAGAAAATGTGTTGGAAGGATATGCACAAGTTATTTTGTCTGTGCCCAAAGTTCCAAATGAGCCAAGATGGGGCACATACAGAGAGAAGAAAAATCAAGTTGATTCTATCTTATACAGTGCAGATAAAAAAAGGAAGGCATCAAAGATTAGAAACTTTACCAACAATGTGGAAGTATAGGTAGATAATCAAAGAGCCAAATCTGAATATTTTTCTCTTGTCATGCTTGATAGCTCTAACGTTCTCAATCAGTTGAGCGTGCAATATCTCATAGAGATTATACTAAGTGTTATCTCTTGCCATCTTTATTGTTGCCAGAATAGTATCCGCGGACACACTATTCAGTCTGCTGGCATGCTGAAACTTGCAACCAAGTATCATTGTGAGGAGTTTAATGTCTTCTTCCATAATGGGATCAACAACAATCCCACGCCTATCAATTTTGGATAAGAAAACCTATTCAACTTGTTTATTGACATCTTTACCAGTGACATGCGATCACCAAAGAAGACCTAGATAAAGCTAGGGAAGCTAAGATTGCAAAAGAACTTAAGCAGACTCCTGCAGAAGTCAAAATAGAAAAATCTGATGATATCCCTGTAAAGGAAGAAAATTGGGATGTTTGTTTATTTGTGTTGATTAGGTTTGAAATGTGTTGTATTTTCTTAACCTTTACATTTAATTGTAATTTTGATGTGTATTGTATTGTAATTAACAATGTAAGGGGAAGGAAGATAAGATGTTCCTCTTTTATCCCCAAATGCACAAATGAAAGATCCAAGTTGATTAACCGAAAAGAAGGATCAATGCATAAATGAATCAACCATTTGGAAATGAGAGTAAGGAAGAAGATCTTAAATTCTATTTTATGATTAAGGAGATATGATATATTGCAGTGATTGAAAAGTATGAGAGGAAGTACCAACCTTAAAGAATTGTAGATTTGAAGAATGCTATTTTCTGAGGTCTGTACTCTATTTCTGGAAAATCTAAATTATGATCCAGAACAAAAACGTAGAGATGAAAAAAACCCACAAATATTTTTCTGATTCGACACCGTCTTTTGAAAAGGACAACCTTGAACCACAAATGTCACCCCTGACCCAATAATATTGACCCTGACCTGTGCTACCTCAATGAAAAATCTGTTTTCAGATCCTGACAGTTCGCTGAAAAGGGTATCCAGCTCTGAGTTCAAATCCATAGTCTTGAACCTATATCTGCAAGAAAAATAGATTTTTTTTTGGGGGGGGGAGGGGCTTGCCTTAGTCAAACCCCAGTTTTGGAATTAACCTCAAATATATAATTGAAATTTCAGAAGTAAACAAAGTAAATGAAACAATTCACCTTGCTCATGTAAAACTCCTTATGGAGGATTCAAATACTTGAATCCACAAGTAGGTATGCACCAATGGATCTAGAATTTAGAATGTAGGATGTCTTCAATCAATTTCTGGTAGATCTCCAACACCAAATCTTGAATGGGCTCTTGAATATGAAGAGGCTTGGAAGAAGGTGGATGGAGAGATCACCAAAAAGGGCACTATGTAACTTGAAACCTTCAATGGCCTCCCATAGATCTCTTTGATGAATTATTGAATACTTGATGATGGATAGATGCTTTCTTCAAATCTTTCTCCTTAGCTTTCTTGGACTTCAATTGATAATGCTTTTCAATTGCTCAATGATGCTTAGGCTTGGATAGAGGACAAAATGAGAGGATACAAACTTCCTTTTATATAAAAATAGGGCACAATATTCCAAGGAGGATGAAATAGGAGAATTAAATTCCCATCTAAAGCCTTTACCCCTAGGAGAGGACCTATATTAAATATAAATTAGGAATCATCACTTTGGAACCTGAAACAGTCGACTCGGAAGCGGGAATTAACTTTTTCAAAGACCGACATTTAGAAACTATGAGATCCTAAAATCTGGACCCTGGGTCAAGGTCGAGGTCAACCTTGACCTAGGTTAGGGGAAAGGTCAACCATGACCTAGGTTAGGGTCAAGGTTGACCTTAACACTGAGGTCAAAGATCTCTGATCTGCAGTCTATAATGCCAAGAACTGGCTGGAGAGAGGTGGAAAATTGAGCAGAATAGGGGGAAAGCCAGGTCTAAATTAGGAACCCATTCAAGGTGATTGACATGACCCCAAACCACTTAATTGAAAGGCAAAACTAGTCTACCATGGAAGTGATTCCATTTTCTGACTATACATTTAGCGCCCACTTTAGCAAGAGTATGGACTCAAAACAAACTCTTGGTAAAGGAGATCATAAAGAACAAACAATCTTATTGGAATAAAAAAGGGACAAAGAAATCCTCAAGTCCCCAAGGGACTTAAGTCTTTATAAACCCTAAGATCATGATAAGAGAGACATCACTAGAGAGAGAGAGAGAGAGAGAGAGAGAGAGAGAGAGAGAGAGAGTGATTATCTTTCCCAATGAGAACCTATATCCCATTTTGAACCACACAAGTAAACAACATAACTGGAAAGATGGAGTTGAACTGCCTAGTGACTGTGGCTACTCACTAGTCAACCCATTAGGGAGATCCATTCTTAAGGACACCTTTCAACCTTAAGGGATCAAAACATTGAAAAATTGGAGGGATCAAGAGATCCGTGTAAATTTAAACTAGAGGGATCAAGAGACCCTAAAAAGTAAAATTTCCATACTTTAAGGATTAGTTTTTAATCCATAAAGGGAAAAGGTTTTAAATTTTGAAAGTATTTTGAATGTGTGTGTGTGTGAAAAAAGTGAGTAGAGCGTATGCCCCCATGATAAATTCATTGCTAACACTTTAACATGAGAAATAGTTTTAACAAAAATATAAACAACTCTTCAGATTACGTTTCCGCTATGAGATGTCCCCAGATGAAGACAAATCAAGGGAAATAAACATAGACATACAAAAGAACACATAAGGGATCTACCTATTGTGGGGTTAGTATGATCATAAGATAACATGTGCATATATAGATATGATATTATTGCAAATGAATTGACATCATTCCCCAAAGAAAGTAGAACTAAAATCACAATGGAGGAAAGAAAACTTAAGAGTTATGAAGAAGAATATCTTTAGACCACAACCTGGAGACCAAAAAGAATAAGTGCTACCATGTTGCAGATCCAAGCTGACTATACAAGGGAAAAATTTACAAAAAATAGCACAAGTAAAACATAACGTAAGGACAACATATAGAAGAATAAAGATACATATAGAGGAATTGTACCATAGGTTTGAGTCTTTTATCTCCTTGCACCAAAAAAGTAACAAGGGTCATATAAAAGAGTCTAACAAACATTTAGCAAACACATTACAAGAGAAGCACAATACAACATGCAAACACAATAAGGGCTATCATGAAGGATAGGCTAATCAGGTGCATCACCTATGCTCCCTATCTTGGTTTATATTAGTTAGGGAAGGTGGAAAAATTGAAAGAGGGACTATATCCAATACAGAAGGAATGATAGCCAGTTCCAAACAAGGATCCTCTTGAGAATTGTGTTGCTCGATACTATGTGTAATTTTTAATTGAGTTGAAAGCATATGTGGTAAATCAATATCAAGATCAATGGTCTCATATTCATCACTAAGATGAATAGGATCATCTCAAGTATTCTCCTCATCAAGATTAATTGAAATGGGATCTAAGATGTGAATAGGATCACCATACTCATTCATCTTAACATCATTATGAATATTGACTTATTTTGACACATCAAACATAGGTTGGTCAAAAGTAGGTAAAGAGTCTCAAAGAAGATAAGAATGGGCCCTAGCATTAGCTCTACACTTCTTATGACATTCATTAGTAGATTTTTTGCATTTTTCTTTGTTTAACACATTTTGAGAACTATGAGGAATGACCATAGATTCTTTCACAGGTTCTATAGGGGGATTTTCAATGGGTTGTAATGAAATAGTAGAATTTTGATTATTAGAATTAGAAGTAATGGCTAAAGGAGGTATGGAAGGAGTAGGCAAAAGACCACGGTTAAGATCTATCTGAGTCATGCTTAACTCAATAGTTTTATGATGTTTGTAAGCTTGGTATGAGCAAAAGGGATGATCAGGGTGAGGAGGACATGAGTTAGGTAATGAAGGCCAAAATAAATCAAGAGTATCACAATATCTAGGCCTAGAAGGTTGATACAAACTATGATTAATTGTTTTGACTTCTCCATTATGAATGAACTTAAGAAATTTATGAATAGGAGAAGAGATAGCATGCATAGAAATTATCCATGGTAAACCAAATTTGATTTAAAATAGATCAAAAGTAGGAATAAAAATGAAGGTAGTATCTAAAAATTTACCACAAAGTTCAATAGTTAAGTTGATAGAACCAAGTGCACGATATAGAAAACCATTACAAGTTTGGATCCATGCATTAGATGGATCATAGCAATCACGTTGTAATTTTTTCATAAAAATATTTTCCTCAGTAATGACATTTATTAAAGATGTGGGATCAACAAGACAACCATGATTAGGTATCTTAGCAATCCTAGCATAGATATAAAGGGGACCATCAGGAGCCTTAATCATTTTAGAATCATCAAAGGTGATTAAAAGTTCCCTAGGTCGCTTATCCTTAGTTTATTTTTGAGGTTTAGGTGAAACTAGAAGTTGAAGTAGAGGTGAAGGATCTTAAAGAGTGAGTTGAGATAAAACAACACTCTCCACATGATTAACAATGTGATTAAGATCATCCATTTTTGAATCATAAACAATATCCATAGAAGATGGTTGAGCTATGGTATTAGTATCATGTGTAGGTAAAGGACTCGTATAGATTTGAAATTTTTTATTAGGAGGGGAAACATATTTATTCCCACTACCATAAAAATTATCAACAGACAAAGCCTTATAATCAATTAAATCTTGAATTTTATGCTTTAGAGAATAACATTTTTTAGTAGCATGGCCATTCTAGCGATGGTATTGACAAAAAAATTTAGAATCAAAGGATTTGGATGCTATCATGGTAGGGAGAAGAGGTCAAATAGGAGGAAAGGTAATCATATTAGCACTTAACAACCTACTCATTATAGAATGCAAAGTTTCAGAGAGAGGAGTGAATGTATGATTCATACAGAAAGCAGTGGATGCAAAAGTGGCATTATTGGATGTAACAATAACTTGATCAGCAACCACATTCGTCTGTTTATTAATCTTGAAATAGTTGTTAGGTTTATAAAAATTATTAGGATTAGGAACAGTGTCACTCTTATCAGCTGGAACAGGAGCCATTGGAGTGTTTCTCTCAAATTGACTCACTTGTAAGTGATAATGGTGAAGTGCTGCACAAAGTTGTTGAAAAGAGGTAAACTCAGTAAGTAGAATCTTATCTCTAATATCCTTTTGTAAATTTGAAATAAACATGTGTTGAATATCAATATCAGGAATAGGATAAGAAATATGAGCATACAAATTCTTAAATCTACCAATCAAATCAGTCAATTTTTCCTTAATGTTTTGTTTACAATGCATTAAATCAGTTAAGGAAACTTGTGGACCAATGTTATTTTGAAATTGTTGGATAAAGGTATTAGAAAGTTTAGGAAAAGAATCTATTGAATAAGGAGGTAAAGAACAATAGCATTGCAAATCCTTATCAACAAAAGTTCTAGCAAACAATTTAGCTAAAATCCTATGGTCATGAGCATAATCACTATAAAGGATTTGAAATGTTTTAACATGAGTGACAGAATCACCTTTACCATTGTAATTCTCAAGATGAGGCATATCATCTTGTTGAGGGACAATAGCATGAATGATGTCTAAGAAAAAAGGACTACCCAAGTCACATGTAGGAATGCCAAACTTGAATTGGGTTAAGGATGCAACTTGTTTTTGTTGTAAAGATGACACAGTTTGAGCCAAACTAATAATTGTGGAATAATTAGAGGAAACTGTTATAATGAATTTAGAATAACTGAGAGGGGAGGGGTGAATTAGTTATCCTTAGGTCTAGATGTAGTAAAATAAAACTTTTTGTACTTCAGATCTACTCGACAATAGTAGCATAAGTCAAAAACTTTAATCATGCATTTTACTGTCAATTAAAATTAACTTGTAGAAACATTACAGTAAAGCAAACCATAAGCATTTACACAAGTTGACAAAAGTATTTAACGTGGAAACCCAATATGGGAAAAACCACCAGTAACATGCTACCAAGTATTCACTCTTCTAAAGTGATGCCCTGTGAGGAGCCAACTCTGTGAAAGGTTACAATAACACACTGCTAGGTGTGACCTGGTTAAAGGATTTAATCACCCTGTTAGGAGTGGCCTTGTTAGAGGACTTAGAACATTCCAATCTGAATGCCACCTTTTTAGAGGATTTGTACAAATGACTATTAGGTCAACCTTGTTAAAGGATTTAACTGATACAATGGTTAGAAAGTAATCAGCAGTTGTGATCTGGTACATACAACTTACTTTGCAAATTCAAATCCAATTACAGCTCTAATGTTAACTTACTGGATAGCCTAAATTGTCATTTCAACCTTCTGATTTGCTTGGAAATCCTTCAAGCAATCACACATGCAACTCTCTACTTCTGTATTCAGCCTTCTTTGCCAGATTATGCTAAACAGTAAATCAACTATGCAACTCTTTTGCATTCACTTTTCATTTAGCAACACTTCAGCATTCTACATCTGCTTCTGCATCTACTTATGCATCTGCTTCTACATTACTAATGAATAACCCCTTAAGGTTATCATATACCTCTTTGTCTAGGTAAGATAAATCTTTTGCTACTTAAACAATATTGTAGATCTTAGGTTAGGTCAGATCCAACGGATCATCTCATCTTTGCATTCATTTACTTCTCCAAACTAGTCTCTAATTAAATCTTGAAACCATGCATTAATTACGGTTACCCATACATTAAATGACATGGATCAATATTTAATTAACATTACATATCCTAATAAAATTAACTAAGTCGACCAGAGATCTCAAATCTCATCATTAATCAAACTTTTGTAAGTTGGCCATCATCACTGTTTTTACTCAGCAATTTCAATGGTGTTCGACATTAAAGAACTTTTTCTTGTCACGAACAACTTTACTCAGCACAAACAACTTTGCTCGGCACAAAATAGCCAGAAAAAATTTCTTTAAAAGATAAACAACTAATTGCTTTGCCAGAGTGATAACTGATCAAGTACCCTTTTATTTGCCTTAACTCAACCATTCACTTGGTCTTTTTGTTAAATATTCTCCATCAACAATAGATATGGTACTCAAACAGATAACAATAGTCTCACTATTAAAAGGTTTGATAGCAATGACAAAATAAATAATTGCTGCCATTGTCACTTTCCAACAATCTCCCTCTTTGGCATTGATGGCAATACAAAATATTAAAATAATTATTTAACAAGCATAGTTACCAACCAATTCAAAAATTAACCTGTGTTCCTTGATATGAACAAATCTACATTAATGTCTTTAGCTTCATTTTGATTCTTATCTGTAAACATTTCTCCCTCTGTGTTTAATCACACTGTAATCATCTATGTCTAATCATTTGTAGACTCCCTTTGAGTAGATAATCACTTCAATGTTTCAAATAGTAACATCTGCCTCTTTATAGTTAATCTCTCCCTCTTGGTAATCCAATTTCTTCCTCTAGGCAATCTCTCCCTCTTTGACAACAATGCCAAAGAAATAAAAATGTTTATCATGTGCATCTTTAGTATCATGCTGATGTTGTCATCTGTGATTATGATTGATTTTCTTTTTTGTCCTAGTTCATCTTCACAACTTTAGCCAGCATCCTAAAGTGTGACTTACTGCGCATCAATGTGTCAAATATTTTGAATGTAACATTTGATGCAACAGTACCATACAAAACTTAATTAGCCTTAGTTAGGGGAATCTCCACCAATTTACCTTGTAGATACTCATGAGCATCCTTAGGTAGTGCTTTTGTGAATATGTCTGCTAATTATTCTTTAGTGTTCACATAATCCAGTCTCACTTCTTTGTTCTGTACTAGCTCCCTCAAGTAATGATACTTGATAGCTATATGCTTTGTTTTTTAGTGCATCACAGGATTTTTAGAAATATTAATAGCACTTGTGTTATCACAATATATAACAACTAGGTCAGTGATTTCTTCCTTCATACCTTTCAGTAGTATCTTTAACCACATAATGTTAGAATAGTTAACTACTGCTGCCACATACCTGGCTTTAGCTATAGATTGTGTGTTGGAAACAATTGTTTAATTGTGTGTTGTCCTTGATGTTACACAAATGTCATATCAGTCATCAGACAGAGTCTACCGAGTTCAGAATGTCATATCAGTCATCAGATAGAGTCTACCGAGTTAAGAATGTCATATCAGTTATTAGACAGAGTCTACCGAGCTAAGAATGTTCAGCAAGGCAGTTTACCGAGTCTACCGAGTTCAGAAGGTAAGAGAAGCAATTTATAGAGTCTACCGAGCACTCCAGAATACTATATCGAGAAGTTAGTTACTACCGAGTTCGCACGGTCAAATAAGGAAAGTTAGTCTTTACCGAGTTCGCACGGTTAGCAAAGGAAAGTCAGTCTTTACCGAGTCCGCAGTACTTACCGAGTTCAGTCGGTTACCAAAGGATTTAGCAGAATCTGCAGTATTCACCGAGCATCAGTTGAATATCATTTCTGGTCTGTATTGGCCTCCAAAGGTTATTATTTGTGTTAAATATGTATGCAGCCGACCAATGTAATATGTAATTAATTGAAACTTGTAATTGGGCCGACTTGATAACTTGAAGGGTATATAAGAAAGATCAAGTTGGGAATTCAAAAGTGTGTGTAAGTGCAGAGATATAAAATGTGAAGAAGCAGGAATGTGCAAATTCTGATGAAGGATTGGTGATATCCTTGAGGTGCTGCAAAGATATATGTGATCAGTGAGGATCTATTGGAGCAGAACAGAGATCTGTATCAGCAAGATAAGTTGTATTTATTCAGATCACTTCATTGTTGCTTTCTAACAATTGTAGCAGTGATACCGAAATATCTTAGCAGAGTTGGTCTAACAACCATTTTGTAAATCCTCTAACAAGGTGGCAATTCAGTTGAATTGTTCTAAAGACCTCTCACAAGGCCACTCCTCACAGGGTGTTTAAATCCTCTAACAG